>JARHVA010000370.1:767500-1367500 GCA_037957365.1 Torreya grandis
GGGAATCCTCTGTATACCTAGGCAACCTATTGTACTAATCCATAGTTCTATCTATACATATGCACATCTAAGGTTGCCCAAGCTACTAGCCTCAGAGCAAATAATCTAGAAGCCTTTGGTACATATTGTTGCATGCTAAACTAACACTATACCCAATCCATTATGTACTTATAAATAATATATGTCTACCTACCTATAATGAAACATCTGGTTATCATAAATTTATTGTATTATCCATTGCTTGACTACTAAATCTATAAAGGTAGATAAGGTCATTAGATAAAATCCCCACCTCCCATATTATCTGTAAATTTTTTATACAATTAGATATCTCCTCTATATATTATGAAACTAGATCTTGTATAAACCCTTTCATATGCCATGGGCTCTCTAGGACCTATACTCACCTCTCATAAACACTTTATAGAAATGTGCTCCCAAGCCCAGACCTAGAGCAATGTAGAAATGCCAATACTGTAACTACCTCTATATGCCACCATACATAAATCATAGTAAAACTAAGATAATACAATCATACCCTAAGAAAAGATAGTGATATCATATATCATGTATCTTTTAACCCCACCTAGACCCATGTGTAAGAATCAACCACTCTTGTTAGGTAGCATGATGTTGTTTATAATGGCCATGAGTACCACTACATCTTGATCAATATCTGTTAGTGGGGAAGGATCATATGATGGTTGGTCATTCAAATTAATATATATACAAGTCTCAATCAAATCAAGGTCCATTATCCCACTCTCTATGGTAATATCAATGCCATTGACCAGATCATCTAATAAATCATATTGCCTTGCAAGGCCAATCTAATATAGCAGTTATCCTCTAATTGGAAGCATCATAATATTCCACATGTCCTCTAAAGTGATATCAGCATCTCCCATAGATAAATGGAATGTCAATGTCTCTAATTTCCATCTCTCAACTAGCACACTAATACATGTTCTATCTACTTTGGTCATCAACATGCAAGTAACGGGTAATAAACCCAAGGCCTTTAGAAATGTGCACATCTCCTCAATCTAGATTTGCCTTGTCTAAAAGTAATGTGAATGTTATTCACATGTGATCAAGATAGCCAACTACTCTTTAAAACATAGGAAATTTATCACAAATAATTAAATCTATCAATGATCAAATCTAGATAATAACTATCCAAGACAAATATAATTTATTATGCATGTTTAAAATATCATTCTAATATATTCTCTACCGAGACCAATTAACCACTTACTTTTTAAACAGACCTAACTTATCTATTCAAGATTAATTTTCCACTTTGGGAATTTTTGTAAATTACTTTGGAAATTTCTCTATTTGTTTTTTTCACCAATTTCTTTGATGGTTTCGCTCTTTTTACATTTTTGTCAATTTTTTGATGGTATCATCGTGCCTAGCATTTTTCATTGAATAGGCATTTCTCATATTTTTTGGCACTTTCATTGTTTTGGGTGAAACTACCATTTTTTTTAGTGTTTTCATTGATTCCATGGTGTTTTCACTATTTTTTATGGTATTTTCACCATTTATATTAGTGAAATTGTCGATTCCAATTTTCACAAAATTAGTAGAATCACCAAACTCCTACCTAAAACTAGTCATAAATGCTATTAAATGACAAAATTTAGAAAATAGGAACCTACTTACCTATTTACCATCATATGATGGTTGTTTTTACTATCAAACTCAGTCTAAGGTGTCTTTGTCATGCATGAGGAAACATTCTTTATTGTAATCTCTCATGTAAAACTAGAGCACTTTTACTTTAGTAATCACCTAAAAGTGGTATTTGAGTGCTAAGAGTGCTATTTGAGAAAACATAATCCTAAATTTTCCCTATACCTATCTTATATCCTTTTATCACACTATTATAATCTTTCTGCAGACCATAGGCATACCTATTCAGCTAAAACACAATCTCAAACCATTCCCAGATCTTTGCTCTTCATGCCCAAAAACCTGTTAGCTAGACATTAGTGCCACATTAAGGACACTAGAGCCATGAGATACTAGTGTCCCCAAAATGGTGCTAATGTACTTTACCCTAACTTTCCCAAACATATATATTTTCAAAATTAAAACCCTCTTAATGTTAGCCTAAGCAACTTTTATTAAATGTAGAAGCTACAAAACACTATAAATACATGACTTTTAGACCTATATCCACTAGATGGAAATTATATGCAAAATATCTATTGAAACATGAAATAAGTTGAGGAAACTCAAGGTTATTAATCTATATTCTACCCTAATTATGCATACTACCATCTACAGCTACCCTAAGCCTAGATTTTTTAGATTTCTAATATCAAGCACACTCAAGGCATTCAAGACCACTATCATTCTAGCATCACTTTCACTTACACCAACACTTAGGTAGGGAGAACTACATCAGGGTTGACCCCTCCTTAGAGTATTGGTATGTAGGCAACTCTCTTCATAATGAGGTGTTAAGGATGTCTAGCCCATCCTACTAATAAACACACATTTGTAGCTCATGCCTTACTTGCAAGGAATACTAGGGTTTGCATCATAAATAATCTATTATAGGCATAATACATAGTTTTAGACTTCATGTGCATAGGAATAAAACCCATAAACATAGGCCTAGGTACACTTATAATTTAGGAATAATCATGTATAGAGGACACTAGTGCCATATTGCACTATTGTCCAAGTGTGTCACTACTGTCTAGGAGAAGATTTGACATAGGGATCCAGTTGATGACACTTAGACCTATTTGTATCTCAATTTATAAATCTCAGATATTATGCATCAGGGGTTTTCCAAATAAGTCTTTATATACACATATTTATTACTATTTTTATAAAGCCAAAAGTAAGTCAAAATTTGTAACAAATCAATGGTTATTTATTTCATATTATTTCACTAACTTAGACTCCTTAACCATTTAATCAAACATAGGATTTACATAGCTAAACCCTAAAATGTTAAAACATTTGGTGAACCCGATTTACTTTGAATATTGTTAAAACCCTAGTTTACCTTGTCTAAAATTTGGTGCATAAAATTAGGGTTACAAACTTTTATTTTTCTAATTTTTTGGCATAACCTATATCATTAAATCAATCTCACACTAGGGTTTTATTTATTTAAATATAATTTATTTTTTTATAAAATAACTCTAATTCAAAACCCTAACCTTAAATACTCTTAAGGGTTTGTATCCTTATTTTCCTATTTTCATTAGTTGCATTAAATTTTTCATATTTCATATATTTTATTTTAGTATCTCTATTCCAATTTGTTTAATATATGCTATCTCAAAAATTCATCTCTCTTCAATTAAGAATAAGTGCTAGATTAGATGGTAATCTTACAGAGCATATTTAGATTCTTATTATCTAAATGTATAACATGGATAAGGGACCTATCATAACTATAGCTATGCATCCTTCACACCCTGATTAAATGGATTTCAATGATAATGCATCCAAATATGAACAATAAAATCAAGATCAAGATGATATACGCATTGAAAGTCAGGACACTCTCCCTCCACTTAACAATGATAACATGATTATCAACAAATATGAAATATTATAGGGCTTTAGAGACATAATTTGAGAATATTCCCTTGATCATCACAAATCCTATAAAACATATTGGAAATCAAGAACAAAACAAATAATTGTTAATCTTCAAATCCCCTAGCTAATAACATTGTTACAGATACAATGGGGCCAACTCAACTAGCACAACCAAAAATTGTAATTCAATAACCTTCAGTGACATCTACACCTCTTGTGGCTAGTTCCTCCAATCTATATGAACAATACCTTATATACAAGATTCATACTCTATAGTTTAAGCTGTTACATCTCAAGAAAGGATCCACTAGAACATTCCATGCTTTGGATTCTAATATTCTCTTACATACACCTTTGGCACATCACATAACATTAAATCCCATTCCATCTAATTTATTGGCACCCAATCTTACATTATATGATGGCAAGGGTGATCCAAAGCATCATCTCAAAGGTTTTCATGCAGCATGTTTGGACTACGTGTCTAATAGTTGGCTTCTTACAAAAAAAAATTAATGTAATTTAAAGGATTGTGCCCTATAATGGTTTTCTAACTTCCAAATCAATCTATCAGAGAATTAAATCCTTTGGCAAACATGTTATTATCACACTTTTCTGTCAATATTAGTGATAAGATATCGTATGCAAAAGTGGCATAGTTGAGATAAAAGTTAAATGAACCTATCGTAGATTATGTCTTATGAAAAAATACTATATTATCCAAATTTACTATCCCCATGGTAGGTAGAGAGCTTAAGGACATATTTAAATGAAGTATTTTACCAGCATTACATGAAGCTATCTTTGTTAAGAAGTTTCCTACATTCACATATTTGTGCCACACAATTAAAAAAAAAGAGGTCAAGCTTATATAAATGGGAAAACTCAAGTATACCAATGGATCAAAATCAACTATTAAGAGTTCAAATAAGCCTTCATATAAGGTAAGGTCCTCTGATAAAATAGTGATCAAAAGGCCACAATCAATGCCACTTCTGAACCATATCCTAGATTAGTTTTATCCACTCCTCAGTACCAAATCTTTACCAACCTTTCAAAATCACCAACATGGGTTTTATAGTAGCTCTTAGAATGCAATTTCATATCTCTCCCTCTCATTAAATAAGTTTATATGACACAACCTCTTCTAAATAAATATGATTCTAACACATTCTATGAATATCATAGGGTACTAGAACATACAACAAACATATGCATAATCCTAAAGCATAAGATACAATATCTGATTGAGGTTAATATTATTGATGTGGGCACACCCATAAAGGCAAAAATATAACTAAAAAAAATCTAAGGCATTAAATATATTCTAAAATCCATTTCCAATGCACATAACAAATGAGGTAGGGACCACATCAGGTATTCACTACACATATCAAACACATCCACCCCCATATTCATATCATACTATTATAGAGGAGGCACACCCATTTCATAACATTATTGGCATGTGCCATACTATAGTTCCACCTACACCACTCATCACATTCTCATAGAAGGAGATTGTTTGTGATGATACAGATTTGCATGCACTCTTTATACAAGCATACATAAATCATCATCCTATCTAGAGTGTTATGGTTGACAACAAGTCAAGCATTAACATGTGCACTATGATACTCTTATAAAATTTTGGGTACTTAGATTAGGGTATATTCCCAATAGACATAGTCATTAGTGGTTTCATTGGTCATGTTCAGAGATCTATGGGGGCGATTATGCTTCCATTATAGTTTAGACCATCACATGTAACCACTCAGTTCCTAGTACTACCTAGTATAAACATATTTGAAATGTTATTAGGTAGGCCATGGTTATAAAAACTACAATAAATCTCATCTATAGTGCATGAATGCTTGAAATACATACAGGCAAATTAGGTGGTCAAAGTTGAGGATCTCTCCTACGATTATCCTCTACCTATCCCATAGACAATTATAACATAGTCACAAATTACAATTCCAACACCATTACCAGATATACCATAGTTATCAGTTAAAGCTTAGAGTGCATACATCATAAATTTCATTAGATACACTAGTGTAGGTGAAGTCTATTTTTATAATATCAACATGTATGCAAACTCTCCCATAGAGACCATTATTAGAGAGACCCCTGCATCAGAGATATGTTAGATTATAGACCTTCCTCCACTTATTTTATGCCGAGATCATTATTATTGAGATTTTAGTATTTTTAGCATAGGTCACCTACATCACCTACAACTTCTTCTATCATATGGGTTCTTAAGACCCCTATAGTCCATAGAGCACCAAAGTTAGTGACATAGTTTCATAAGACCACTACATAGGTAGATACAGACATAAATTACTCACTACAGTAGATTATGGGATCATAATTTCCCTTTCATATAGCACACATGATCATAGTTCCCTTATTTGACATAGGTCACAGTGATAGTATGTCTCCCATGAGACTCATCAGTTAGTATGGTTCCTACTCATTATACATACTTTCTTCTCTCTTGCTCCTTGTAAATAGTTTATTTTCATTTTCTTGTACATACTTTATATCCAAAAAATAAAAGAATAATATAACATGACAAAACACAAAAACATTCAAATATTACTCAAAAACACAAAATTTAGAGATTGTATACATTGGTATGTTTACATTTATTATATTTTCTAGACACTACATATGCTAGCTATCTTAGTATAGTCAATTTTATCATCCATACATGTTTCTCTTGTTCTTGTTAAGTGCTTGTAGATTACATACAGGACTTAGGTCCACTACATTGATCCAAAATTGCTATCATCTACCCACTAGGGGCATATACACCAATTTAGGTTTATTCATTTGATACATCCACCCACATGGGGGCATCTTATACACAATTTATATTACCAAGTTCTATCCTTACATTCCTTACATTCCAATTTATGCATTTTTATATATTGATATTGATCATTTCTAGTCATACTCATATTTTTTGTCGATTATCACTAGTTTAGACTCAACATATGTACATCTTATCACTTACATATATTTGTACTAGATTCCTATATGCTGTAATTTATATCTTTCCTAGTTTATACTTGAGTGTATTATCTATGCTTCTTCTATTTGAGGGCATTTGAATATGTCATTGTTATTTGGATCTACGCCACTCTATTGATGAATGTATTGGACATGTTCCCATGTCCCTTACATGTGATTTCCTAATTGTGTATGTGGGAATTTGAACATGTCTTTCTATGTGGTTCTAAGCTAACTTGCTTGTTTCTTGTGTATGTGTACATTTGGTCATCTCCTTATATGTCTTCTTTTCTTAGATTTGGTGACATGTGCTCATGTCCCTTGTATTATATCCCCTTGGCCTATTTTACATGCCTCATGTGTTTTGTATGTATGGTTTCTTGTATGTGTCATGGTCATAACACTTGTCTTTGCTTTTTAGACATACTAGTTCTTGATGCCATGAGGGACCTCATGCATCTACCCTTTCTACTTGGGTGCCATTATGGAAATCATGCCCCATCCCCCTAGGTAGATACTGAAATTTATTGTTACATATGTTGATTACATCTATCTTGAGACCCTTATACAATGATAGACACAACATGCATCCTACATTACATACTTATGCTCAAATTCTCTTATATCCTGATGTTATGTTTGCATATTGTATTGGTTTATCATGTAGGTTATCATATATGCTCTAACACATTTTACAAAGCTATTTATTTTTAGGATATTTATTACATAGGTTCAACAAATATCATCAAAAGAGGGGGAATTCACAAGAGTTTGTCACAAAGATCAGGCTCCTACATTACATTCATAGAACATTTTTTAGCACACAGGCTTAGTCTCAAAAAACCAAACATAGGTAAAACATAAGAAAAAATAAGAAATCAAAATTAGTATAGTAACACAAAATTCAAACTAGACAAACATTAGCACCTTGATAAGCGCACTACCACCACATAGTGATATTGTCCAAGATGTGGCACTACTATCTAGTAGCCCTAGTTTCAACATAGTTTAGATTAGCTAGAACAATACACTAGGTATAGTACATGTTTACACAGATTTAGTTATAGGTTTGATAGTTATGCTCATATTTTACTTAGATTAACACTATTTCAATGTAGATTCATATCATTTTCTCAAATTAGGGGCATCATGCATGACATGATAATCCTCGTATTTAGTTTAGATATATAGATATAGTTACTAAAACTTAGTCTAGAATCTGTATACTTAGATATCATATTAGGGGCATGTGCATGACACATTATTTCCATATGTTTAGTTACACACAAGTTGATTAGATGGAATGAAAAGCTCCATCTCATTCTATGTGCTATAAACACTTTATATCATATTCCAAGTTGTCACCAATTTCATGCTTTAATCCATCTAAAGTGGTTAGCATTCTTGAGTGTCCTAGAGTCACCTAATATACTTGAGTGGTTGCAAAGATGACATACACAGTTAGATATACTGAGTTAGATATTTCCAACACTTTGCATAGTTTAGTTTCAAATGCATCCACTACACATAGGTGGGAAATGATAGAGTCATATCCTACTTGATTTCTTGAGCCACCCAAATGAGAGGGTTGGACACACTTTTAGTCTAATCCATGTTATTCATAGGTCATTATCCACCAAGCAGGGGTGGGCAATGATGGATTCAAAATTGGATTGAGTTATTGAGCCACCCACACATGAGTATTGATTAAGTTATCAACTCAATCCAAGATGTTTAATTATTTGATCAATATGTACATACACACATAGGTTGTCACCAAGCTCATGCATTGGTTTGCATACCCAATGAGGTATATTCATTCCTTTCCTCTTTCCCATCTCTTTCATTAGTTTTACTCAGTTACATATTTATTCAGCATAGTCTCTTACTTTGTATATCTCTTAGTAAGGACTTATTTATGCACATTAATTATGTCATTTTTTGGATCATGCTTCATATACACAAACCCATCTTCACATGCTCAGATTCAGCTACACAAGATTCAATTTTTAGGTAAATTTAGGTATGATTATTTTTCCTTTATAGTAGTCATTTTGATTTGATACATTTATAACATAAAGGAGGGGGGAATGTAATCACCTAAAATTGATATTTGATTGATATTAGTGATAATTAATATAACCTATTCCTAACTTACCCCTACACCTATCATAAATCCTTTTATCACACTTTTCTAGCCTTTGTACAAACCACAGGCATCCCTAGTAAGCTAAAACATAGTCTCACACCTTTATTCCTAAATCCTAGCCCTTCATCCCTAGCATCATACCAACTAAACATTATCACCACATTAAGGACACTAGAGCCACATGGTGTTAGTATCCCCAAAATGGAACTAATATCCTTTACCCTCACTTTCTTGAATGGATAAATTTTTAAAAGTAAAACCATCCTAAGGTTAGCCTAAACATATTGTATTATATGCATAAGCTCCACAACATTATAAATACATGACTTTTAGACTTATATCTATTAGATGTATATTATATGTAAAATATATCTTCAAAAACAAAATAAGTTTAGTAAAATCAAGGTTATTAATCCCTATTATACCCTAATTCTACATAATACCATCTACATTTACCCTGAGCTTAGATTTTATAGAAGTCTAGTCTCAAGCACACTCAAAGCATTCAAGACCACTATCATTCTAGCACCACTTGCACTTACACTAGCACTTAAGTGGAGAGAACTACATCGATTTTGATCCTTCTTCAGAGTATTGGTACGTAAGAAACTCTCTTCATAATGAGGTGTTGAGGATGTCTAGCATATCCTACTAATGGACACACTTTTTTAGATCATGCCTTACTTACAAGGAAGACTAAGGTTTACATCATAAATCATCTATTATAGGCACAATATATATTTTTAGACTTCATACACACAAGAACAAAACCCAAAAATACAAGTTCAAGTGTACCCAAAATTTAGGAAAAGTCCTACACAGAGGACACTAGCACCATTTTCAAAACACTAGAACCACATGGTGTTATTGTCCAAGTGTAGTGCTACTATCCAAAAGAGGATTTGACATAGCGATCTAGTTGATGACACTCAAACCTATTTTTATCTCAATTTTTAGCACTCAGATCTTCTACGTCAGTTGTTTTCTAGTATAAGTCTTTATTTACATATATTTATTACTATTTTTAGAAAGTCAAAGTAAAAATATATAAACAAATCAATTGTTATTTATTCCATATTATTTTGTTGATTTAGACTACTCAATCCTTTAATCAAACATATGAGTTACATAGCTAAACCCTAAAAGGTTAAAACACTCTCAAAGGGGACGGTAAAAATGAATATTTTTTACCCCCCAAGGGTAAATATAAAGATTGAAATTTGAAATTTGACCCCATTATTCCCACTTCCCATTATATTCTTAGTTTGAGGCCCATTTCTAGCTCCCTTAGTTATTTTTCATCCCATTTTCTCCTATGTTCTTCATTTTTAGACCTCTTTGCCTATAGAGCATGCATTTTCTTCATTTCAAGGGCCCATTTGTTTTAAAATTGTTCTCTGCCTATTCCATCAAGAGGGTATCTAAGGCTTATCAAATGCCCTTGGGGGTATAAATTTGAGTCCATTGGTCCATAAATTTAGCAAAACATGAATACATTATTCTTCAAGAATTATCAAATCCCTTTTTAATGACTTTTTCATTCTTTGAAAATGATTTATTATGATTGTGTCTCACAACACCTTATAACATAGGGAAAAAATGTTAGGGAAAAATATAGACACTTCATTTTAAACACTTTTGTTTCTAAACTACAATCAGAAGAAAATTTGTAATCACATTCTAATTAAACCAAAAATCATAATTTGATCCAATTTACCTATGTAATTACCTCTTTACTTTGAAGTCATAATGACATATACATGATTAGGTTAATGGATCACATTGTAACATTAATCTTATCAAACTCATTCCAAATCAAGTTAACCCTTTTCAAGTCTTATTACAGGGAAATTAAATGAATATTTGATTGACAAAATAACATTGAAAATTACATGTTCGTATAGTTATTGATTAATCCTACTTAATCAAGCCTAATCTTCCTCTAATAGAAAATTCCATAACTTTTAGAATTATCCTATTTTCCAAAATCAAAATTACTTTTATTGCCTCAATTTAGTGACATCATACATGCATGTCAGTGGAATGGAGTGGAGTGTGGGAAAGGTGGTCTATGAAATGGCTACTTACACACTCTCTTACACACCTTATAGATTCTCTTACACATTCCTCTCTTACATGGCTTATGACACACTCCTAATGGACCAATCATTACACTTTTATTCTAAACTTCCTTTCATACTCCAAAAAGTTCTTAAATGGAGTCTCTTACACACTCCATGTGTGCAATCATGAGTTTGAAGATTCCCTCTCCACCATTAATCTTGATCTTAGATCAATGGCTTACATTCAAAATAAACGTCTACAAATGCAAGAGCCTTTGGCCATTATAGACAAACTCTATGGAACTAAACTTATCATGTAGAAATCATACTAGAGCTTTGATATGCTTGTGTCAATTTTTAATCCAAGCCAAGGGTAGACAAGGGAAAATGTTTATCACATGTTGAATCAACATTGCCAAAGATCCTTAGTTTACAAGCATATCACAATCCTCTTCAAAATAGAAGCCAAGGAAGTCTCCAAGGAAGGTATAATGGTGTTTGTATTATTTCTATTTGATTCCTCTCTTGTTTGGCCTTGCTCAATCCTAGGTATTATCCTTAGGATGTTATGTTCTTCAAGTTGTTTTTGATTTTATTCACTAACGATGATCTAACATTATTTAGATTCCTTATCTAAAATATGTCCCCACTATTTATGAAAATTTACACATCATAACTTATTGTATTATACAAGTTTTAGAGGGGGATCTAGAGGAATTCATGGATATGGTCACGTAGAAGTAATGTAAGACATATAAATAACAAATATAAATATTATTCATGTAGATGTAAGTAATATTCTTTTAAAAAATGTATATCAAAATGTAGTTGTGGTGAAGTATGCATCATAGGATAAATGTGATGGATGATTAGATCAAGAGGGAAATACCACATGAATATAAATCTAAGGGCTAAAATAATGATTAATGTAAGAGAATATTTACACATATATGTGAAATTAGGAGAATAGTTGGAGTACATAATAAAGTAGCTATGTATTATATATTATGTTATATTTACCAAAGGATTCAATTAATTGTCAGGATCTACTGCCCACTAAGGGCACACTTGATTACCTTTGTATTAGCAACTAAACACAAAATTTAACCAGAATGATAAGTAACTAGAAATATGAAACAACACAGAATATGAGAGATAATACCCAATTGTATTAATACTTATCCAAAAGAAAATACAATAAAGAAGATGCCACACTTCTTCTTCCCACACCTCTAGAGCTCCCACACTTCTAGGGCTCACCAATAATTCTCCTTCAACAGTTCACTCTCTCAATTATGGTCACAACAATCAACTCAAACACAGAGTTGTTGTTTACCTCCACCAGTCAGTAACAATGCTGCCAGTATATCAAGTACACAATCATACTCCAAGTAGATCTCCCTACTCTTGCATCAACCTGCAAATCACTAGACCTTACTTACCATGTAGATATCTCTACACCCTAAAGAACCCTTGTCCTTGCCTCACCAAGTCCTTATGATTCTTCAATCAATACCCCAGTGGATCTTCTACTAGAACTTTGCACACCTTGCAAATCTACCTGATCATACACACTCAGCACCCTTTTGGAACTAGGAGGAGCTACTCTTGCTCTCTCTAAAAGCATAATGGCTATCTATCACACCTTACAATACATCCCATGAGTCTATTATATAGATCTCATGTATACAATAATTAGACATTCTTAATTACAATAATTACAAATGTAGCTCCAAGACTAAAATAAGTCTTTACATGCAAACTGACTATCCAAAAATAGACCAATTCTCGACCCACACGCAAATGCATGCACACACAGGTTGTTGACATTAGCTTTTTCCTGATCGATGTCAGCCGACTCATAACCAACATCAGTTGCTTTTGCACTATAATATGACCAACGTCGGTTGATCAGACTGACGTCGATTTCCCTATAACTCAGCAACCTCTGTAACTCCTCTTGTTCACATCTTGGTGAAGCTTTTAGCTCCACAACCTAACAATCTCCCACTTGGAGATAAATAGCTACACCTATACCTGTACACCATCTAATTTGTTTCCTAGCTTGTATCCCTCTTCAAGCTCAATCCTGAAGACCAACCACCACACAACCTGTGGTGCACCTCCTGTCATCCAAGTAACCTGCCACATTTGAACCTACAAACCCATGTAGTGAAGTCCCTGACCTTGCATAGCATGAATCCCTACTACTAGTCCCTCTCAAATACCTGAGAACCCACTAAAATGCTTTCCAGTGCTTCTTCCCCAAATTTGGCTTTAAACTCTCTGATAACTCCCACTGCTTGGGAAAACTCAGGTCTACACTTGACCTCATGTGATTTTTGACACTGTTCTATGCTCAGCTTAAACTGTCTAACCCTCGGTGTGCTTACTGGTTCTGCATCTTACAAATCAACCCTCACCAACACCTCCTTCACATCAGCTCCCTCTGGAGACAAAATCAACTTGTGATCTTCCATGTCTCTTATGCCAAAGAATTTCACTGCTTCCAAATTCTTCATGGCATACCTCTAAACTAACTTTACCTTTAGCTCAGAAACTCCCTACATGTGTGACCCTACAACAAGCAACCACACCACATACAGTAATAGGATAATGTTGCGACCACTATCCAACTTGATAAAGAAAACACAATGATTACATTGACCTTGACCAAAGCCATGTTTTGTCATACAGCTGTCAAACCTATACCATTGTCCTTCAGCCTGCTCAAGACCATATACCCTGGCCTTCTGTCTCACGTGTCCATCCACTCTATTCTCTAACCTAGGAATCCATTCATTTGTCAGTGCTTTTATCCCAACTGGCAACTCTACCAAATCTCCCACTTTATTCTCTTCTGAAGAATTCATGCCATGCTCCCACTATTTTTTGGATTCTACCTGCATTGCCTCTTTACGTCTTCCTGGTTCTTGACCATCAATGAGAAACAAGTAGTATAAAGAAGGTGAACAACAAATATGAGGCTTACTTACCCTTTTAGTCCTCCACATGGGCGCTTGAGACCCCTTGACAGCTTGCTATCTGCCCAACATCTATTTTAGTGACTGATCTCAGCCATCTCCCAGTCTACACCTAATCGACATCGGTTCCATACAACTGACCCTTATTGCCGACATTGGTTCCTCATGATCGACGTCAGTCTCCACCTACCCGACACCACCAACTCTGCTGATCTACACATGATTAACATTGATATCTGTCTATTTGACATCGATTTCCCATGACTGATGCTGGTAACTGTGTTTTCTTGTGAGTGATGACTTTTTACCCATGAGCTCACCTTGGATCAAAACCCTGTCCAAATTAACATAGCCCTGCTCAGAATAATTTAGTCCCCTCAGCTGATCTCTATCTGTCATCTCCTCCATGAACACCAAGGCTTTCCAATTCTTAAGTTTGTCAAAGATATCTATCTTCTGCTTAAGAACATGCATTCCCTTCTTACATATGTGACAAAGCCTACAAAGCCACATCTCTGCAACAGAAGGTGAATCAGTAATATAAGTAGATAGATAAAGGATACATGCTTTCTTACCACTGTCTAATTCAAGTGCATCCACTGTGAGAGTTACTGTGCATCTCTCATCACCCAACTTTCTTGAAGAAATTAGACTCATCTCCAAGACTGGTACCTGCATGACCTCATTCAACACTCATGTGTTACCTGTCTATAATTTCAGCTTCACTTCCCCTTTGCCAACCATGTGACAAGGCTCACCAACCCCTAAATAAATCTCTCCAAAGTCTCCCTGGACATACTCATGAAAAAATGCTCTATTTTGGGCTGCATGGAAAGAGGCAACATAATCTATAGACCAAGATTCTACTTTATCCAGAGCATCTTGTGAAACAACACCTGCAACATCTGCTTCTTCAATTCCTTCATGCTGATCTTCTACCGACCAACAATCTTTCTTTACCTGCTCTTTCTTTCCATCAATTAGTAATTGACCATTCATGATATTTAGTTTCTCCATTCGTAGCTTACTTTCTTTTGCCATTGCTATACTCCCACTCAATTTGAAACCCCTGAGAGTGACCTGTAATCAACAAAACACTTAACACACTCTAACCACCTGTTAGTGTACTTAACCACCCTTTGATACCAACTTGTCAAGATTGGTACCAACCTGGTCCACCTGCTCTGATATCACTTTGTCAGGATCTACTGCCCACTAAGGGCACACTTGATTACCTTTGTATTAGAAACTAAACATGGAATTTAACTAGAATGATAAGTAACTAGAAATATGTAACAACACAAAATATGAGAGACAATACCCAATTGTATTAATACTTATCTAGAAGAAAATACAATAAAGAAGATGCCACACTTCTTCCCACACCTCTAGAGCTCCCACACTTCTAGGGCTCACCAGTAATTCTCCTTCAATAGTTCACTCTCTCAATTATAGTCACAACAATCAACTCAAACACAGAGTTGTTCACCTCCACCAGTCAGTAACAATGCTGCCAGTACATCAAGTACACAACCGTACTCTAAGTAGATCTCCCTGCTCTTGCATCAACCTGCAAATCACCAGACCTTACTTACCACGTAGATATCTCTACACCTTGAAGAACCCTTGTCCTTGCCTCACCAATTCCTTATGATTCTTCAACCAGTACCTTGGTGGATCTTCTACCAGAACTTTGCACACCCTATAACTCTACCTGATCATACACACTCAGCACCCCTTTGGAACTAGGAGGAGCTACTCTTGCTCTCTCTACAAGCAAAATGGCTATCTATCACACCTTACAATATAGCCCATGAGTCTATTATATAGATCTCATGCATACAATAATTAGACATTCTTAATTACAATAATTAGAAACGCATCTCCAAGACTAAAATAAGTCTTTACATGTAAATTGACTATCCAAAAATAGACTAGTTCTCGACCCACATGCAAATGCATGCACACACAAGTTGTTGACATTGGCTTTTTCCTGATCGATGTCAGCCAATTCATAACTGACGTTGGTTGCTTCTGCACTGTAATATGATCGATGTCAGTTGATCAGACTGACGTCAGTTTCCCTACAACTTGTTCTGCAACTCAGCAACCTCTGCAACTCCTCCTGTTCGCATCTTGGTGAAGATTTTAGCTCCACAACCTAACATTAATTCTAACTATACACACATAATATTTTCAAATTTTACCAAATTTTTGATGCTTTACATCTTAAAAGAACCCATTAAGACTCAATCTCTCTAAGTGCATGCCCTAAGGGGTGCACTGAGAAAGGGGTGGGTAGACCCTTGGTGATTTATAGGATTTTTATCCCTTATTTATATATTATTACTAGTCCAACCATCTCTTAAAACCATTCTCTAAGCTATTACTCCTCCCTTACACACTCTTCTAGTCTTTTTCCTCACCTTGATCCCCTTTAGCTAGTTGGCTGTATTAGATTAACTAGGTTGACCTTGTATAGTTTTTAGCCTCTGATTATTATACTAGGTTAATTGGGTCAAACTTATATTATTTTTGGGTATTTTCACTTGAGATATTTTTTATCCCTTAGATCGACCTAGCTCGATACCTAGTTATTCATCTCCCAAAAACATACAAGGTCAGTAATCTCAACCCCATATAGTTGACATATTTGGAAGGATTTAGGGTGAGATCTTCTTATAAATACAAGATCATTTCATCATTATTTCAATATGAAATCAATATTCTTTATTCCCTCACACTTATTTATAATTTTCTCTTCCACCATTCTACTTGAGGAGTCTTAGCTTAGGGTTTCTACTTAGAGAATCTAGTCTTATGGATAAGTCTTAGATGCTTTGTCCTTTCTTAGTTATCCTTAAGAAACAAAAACAACCTCTTTCAAAGCCCCTTTATCCAAGGGAGGGATTGAGTCTCAATGGGTTCACATTTAGGTAAGTATATTCTAACTTTGTTCTCCTATATTTAGTAGATAGAAGTAGCATAAGTATTAGATTGAATAATATTACTCTTAATATTCCATGTATTAGAGTCTTACTCATATTTAGCATAATTGAGATTCTCTTATACATGTTTTGATTGATTCTAACCCCTCATATTGTGACATAAGATTTGATGTGCACTAGATTAGAATTACTTTCTTATTTATTAGAATAGAGTGAACATTAAACCTAGGACTCTTTTAAGGTTGTTTCATGATTATGTTAGATTGTAGGAATTGAAACCCTTACTAGTATGGTGTATTGTGACAAGTGTTCCCCTAATCAGGTTTATCATATTCCCATATTGGTTATGCTCTCACTTAATAAATGTATTCCCAATCGGAAGTGTAGGTATGTTTTATCTTCTCTTATCTAGGATTGATTAATAGACATGATGCATTTTTGATTTCATATATTTTGGTTAACCTGACATGAACTAGCCCTTGTAGGATTTTTTCACTTATTTCTTTTGTTTTATCATGATTTTATCATATATTTTCCATACTAGATTGACTATGTCGACCCAACTCTAATTTTTGTGTGCATAATCTCATATACAAGCTACTAGATCAACCCAGTATAGGGTTTTAGGTTTTTAAACATCTTGACTAGACTACTAGGTCAACCTAGTCAACCTTGTACATTTTTAGGCACTCAATAATAGGTTTCTTTAAATCTTGATCAACCCAGTCGACCCAATTAGTAGAATTTGTAAACATATATCAAGGTTCTTAAACAATAATCTTCATTATTTACATCTTCCACCAAGGTTCCTTTCTATCTCTCTATATATTTCTTTACAGTCTTTTATTGTATAGTTTGTAGTCTTTAAAACTACCCCTACATAGTCAACTGGATTGATCCTACTGACCTAGTTCTATGTTTTGTGTGTTGTCTAGATAACTGGGTTAACTTTGTCGACCCTTTTCTTTTTTAGACCTTGCTTCTATAGTATAAGATCAACCCTATTATGTATTATGTGCATACACTATTGACTATATCAACATTGTACCTTATTTCAAAGTTGGAATTAATCTTATATACTAGTAATTATTTTACACTTTATTTTCTTGTTGCTTGCATGCTTAGAATAGATCACATAGTTTAATTAGGTGGATTTTGAATTAATCATTTAGCTTTAGTATTTTTTATTTTATTCCACATGACCAAATCACAAAATCTAAATAATCAATTTACCATTTGTCTACCCAATGCCAACCTACTTAGATTTCATCACCAAAGAGGAAGCTAACTTGATATTCTAATCATGTATAAAGTGTAGTTAATAGTATATTATGGCTAAGCACCCGACACCCTTATCACTATGATGTATGAAGTGAGGGGTTTGGCCCCAATACCAAGCCTATATCATTATCACTATAGATATCTTTCATCCTGAACTACTTGAAACCATCCTTAGATTGCTTTCTAGTTCCCTACTTACAACCAACTTCCATCACATTTAAATTCATATTCTAATAATATAATAAACATTCAGTTTGACCAATTAATTATCTCTTTACTTTCCAATTTTATTTCTTTCTCTTTGCTCAATTGTATTTTGTATTTCAAAAACTTGCATTAACCAACATTGGTGCAAGGTTTTATGCTTTGTGCCTCAATTAGATTGGCCAATGTTAATCCAATTAACTAATTGTTTCCCTTCTATTATTTATTTTTAAATTAATTGCAAAAGTTATTTTGTTTCAATTCATAAATCTATTATAATTTTCTTAATTTTCCTTATCTATTGTATGAGATCAACTTAATTGACCTTATACCTTTTTCTAGCCTCTGTTCACTGTACTGGATTGACCCAATCAACCCTATATGATTTGTAGACCCTATTTTATCTTTTTTTAGCCTTTGTTTACTATGCTTGGTTGACCCAATTAACCCTGTACTATTTTATATCTTCCTTGTTTATCAATCTAGTTCTCTATTTTTCCTTATTTGCATTTTATTCATCTCCCTTTAGTCATAATGAAGTATCCTATTAGAATCTTCTTGGATAGCCTAAATCAATTTAAATACTATATGGGATGTTCACTTATCCCTCTCTTTTCCTCCCAAGATCACCATCACTATTGGGGCACCCCTTCCCCTCCTTCATCCATGAACTTTAATATGGTGCAAATAACAACTCAAGATAAAGTTTATGGATCTAATCCTTTCCTTACCAATAAACTTCTCATCTTCAAAATCTCCAAACTAATGTGGGAGTAATTGATATATGTTTACTTAAAAATTCCATTAGTAATTCTTGTTCTATTAATCTTCCCCCTAATACTAATTTTGGGAGTGTTCCTACCAATACCAACCCACCTCCTGATACAACTCAACTTTTAGCCCAAGTTATCCAACAAATGAACATAATGTAAAATTATAACACCAACCAAATGATGCAACTTCAACAATATTTAATCAATATGGTTAATCAACCTCCAATTATGCATCGTCAAGCTCATCCCAATTTCATTCCTCCACATCTTTGAGATGCCTCAAACAATGTTATTCTTTAACCCATAAAGAATAACAAGATGCTTCAAACTATTCAAAATTAATCTTTGTCCCCTTTCATTGTATCCATTGATATTGGTAACATATCTCCAACTATAAAATATGATGGGACTAAAGACCCTACCTCATTTCTCAAAGCCTTTGGTAACCTTTACAAAGAGTGGATCCAAAATAGCACCTTCACCATAACTAAAATATTAGTGAAAAATTCACTAGTGATGTATTATAATGGTATGATCAACTTCCCCAACATTCTATTTGGCCACTTTAAGATTTAGTTAATCCTTTGGTTAAAGAGTTTCAACACAATGATCTTCCCAAAAATTGTCTTAGCCACTTCATAAATGCTAAATAATCTCCTACCAAATTAGCTCATGAATTTATCAAAAGATGGTAATCGTTAACTCATAAATCTAACCATAACATGATTGGTGATAACTTATTCAAAATATTTATCACCGCTTTGACTCCCAGTCTCCAATATAAGGTTTGAACCTTTGCTTCCTAAATACTTAATGAAACTCTTAATCAAGCTAAACATCATGAATTTCTTATGAAGCAATTCAAACCTAATCCTATACTTTTTAAAGTATCTTTCTAAACATATAATTCTATCACTATTAATACTCCACAAACCAAACTAGGAGTTTCCAAAATGGATATTCCTTCACCTTCTCATACACCTCTTTCAGTTCAACAAATGAAATAATTTTTACCTCCCTCAAAACCTTTCATCTATCCCAATGACCCCAATCTATTTTTTTGGTTCCATGTTGACATTGGGCATTCTCATGAATCTTGTAAAGGGCTCACCAAATTTTTTGTCTCCTATATGCTTAGTGATTCATTCAATCATGAAGCTATGATCAAACTTTGTCATCAAGAATACACCGCTACTTTTTAAAAATGACAAGCTTCCAAAGATTCTACCTCAAATAACCAAAAATATTTTAAAAATAATCAACCAAATACCAAGGATGTTTTTGCCATTGATATTGATTATGACAAATATTTCAAAAATTCTCAATATGTCAATACTAATAAGGTTAATTACCATCATAAATTGGCTCACAAAGATCTCATTACCAAGCCTCAGAACCCATCTTTATAGGAAAAACGTCTTAAAGATAGTACAACTACCAATCTTTCTTCAAAATCCCAAGAGGAACCATCTCCTCCTTCTAATCCTCCAACTATAACTATTCCTCCAAAATCTAATTTACCTCCTAAAACTCATGTTGGTTTTTCTAAGTCTCATTGAAACATTCTTGAAGAACTCAACTCTATGCCTTGTAATATTCCACTTATGGAGTTGGTTCTTACTTCTACCTATCATCATAAATTCCTTATGCAACAACTCTAATAAATTGATGATCCATCCTCCTTATATGAAGAACCACCTTTTATTGAATCCCAACCTACCAATGTAAATACCATTGAAACTATGTGTCCTTTTAAACCCTCTATTAAATTCCTTGAAGAGGATATGATCAATGATGAAATTATATTTTGTGTCGATGATCCACCACTTTTAATTAAAGTAGACATTAACACCACTCTTATCCATAAATTTATAGCTGATGAAGGTTCTAGTATTAATGTGAGATCTTTATGGATTATACAACAACTTGGTTATAACAAGGATCATCTCAAGCAAACCCATCTTATTTTTTGTGGTTTTGATAAGACTAATCAAAATATGCTTGGTTATATTTGGATTAGATTAACCATTGGACCTAAGACTATTTGAACCAAGATTATGGTCTTTGACTTACCTCTATCTTACAACATACTCTTTAGTCATCCATGAACTCATCGAATGAGGGTCATTGCTTCTTTCGATAGTCAATGTATTAAATTATTACATAATAGAAAATGATATAACCATGAAGCTGATCCCAACCCATGGAGCATTCAAATTCCTAATCCTAAATCATAATATCATATCCCTACCATTCTTAAGATCAATAATTCTCCTTTACCTATGTTCATCAACATGAATCCTAATTTACAAGTTACTCTTACAGATTATGATGATGATGAGCCCATTGAATTAAAACATACTTTTAATACTACCAAGTTACCTCCCTACATTTCACAATGGATTCCTCCTTCTCTATTACCTAGGTATCATATTATTCCTCTTATTGATGAGATTACCAATTTCCCCCTCCATGCAATGATCAGGAACCTTCCTTACCTAAAGATGCCTTCACTTGCAATGATTTTGGAGTGGCCAAATTATTTCAAGATCCTCTCATCATGTCTCCTTGTACATTTATTAATATCAAGATTTCATCCTTTGAAACTCCCCCTGATTCTCAAGCATGTATAATTTCTTCAACATATGATGATAACTATATAATGGCCCAATCTCAATCTAGAGACTTGGATGTCTAGCATTATTAGAAAACCTTAGCCCAAATTTATGATTTTAATCAAGATGTTCAAACCATTTTTGTGGATCATACCTTAGATCTCAATGGTTATGTGCCTCCTACCAATTCTCTTTGTATTGATATTCCTTAGGTGGTAGAGAAAATTATACCTTCTAAACCTCTAGAAATTCCATCATCTCCTTTACCACCTATCAATCCAATCATTACCTCTAATCCTTCTCTCATCACTAAACCCATTGATATTCCAACCCCTTCTGATTAATCTACTTATTCTACTCCTAAAATTACACTAGATGTGAAGGCAATCTATTTTTTTCAGATACATTCTGAGTATGATCACCATGGCAATCAAATTCTAGATCTTGAAGTAGATGTCAAGTAATATGGTATATTTCCTACCTTGCCTAGTGATGAAGATATCCTTGAGTTAATTTATGCCTGATAAGCTCAACTTCCTTGACAACATCATAAACTTTGGAATTTTAAAACTAAAACGCCTTGCTTCAACAACTTCATTGCTAGCATTGATCCTAAAACAAATCCCATTTCTACGTTACTTAATGCACCATACCACTTTCAATATGGCAATACCATGCTTATTAAAGAAACCACTCACATCAAATATGGTACTCCATCTTTTCCTCAACAAATTACTATCTCTCATGAACTCTCACCTACTAAACATGATAATTTTAGATTATTCTTTGACAAATATGTTTAGGCTTTTTCTTGGTCCTACAAAGACAAGTCTGGTATTGACCCTAGCATTGTGGTACATAATATCATTATTTATCTTGATGCCAAGCCTATGCATCAAAAACAAAGAAAATTTCCACCTAAATTTTCCAATTTATGTCATAAGTAAATCATCAAATTACTTGATGCTAAATTTATTAAACCATCAGATTATTCTCAATGGGTTTCAAACATTGTTCCCATTTAGTAGAAAGTCACTATGGTCATTCACATTTTCATTGATTTCTATAATATTAATCTTGTTTGTCTTAAGGATAGTTTCCATTTACCTTTAATAGATGCCATTATTGATTCCATGGCTAGGTATGAAATGTTATCTCTTATGGATGGTTTCTTGGGATATAACAAGATTCATATTACCCTGAAGACAATAGTCAGACTACTTTTACCATGGAATGGGGAACATATTGCTATGTGAAAATTCCCTTCAATCTCAAAAATGTTGAATCCACTTACCAATAAGCAATGACTCGCAACTTTCATGATCTCATTCACAAAATTATTGAAACCTATGTGGATGATCTCATTACTAAATCCAAAAATCATAAGAATCATCTTTCTGATCTTGTTATCATACTTAATCATCTCCTTAAATATAAAGTTATACTTAATCCTTACAGATGTGTTTTTGGAGTCACATCTAGAATATTGTTAGGATTTTTAGTCTCTCTCCATGGTATCAATGTTCACCCTACCAAAATTAGTGCTATCATCAACATTCCCATTCCTTATTGTATTCCCAACATTTGTACTACTTGGGACAATTAGGTGATTTGTCTCCAAATTGGCATATCAAATTCACTCTATCAATTCCCTTATCAAGAAAGGTACTACTTTATAATGGATTAATACATGTCAAAAAACCTTTGATAATATGAAAGAGTCATTACTTCATCCACCTACACTTCATCCTCCTTCCAATGATAAACTTTTCATTCTATATAATTCTTCCACACCTATTTTAGTTGGGGCAATGTTTTCCCAATAAGATGATAAGGGAAGATAATATGATATCTACTACATTAGTTGAGGCCTCATTAGTTATGAGACATGTTATACCAAAATTGAGCATGATTGCCTCACCATCTATTTCACAGCTAAAAAGCTTCACTGCTATATGCTTTACCAAACTACTTATGTCATTATTCATTATGACCCCTTTCATCATTTCTTCTATAAATAATTTCTTATTGGAGATATAATTGGTAAATGGATGGTCCTCCTTTGGAATTCAATCTCTACATCATCACTCAAAAATCTATCAAAGGGCAAATCATCATTGATCAACTTACCGTAGCTCCCATACTAGTTACTTCTTCTCTTCAAGATAACCTTCTAGATGACAATATCCTTTACATCAAAGGTCTTAATTAGGCTATTTCTCTCAAAGATTATTTTCATCACTTTACCGCTGATCTTGAAGCCAATAATCTTAATGAATACACTATTCCCTCTAGTATTACTAAACTAAAACTAGTTATTGAGGAGATTCATAAAATCAATATCGACTTGCATGAAGATACTTAGACCCTTCACTTTAATGGTACTAAATACCTTCAAGGAGCCAGGGTGGGTTGTATTCTCACAATTCCTCTTGACAAGATCATTCATTTATCTTTTCACTTCACCTTTGATGTAACCAACAATATGGCCGACTACGAAGCTCTTATATTAAGCATGAGAGCTACTCTTGAACTAGACATTCAATACCTTCATGATTTAGGTGATTTTTAGCTTATTTGTCACCAAGTTAGTGGTGACTATTAATGTAAAAGTGAGAACCTCATAACATAACATCAACTTTCAACCACTATTACTAAGTATTTCATCTCTTTCACTATTGAGCCTATACCTAGAGATCAAAATTCCATTCTTGATTATCTTGCCTCTTCATCATCTCTCTTTCATCCACACCAAGTCCTTTTTTATCCTAATTTTTATATACAAATAAGAAAATATCCATCCTCTACTTAACCACTTGATTTACTTATCTATCATATCAAAGATATTACCATTCGACAAAGCTCATGATATCAATACATCATTCAATTCCTAGAACATCAAACTTATCCTTCTAACTTAGACTCTCATGAAAAGACATGTATTCGTAAACAAGCTTTCAAATATGTATTTTGACACAACATCCTTTATTATCATAATGTTTAAGTTACCTTACTTTGTTGTGCTATACAATATGAGGTCCCTCCTCTTCTTGAATAAGCACATGGGGGAATTTAAGGTGGCCACTATAGTGGACATACTACAACATGTAAATTCCTACGTATGGATTACTTCTAGCCTACTCTTGAAAAGGATGAAATTGAATATGATAAAAAATGTAATCCTTATTAGATTCATGTTAATCTAATCCATTCACCTCCATTAAAAATTTAAAATATCAAATCTCCTTATCTATTTTCCACATGGGGATTTGATCTCATTGGTAAACTACCTTGCTCCCAAGATGGGTAGGTCTTTATCATCAATGCTACCAAATATTTTACTTAGTTGGTAGAAGCCATGCCCCTAGTTAATGTCACTATTCTTACCATTTCCAAATTTATTCTTAATAAAATCATTAAATGCTTTGGTGTTCTCCATACCGTCATTTCAAATAATGGTGATAATTTCAAAAACAAACATGTTAAAAAACTTTGTAATAAATTCAATATTAATCATAAATTTTCCATGCCTTATCATCTATAATGTAATGGCCAAGATAAGGCCACTAATAAAATTATCAAAAAAAATCTCCAAAAGTCAATTCCTAAAACTTGCATGGATTAGCATCTTCATCTTTACCCTATACTTTGGGTCTATCAGACTAGCATATACACTGCCACTGGGGTAACTCCATTCTTGTTAGTATATGGTTCTAAGTCAATTATTCCTTTAAAAGTTGAGATTCCCTCTCTTCATATATCTCTTCATGGTATCATTCCCAATGAGGAATTATGTGAATCTTATCTTCATGTCCTTGATCTACTTGACGAACATCATCTTTATGCCTTACAACATAACCACTAATACACAACTCACATTGTCAGACAACATAAAAAATGTGTTAAAGCCCGCACATTTAATATTGATGATCTTGTCCTTAAATTATACTACACCCATGATAAAGAAGTTAAATATGCCAAAAAATGGTGGGGCCTATATTAAAAGATATTCTTGGTCCAAGCACCTACCACCTTAAAACCAATGAAGGCCATATTTTCAAAGAGCCTACCAATACACAATTTCTCAAAAAGTACTTTGCCTAAACATTTCATTATTTTCATGATTTCTATCTACATCTAACATTTTTTATAGGTTACTTACATGGGTCTTTCCCTTTACAAAAAGTTCCCTCCTTTCACAAACCTTTAGTCCTACCTTTTTGTCTTTTGGTTTCTTGATGTAACATAGTCTTCTTTATCTTCTTCCATTTTCTCTTTTTGACACCCCTTGGGTTTTTATTTTATGAGTTTATTTTTAAGACCATGGATAGTACCTATCACTCCCCACAAAATTACCATCTTTTACTTAATTTTCTCCCTAATGTTTTTCAATTTTCTTTTTGACACCCCTTGGGTTTTTATTTTGTGAGTTGCTTCGTAAGACCATAGATAGGACCCAACACTCCTCACAAAACTACATTTTTTTTATTACCTAACTTGATCTTTCACTTACTTATTAACACCCTTGTGGGTTTCTCTTTTATGAAGTTACAGTGTAAGACTGTGGATAGGACCTATCCCTCCTCATAAAATTACCATATTTTCATCTTTTTACATCCTTTTTCTCAAACTTTAGCTTTTTCTTCTTTTGTTATATGTAAATTATGCAAACAATCTATGTTAGCATGTTTTCCTCCATTTCCATCATTCTTATGATAAGTAATCATGATTTTCTATCATTGTGTCCCTTTTTCCCCTTTGTCATATTTTTGTAATTTTAAGTAATTCAAATTGTTCCATATGTCATTCCTCTTGATTTCCCCTTTATTTCAATCCACATTAGATAAAACAAAGTCAAAGTCAAGATATCACTTTTTTTTAATTAGATTTATGAGGCTCTTAGACCCATGCTCTTTGAATTTCTCTCTCTAAGTAGCTTTATCCCAATTATTTAAATGAAAGTCATCTTTAGTACCTATGTTTGGTTTTCCAAATATGTATGGAGGAGGAATAGAAAATGCCATCAAGAAAGTTAAAATCCAAATCATTTGAATCAAAATTCAATGATATCTAAAAGGCAACACACAAATCTCAAAATTCAACATCACACCAAAATATGTGATTACAAGCACATCTCTTATCTCTAATTGAAGGTCAAACTCCATAGTTGGCCTCACATAGAGCTGAGGTCCCTTGGGTTGTGGTAGGCTATTAGATTAGAATAGGAGAATTCAACAAAATCTATGGTGCTACCTACTTTCTCATGTAATTACCCAATCTTTGTAGTAGACTGAGGGCTCTGTAAGGAGTCCTAAAGAATAGGGAACACATTGTGGGAAGGTAGGCTAATTTTAATTTTCATGCATATAGAATTCATGAGATGATCTCTATACTCCATTTGTTGACCTAAGACTTGTATGGCTAAGATAAATTCTTCAAAGTCCTTAAGGTCAAAAGTCCTATTATTTTGAAAAACTTAATTTGAGTGTCTTGAAT
Organism: Torreya grandis; assembly: GCA_037957365.1. Taxonomy (NCBI): domain Eukaryota; kingdom Viridiplantae; phylum Streptophyta; class Pinopsida; order Cupressales; family Taxaceae; genus Torreya; species Torreya grandis. The sequence continues at coordinate 794,611 of JARHVA010000370.1, forward strand.
TTGATAAAGAGTTCTACCTTGGTTTTTCCTTTGTTATCCCCTCTACCCATTTCATTTTCCCCCCTTGATAGGAAAATTGTGACTCCAAATCTATTTTCCCTTCTTCTATATTCCCTTCTTCTTCACCTCTTAAAAACATGCTAGCACTACTTTGTTTTAATTTTATTTATCCTTAGAGTGAAACATGTTAAAGAAACTATGGATTACTTATTTCTTTTTCACCATAAAATTACATTCCTAGACTTGCTTTACTTTACTTATACCATTTGTTATTTGTTTACTATCTTGTTGTTATGGACACCTGAATCCATACCTTTTTCCATTATTGAGTGAGGTTGGCTTGTTACTTTTCACTCGACAATGTTGTTTTCCCTTTTATACACCTTTTTCCATTGTTGATTGAGATAAGTATTGTTACTACTCACTCATCAATATTTTTTTATGATTTTGTTTCTTCTTTCTACCATTGATATTTTATTACCATCCTATTTAACATATATCCTTGGTTTGACTTGGTGAGTTTGCTTTTCTTACTTAAGGATAGCTTATTTGAATTTTTTGGCCTTTGGTAGCCTTGGATTTTTGGTTACCTAATTTACTCTTATTATTTGACTTGGTCATTTGGTCTAACATAACACATGTTACCCCAGCTTGCCAAATTTCTAAGTATATCCCATCCTCATAGAACTAGTTATTGTGACTTTCTTGCATTTATTTTTGCTCTTTAGTTTTATATTCTTGGGTTTGTTAGAAGTAGTCTATATGCCCTACACAATAAAAACTAACAACATAGTAGATAACCATCCAGTGATAAAGGTGAGTCAAGGTATGAATACATTTACTTTTTAGTCATTTACTTTCAGTTATTTTTGTTTTAAAATACTACAATTTTTTTTTGAGAATCAGTGTTATATGTCCTTATGTTATTTTTCAAAGCACCATCCCCTATTTCACTTATGTGACACATGATAAGATTCAAATAGGGAATATGTATACACATAATATTTTTAACTTTTATCTATTGATACTTTACATCTTATAGAAACCCATCGAGACTCAATCTCTTTGAGTGCATTCCCTAAGGGGTGCATCAAAAAATGGGTGGGTATACTTTTGGTGCTTTGTAGGATTATTTTCCCTTATTTACACATTATTACCAATCCAAAAAAATCTTAAAACCATTACCTAAGCTATTACTCCTCCCTTACACACTCCTCTAGTATTTTTCCTCACCTTGATCCCCTTTATCCAATTAACTGTACTAGGTCACCCCTATACATTTTTTAGCCTTTGATTATTATATAGGGTCAACTAAGTTAACCCTATATTATTTTTGGGTATTTTCACTTGAGATATTTTTTATCCCTTTAGCCAACCTAGCTCAATACCTAGTGATTTATCTCCTAAAAACATACAAGGTCAACTGGATCGACCCTGTATAGTCAACATATTTAGAAGGATTTAGGGTGAGATCTACCTATAATTACAAGATCATTTTTTCATTATTTCAATATGTAATCAAGAATTATTATTTACTCATGCTTATTTACAATCTTCTTTTCCACCATTCTACTTGAGGAGTCTTAGCTTAGGATTTCTACTTGGAGAATCTAGTCTTATGGATAAGTATTGGATGTTTTGGCCTTTCTTAGTTATCCTTAAAAACCAAAATAACCTCTTATGAAGCCCCTTTGGCCAAGGGAGAGATTGAGTCTTGATAGGTTCACATTTAGGAATGTATATTCTAACTTTTTTCTCCTCTCTTTAGTAGATAGAAGTAGCATAAGTATTGCCTTGAATAATATTATTCTTCATATTCTATGTATTAGGGTCTTACTCATACTTAGCTTAATAATATTCTCTTATACATGTTTTGATTAGTTATGGCCCCTCATATTGTGCCACAAGATTTAGTGTGCACTAGATTAGATTTACTTTCCTATTTATTACAATAAATTGAACATTAAACCTAGGACTCTTTTAGGGTTATTGCATGATTGTGTTAGACTGTAGGCTTTGGAACCCTTCCTATCATGGTCTATTGTGACAATTGATCCCTTATCAAATCTATTAGATCCCCTTATTAGTCATGCTCTTGTTTAATAAATGTATTCCCAATCAAAAGTATAGGTATGCTATATCTTCTCTAAGCCAAGATTTATTTATAGACATGATGCATTTCTGATTACATACACCAACAATTGGAAGTAAAAAATTATGAGTAATATTGAAACTCATCTAAAACATGTCACACTCTTAGTGACACCAACACTTTCATGATATTTATTGCATCTATTATCTATTGTATAATATGTATAAAAAATTAGACCATATATTGGAATTTTTTTAATAAATGCATCATATTTTATATTATGTATCATAGCATTGATTGAAGAAATGGATTATTCTTTCATTTTTTCTCTTTTTATGTAATGCCCCTGACTCATTTCATTCATTTTCCTTGTTTACAATAGAATCAATTATGAATTAAAATTAAATATAATTATAAATGTAAATATTAAAATATGATATAGGATGATATATAAGAATGAATACAGTAAATACAAAGATATACATAATTTACATAATTTTTAAATAGTTAAAAATTATAGACTAGGGCTAGGGTTAGAAAATTATCCTCATAAATGATTTATTTCAAACTATGTTAACTTTTTTGTTAGATGGGACTATATTTTTGAAAACTTATAAACTCATATGTATAATAAAAAAGTGGTTATTTGCTTATTTGTACAAGTTCTTGGGATGAAAATAGGAGTTTAGTGCATTGTTGTTATGTACTATGACTTTGCCCTATCAAATTGTATGTTGGATCTAAAAATTTAGATTTGTTTGCTTGTGGGTCAATGTAATATATTTATTTTTTGAGCTCAAATTGATGCATAGAAGACCTATAAAATCAAAACCCTATACCAACACAAATATAATGCTTAACCCTAAATAGGAAAATAGATTGGGGTTATCTAGATTGTTAAAGGGGTATATAGAAATGAAATGGCACAAAGGTGATAATCAGATCTATAGCAAGAAAATTAAATGTTAAAATCTAGATATAAGTATACACTAAATTTATTATGTTGAGATAGTCTAATTATGGAAAATACAACTATGCTAGATATATAAATGACAAAGAAGTGATGTAGTTATCTTTTTATGATTCTAATGTAGTTTTGGATCTAGCATAAGTAAAAAAAGGTAGGAAAGAGATTCTATAACAATCATCATATTCTAGTTCTGATGCTTCTAGTTATTTGGATAGTAACTTCACCCTAATATAGTTATATTGATGCTACTTTCTAGGTTCAATGCTACTATCTTATACAAAATATCTATTGAAATAGGATGCCACCACTTCAATGTTTTTGGTTTTTTATTCACCTTTACTTTGGTGTATTTAGATTTGGTTTTTGCACAATTACTCCTTGTGAAATAGTAAAACCCTAAATTTCCATCTTTAATGTGACCTTGGGTAAAATCAATTATTGAGAACATAGTGTTGAGCTGACCTTAATGACCCCTCTATCTAAAGACATTACCTAAATAGATAATACTTTGAAGAGGGTCTGAAAGTGTTGTATTTCTCCCCTACATGTTGGCTTTTGTGTGAATCATATAATGTTTGAATAATAATAATAATAATAATGACCTAGTTAATAACTTCAAAAATCAGACTCTTAGGATACTCCTTTAGTACTTTAGACTTGTAAATTTTAAGTCCCTATGACTGGTATGAAAATAAGAATAAACAAGAAGATTTTGATCAATTTAATTTTCTTTGAATGTTCTTTGGTCTTTTACTAAGTATTCTTAGGTGAGGAATGAATGAGGGTTGATATTGTTTTTATATCAATCCTTTTGGATTAATAAGTCACACTAAATCACTTAGGTTTACCATTAAGATATGATTCATTTGCAAATTGGATGACTTTGGGGTTTTGGACACTTACATCTGAACATGATAGGAGCATTAATGTTACTATATGACCTAGACATTAGTGTCTAGGGAGGAGAAGAATAGGTATAAGTTTAGAACTTATAGATATGGAAGTTAAATTTTAAGAATTCTAGTTAAGATAGAAGACTTAGGTCATCAGTATAAGACTGGTTAGACTAAGAGATATCGGATAAGGGCACAAAGATAGAGTAGATGTGAGACTTATGGAAGTGAGAAAGGTAGAGAACTAAGATGAAAAACCAAGGTTTGATTTTTCCAATTACATAAGACTAAGGTGTTATATAATCATAAAATATCATCTACATTTCCCCCCCTCTAATCTAGTAATGAAATTTCTAATTAAAATAAAAGGAATGAGTACCTGAGTGTGTATCCACACCTTATCTTTTTGCATGCCTAACTTGAGTGTTTTGTTGGTGACTAGCCTGCAACCAAGAGCATGTTACAATTAAATTTAGTGTATATAATCTAGTTTTAAAGTACTTAAAATATATTTAAATTTAAAAATTAATGTTTAGGAGTACTCCTATGTGTCAATGTAACCACTTTACCTATAAGAAAGTTGTTTTGAAAAGTATGTATCATTGTAAGGATCTAAAAATTGAAATTAGGATAAATATCTAAAGTGCATATATCCAAGGAGATAAAAAGAGAGATAGAGATATTGGAAGGCACATGCCCCTAACATTAGAGCTAAAGTGAGTTTCCACCTAGTATTTGAGATTATCTCAATTGTGTAACCCAATGATACTTATAAACCCATGAGGCTGGATGATTAAGTCCACCTAAAAAAATTCAATATTGAGTGATATGATCACCTCAACCACACCAAAAATCAAACCAACTATTTTAGTATATTGGATTAATAAAGTCAATAAAATTCCTTGGGGTATCAGTATAAAAATGTTTATAAAATTTCTCAAGGTATCAGTACAAAAAAGTCTGTGATATGGTAATAATCCAAAAAAGAGTTCTAGAATCTAAAACTAATTTGGATTTGGTAATATTATGCATATGTTTCATAGCATATGCACATTATATATGTCTCATGTTGAAACTATGTATAATAATAGTACCAATGTATAAAATTTTGTAACAATTGTGAATTTGAATCATATAACTCTATACTCTGGCTAATTCAGATAATTGTGTAAGTGTGGATAACATGCTTCCAAAGCATTCCCCTACTATATATGAAGAAGTCTAAAAAATGATAAAAGTACCAATGTGGAGGACATGGTTCTTAAACATTTCCCCACTATAAATTAGATATGTTGAATACTAAATGGGTGTAGAGAACATGCTTCCAAATCATGCCATCACTGAATCTAAGAATTATAAATGTGTGAAATCCATGCTCATATAACATTCCCCCACTAAATATAAAAATTTATATAAGCACCATATATTGAATGATTTTGGAGAACATGCTTCCAAATCATTCCCCCACTAAATTTGGAAATTGTTCCAAGTGTGGAAAACATGCATCTATGACATTCCATCACTAATATGTCCCCCCTTTGAGGTGAGGAAAATATAATAATTGGTAGTTACCTTATCTCAAAAGGATAAGATAACTCTATATTATGTGATTGTAATCATATAGCATATAAAATGAAAATGTCTACATAGATATAACATTGAATCACATAGGACCAATGCGATCACATGTAGTCCTAAGATGCATGATACAAATCATGGAAACATATAGATAGTAATAATACAAGCTCAATAAGTAAATAATCACACACAAAAGAACACTCGAAATTAAGTCAAAATGCAATGGTCTGAGACCATGAAAAATGGGCATGTTTATATGTTACACAATCAAATGGACATGACTTAGTCAAATGTCCATAAAAGTAAGAGTGACATATTCAAATTTCCATACAATGAATAATTACATGTGCAAATGTCAATGCAATCATACATAGTCACATGATCTACAATCAAATGAGTGTATTCAAATGCTCAAACAAGGAATACAATACACTCAAGGAAGTGCATAAATTAAAGCATAAGCAACCAACATAAACATCTTGTAGTACCCCATGGATCTAATATGTACCCTATGTAAGATATAATCATAGAAAATAGTCATGTGTAAAATTACGTAATATATTTAAATAAGTGCATAATATAGAGTGTTAATCTAATCATATACCCTATGTGTATCAAGAACAAAGAATTAGATGCCCCCAATGTCCATATGACATGAGTCAAGGGAAATCCCAACATTTAAAATAGGAATATATCATGTATCTATGTTGTATCACACTTAAGTAGAAGTGTGACACATATGTGTATGTAGGAGTAACTAAGTATGTTGGCTATCAATATGGAGGTAACACATGGATATCAAGTATCCAATAGAATATGTGAGTGCCAAAAATATTTTTGAAGTGTTATATGTTTTTTTTGGTATTTTTAGAATTTTTGAAGAGAAAATATCATCCTATGATTCTATCCAATGGATGGCAATAGCTATCTCCCCACTATAAATCTAGTGTAATACCTAGGTTACACTATCAAGGAGTATGTATAGGTGTAATATATGTCACTATGGTATCAATGGTTCTCTACTTATGTAAAATCTGACTATGTGGTCTTGAATCAGTAGTAGGAATAAAATGAGTAGCATTTTTAGAACCCATCGTTAAGTGTTTTTGGTTTATTTGGGATAGTAATAATATGTGAATTTTGAGGTACTCTAGATATCTAATCATGATGTGTAGTAAAATATGGTGATTCTATAGAATCCACTATATGTCTTGGATGTAATAGTCCATCAAGTATTGGTTTCCTAGTAAATGGGATTTCTTTTTGCTTACCCTTTTGTGGTGAATTATCTTTAGTAGGATTGATATCTATTTATTTGGGTATAATTTTCTTTTTTCAAAGAGGATACTCATATGGAATTTCAAAAATTATAATTACCTGATTGGCATAAATCTATTGTACACACTTATGCACTGTATAAGTTACTTATCAAAGAGTGTGTATCCAAGGTCCTCCCAATAACATATCAAAGATGTATGTGGAAGGGATAACTTAAAAGGTAATAACCACATGTAGGACCAAAAAATAAAGGTAGGTTAATATCACTGAAAACCTTTTGGGAGGTCCCATCAAATAATCTAATTGATCTGGTAGATGGGTGTAAATCATGATGAGTAGAACCCAAATGCGTATGTAATGTCATGGTATAAATGTTCTCACTTGCACCATTATCAATCATAACAATACATATAGAGTTTTTATTAAGGTATGCTTGAATAAATAGAGAATGAATATTAGAGTCATCATCATTAATTTCACTATCACCAAAAGTAATATAGGGTCTTTGAACCATAGAGGTATATGTTATGTGTAAGTACCAATAAAAATAGGACTATTAAAGGCTGAATTTTCTCTCCATAATCCCTAAACTAGGTATCTCTTACATAAGTGTTTCATATGGAGGTGGTGTCCTATGATATAACTAGAAGGGATAACTAAAAGGTCTTGCACAAGACACAATTAGTGAGTTTCCACAACCAATCACTTGCATAACTAGTTGTGACATAACATATGACATGTAAAATACTTACCTACTTTCACCAAGGTGAAGGGAAATAGAAATAAACAAGGGATAACACTCTCTACCACAAGTGTAGATTAAAAAACACTAAAATAACACAAGATACAACATGGAGACATTGAAAAATTAATCTTTTATTAATCCAAAGGCTTAAAATATAGCATTACAAGTCTCTAAAAAAGTAGAGTTTTGCTATACCAAGTAGAGGGATTATAAAATAAGGCATTTACAACCATATATATATATATATATATATATATATATATATATATATATAAAAAAAATAAATGAGAGTCAAGAGAGTAGAGAAAACACTACTAGACTGCATTAATGTAGTTGTTACATCATAACTCATCATATCTAAGAGAGAAAACAAGATTAAATAGGATAATTCACCTCTCATCAATGCACGAGGCCTACCACTTTAATGGTTTCTCATGGAATATGGGTGTAGTATTGGAAGAGAAGGCTCCATTTTTGCATTTTTATCCTTTAGAATGCTTTATCATGCATGATTTGGTCAATTGGCAGCTCTAACTTTGGAAAATATTACCATCCTTATGTTAATGGCCATAACTCACCCATCTCCTCCTCTTATGCATGTTGAATGTTTGAATAGGTAAGGAATCTCCTATGCCATTTGGATCCTTAAGGGTTGACTTGTCATGGTTGACACATTATGGATGAGTTACACATCTTTAAGATCAATTTCCTAAAACCCTAGGCCCTATCATGCTCTTAATGATCCTTAAACTCACATATTAGTGCTTAACATGTTGATGAAGTATTAAATTGAGGACTTTATATTTGATTATTTACATTTTTGCTCATAATATCTCTTTAAGGTGCTAAGAAACATGTATCTCCATGATTTGAAGATAGTATTTTGTCTTCTCATCTCCTTTACAAACCTATAATTAGTCCATTTAAACCCTCACCTATTGAATTTGTAGGCCTAATAGATGGTGTTTAAGATTTAACCTTATCAATATATATATTTATCTTCCTATAGTCCTCAGTCATTATCCAAGACATCTTGAAGCTTACATAAATAGATCAGTTAGACCTAAAAGTGAATTTTTCAATATAAAACCCTTCTATCATAACACTATGTCTTTGGATAATAATACATTGTAGCTTGTAAATTGAAGGTCTAAATAATCTTGGTCATCCCTTATCCCTATAAGAGTCCTAAAACCTATCTTTATGTGGTCTTCCAACTTCATTAAGAGGATTTTAAACCTATTCAAATTTATTTACTAAATCTTCCATTAGAAGCCTTCACAATGAGATTGTGGATTATCATTTAATCTTACAAAATAAAACCTAGGCTTGACAAGGCCTTGATAAGGTTGAAGAAGCCTACATGCTTATTAAAAGAGCATTGACTATAAAAAATACACTTGAATTTCCTTATGAGCCTAGATATAGAATTTCACAACTTTAAAACCCTTGAATACATGTTACCTTTTGTCTCTCAATCTTGCACCCTAGAGAGGTTATTTAAGCCTTATATAAATTGAGTGAAACATTGGATTACCTCTAGGCCTATGGGTTGCCTATAACATAGGTAAATCCCTAGGTTTAAGAGCTATCTCCCTAGATTAGTCTTTGATATCTTATCACCTATACTACTTGCTTGGATGAAAATGGATAGAAGGAACATAAAAATAACCTATGATGATGAGGTGATACACCAGATTGATCTCTACTATACTACCATATACTTGCACTATGAAAAATGACTCATAATATTAGTCCTAACATCCTAGATTACTCTAACATAAGTGTTTCAAATATGGAGGTGATATATGTTGCACCTATAAAGGTGAGTGAATAAGAGGTCAGATTGTAGAAACTAATACTACTTCTTACACTTAGAGATATAAAAATACACTTGTTATACTTCATGTGACCTGTTAGAGGGAGAACTACTTGCACCAAACATGAAAGAGTAAAGAGAACATGAGGATAGATATTTATCACTTATCATTCCACTATTCACTACTTCACACACTTAGACAAGAAGATATGAACTCAAAACCAAATTGGAAATATTTATTTTAAAGGCAAATATAATATTCAAACTAGCAGGGCTTCATAGTACCAGGTGTAGATTTTTTACAAAGGCCAAAATGGCTTATATATAGAGAGCACAGGAGAAGAAACAGAAGAAGAAAATTGGAAGAGTCATATGGCCAAGTGATCCACATCCCTTCTTAAGGATACATCTCCCCACTGAGGTGATCATCGCATGCCATGTGTTCGATCCAGAATCGCCTCAGGTGCTTCATGGCTAGTGGGAAGTATGCAAAAAGAGGTTTAGTATAGATGACATTGGCCTTGAGGTGGAACCTACTTGGGATGATTTTGTGGAAGTGGTGAAAGAAGAATACTATCCCATCAGAGCATATGATGATCTCTACATATAGTGGCAACAACTTCACCAAGGTAAGGACCAATCTGTTCAAGATTACACAGACACTTTTCATTCTTTGTCTGCAAGATTGGGCATTCAAGATAGTGAGAAACATAAGACTCTCAAATATCATGGTGGACTACAATGGTACATACAGGGGGAAATGGAACTCTTTAATTTGGAAACCCTTGGTGAGGCATACAAATTTGCAGTGAAGATTGAACAGAAGCATGGTAGAAAGAATACAAAGATTCAACCCTCAAAATGGAAAGGTGACAAGGAAGGTCAAACACGAGGCCCAAATTGGAAGCAAAAGGCATTTTAGGATAAGAAATCCTAGAAAGGAAAGGCTAGAAAATGGTGTGATTACCACAAAACTAGAACTCACTCCAAAGAAAAATGTCGAGCCATCAAGTCATTACTTTCTGAGTCATAATACTCGACGTGTACTACTCTACCTCATACACAACCCATAGTCAAAGAGGATGAAGAAGAAATTATAGATGCTGAGCCTGACACCATTATCGCTTCATCACAAAACTGTGAGGAAAGACCAGATGACAAGGAAAGATTGTTTCACTCCAAATTATGGGTAAAAGGTAAGCCTTTACACTTCATTCTTGATAGTGGGAGTCAAAAGAATTTAATCTCTGCTAAAGTTGTGAAAAGTCTAAATCTATCCATGAAACCTCATCCAAAGCCCTACAGTATTGGATGGTTGAGCCCAGGGAGAGACTGTCGTGTCACCCATCAGTGTCTTCTTTCATATGCTATAAAACCATTCCAAGATGAAGTCTTGTGTGATGTGGTCAATCTAGATGTTTGTGATGTACTCCTTGGTCAGCCATTCATGTATGAGCGACATGGCATCTATGAATCATGAACTTGAAGGATCACCCTCACTCTTGGAACATGATGCTATAGGGTAACAAAGGTACCACCTCCCACATTTGTCTCCCTGATCAGTGTGAAGCAATGCAAGAGATTAGTGGAGAAAACAAAGCAATTTATTCTCATGGTGGTCAAGCCACAAAAATCCAAGAAGGCTGATGTTGCAGTCCTGACTACACAATCAACACAACAATAGAAGCAGATAAGATGAATCATAAGAGAATATGATGACTTATTCAAGTCACCCACAGGAGTTCCACTGCATTTCCAGGTAAAACATTCTATCGATTTGATCCCAGGGTCACCTTTGCCTAATAGTCCTATGTATCACAGATCAATTTTGGAGAATGATGAGATAAAAAGATAGATTCAAGAATTGATCCAAAAGGGTCACATCAGGCCAATCTCTTCACCTTGTGGTATCCCAATTGTCTTGGCATCGAAGAAAGATGGAACATGGAGGCTTTACATTGACTATCGAGCCTTGAATAAAATCTCTGTGAAGAATTGCTATCCTCTCCCTAGGATTGATGACCTGCTAGACCAGCTCCGTGGTGTGAAGTTATTCACCAAAATTGATCTCAAATCTAGTTATCACCAAATTCCCATAGATCCCACTGATGTCTGGAAGACTGCATTCAAATCTAAGGAGGGGCTCTTTGAATGGTTGGTTATGCATTTTGGCTAAATTAACGCACCTATAACTTTCATGAGGATGATGGATGACATCCTACGACCCTTCACCAACTCATTTGTGGTTATCTACTTAGATGACATAATCATCTATATCAAAACATGGGAAGAACGTTTGTAACATGTTTGTAAGGTGCTTCAAACTCTTCGAGAGCACAAGTTGTATACAAATCTTGACAAATGCACATTCAGGATGACAACAATTTAGTACCTCGAGTACGTTGTGAATGAGGAAGGGGTCCATGTTGATCCAAAAAAGATTTGGGTTATTCGAGAATGGCCCACACCAAGGACCCTCATAGAGCTTTGCAGCTTTTTGGGTCTTGCAAATTTCTAGCACAGGTTTGTTCTTAGATTTTCACATGTTGCTTGGTCACTAACCCAAGTAACTAAAGGAGGAGCTAAAGCTACATTTCAGTGGGGTGAAATACAACAAAGGGAATTTGAGAATTTGAAGAATAGACTCTGCTCAGCCCCTGTTCTTACCTTGCCAAATTTGCATCAACCTTTTGAGTTGATGACAGATGCATCTAAAAATGCCATGGGAGTTGTCATCATGCAACATGGCCATCCTATTGCATATCATAGTGAAACTTTCACTGATATAGTTAGGAAATATCCAACATATGATAAGGATCTCTATGCCATTGTGTAAGCCTGCAAACAATGGAAACACTACATCTTGGGGAAAGAAACGGTCATCCACACTAACCACAGACCATTGGAATTCATCCAGACACAAAGCAAGCTCTGAAATGAGAGGCATCAAAATTGGGCCACATATCTTTAGTAATTCCACCTGATAATCAAACACAAAAAGGGGAGCTCAAACATAGCTACAGCTTGTCTGAGCTACCCACCAATTACTACACTCACAACAGTTTTGGACCTATGTGGACATGAGACTGCCATTTGGGGTGCCCTGTATGAAGCAAATCCTACCTTTGCTGATAAATATCAAGCACTTCAAAAAGATACACATGTTTTTTATTTCTATTTTCAAGATAATGTCCTCTATCATATGGGGCACATCTGTGTTCCAGTTGCAGAGCAACAAAAGATGATATGGGAAGCACACTTCAGTAGGACAGCTAGACACTTTGGTATTGAAAAGACATTGGCAGTTCTTCAAAAACACTTTTATTGGCCCCATATGCGAAAGGATGTGGAAAGATATCTCAAATATTGCACCCCATGTGCAATAGCCAAGCCAACAAATAAGAAGCAAGGATTGTACATGCCATTGCCATAACCAACCAGGCCTTGGGAATCTGTCTCAATGGATTTTCTCTCAGGTTTGCCCACTTCAAAACATGGTAAGGACTATATTTTTGTGGTAGTTGATCATTTTTCAAAAATGGATATCATGATTGCCTGTAAGAAAAATATATCTGCAGAGGAAATTGCTCAACTTTTTTCTAGTCATGTATGGCTCCATTTTGGTCTTCCCAAGTCCATTGTCTCAGATCAAGATAGCAGGTTCTTGAGCATCTTCTGGTCCACTCTATGGAAGATGATGGATACTAAGCTGATGAAGTCCATAGCCTTCCATCCACAGACTGATGGTCAAATAGAGGTGGTAAACTACTTGATTGTTCACATGATTTGGATGTATCACTCCAAACATCCATGCACATGGGATGAGGGACTTCTATTCATACAACATGGATACAATCGGGCACTGCACAACTCCACCAAGCACAATCCATTCCAAGTATGTTTTGGGTTCCAACCCATTGCACCTATTGATGTTCCATTTTCTACCATGGAATACACACCTCATGGAATATCTGAGGTAGCAAAAGCTACAAAGTTTATTGAACAAATGCAACACCTCCAGCAATAAGTTCATGACATCCTAGAGAAGATGAATCAAAAGTATAAGCAATGCCATGACAAACATAGGATTATACACCATTTTGTTGCAGGTGACAAGGTTTGGTTGTGGATTCAAAAGGAATGACTTGCAGGCCCCCATAGAAATATTTGGCCTCTGTGATGCTAAAAGAGAAAACTTACGATTGAAAGCAAACCACCAAACTTTCCTGTGGGATTCTACTGCAGTCTGTGTGGTCCACGTCTTAAGTGAAATCCATGTGTACACATTATTACTTGTGCAAAATCTATGTGTACACATTATTACTTGTGCGAAATCCATGTGTATACATTACTAGTTATGCGCTGCTTCTTTCTTTCATTAATTAAATTATTATGTTCACGGTATTCTATATGGGAGAGTATACTTAGATTCAACTCAAATCTACCTGTTTTGTTAAAGTTTTTTTAACCAAACCATTTTCTGCCACGTGTCATGAAAGTCAGGGAAGGCTTATCTGCGGGCTATTAATTTGATTGAAATTGTAGGTGGACAGGTATAATGAATAACATTACAGTAAGCAGGGTCGTCACAGTACGAAGGATCATGTTGCTGACCGGGTCGTTTATGGTGAGTTATTTTTTATTTCATGGGTGCTTCGATGTTCCTACACCATCACCAGAAGAGTTGGAGAAAATGCTTTTGAGTTGAACATACCAGCCTACCTTGGTCTGCATCCAATATTAAATGTGGAGCTCCTCAAACCATATCATCCACCTCTCTTAGACACTTTAGTTGTATTAGAACAACTCAACATTGATGAGCTTGATCCATAGAGTTTTGCTCCAGTGGAAGAGGATCAGATTGTGGATACCTGGATGAAGAAAATAAGAGGACGCTTTATTTTGCTCTATCGAGTGGTCAAAAGGGGCTAGCTTAGCCATCAAGGTGAGTGGCTCATAGAGAATCAAATCAATAAACAACTACCACATTTGATTTGGAACATTGACACAATGGGGACCATTTATTTTCAAGGAGGGAGGAATGATCTAGGCAACAATTTAGGTGACAATTCGGGTGACAGTTCTACCCCAATTGATGACAGAACTTCCGGGAGCCATAACTTTTGCACCGTAGCTCCAATTGACTCTCCATTTGAATCGTTTGAAAGATAAGAATGAGGGGAACATTGTGAAATGGCATTGAGCTTTTATCAATGAAGTTTGACCCCCAAAAACCCAATGGAAGTGCCTCAAATTTCAATTTTAATAATGCAGTCTAAAAATAGTAAGTTTCTAAAAATAGTAATTCCTTGAATTTTATATTGTTTTAAATATTGTAAGTTGTACCACTTCATCTCCCTCAAGATTGGTGACCTTCTACATCCTCCCCATGCTTTCAAATTGTGTATAAATGAAGAGGTAACTCAAAATGTGAAGACAGACATAGAAAGAGAAGAAGAGAAGTGGAAGAGTCATATGGCCAAGTGTCAAGACTTGGAAACCAATTAAATTTTAAGAGAATTAAGTAGAAAAGAGGTCAAAATTTTTTCATGGATAATTATCCATCAGAATTGCATCATTCTCCTAAAGTTGACATAGAAACCTCAATTAGCCTTCTTGAAGCTGCCTTGTTTGATGATGAGTCCACTTAATTGTCTTAAACCACCTTAGGAGTCTTTGACACATATGCACTAGCCTAAGAAGGTGGAATACTAATTTTTATATTCATCATGTACACCTTAATTGATGAACTCCTCATGGACACTTATTATTCACTATTTGTAGTCACTATTCACTAGCCCTTTAGGCTCAATTCACACATTTATCACTTAAGTAACCTATATTTATTCAAGAATATGCATTGTAGGGTGTTAGATAAATTTTCAATCCCTATTTTTATTATGGCCTATAAAATAAACCTCAATAGACTCAAAGTCACTCTCCTCAACATCACACTTTGGTAGTAACTTTACCTTCTCATTGTCTGTCCAAGATTGTCTATAATGAATGGATTAGCAGAGAGGTTTCCATGCTTATCTAAGGTGATATATGAGTATATGGAGTTGGGAAAATTACATAAACACCTTCCATATTGATCTTCATTCATCAACCCCTTTTTATACTTGTGAAACACATCAAAACCTATTAAAAAACTAGAATTAGGTTTGTCTATACAAGTGATAGTATGGATCAATTGGGTGTTAAGGAGCCAAGGAGAGTTATAAATAGGTTCAAATCACTTCCAAGTCTAATTGGACAATTCTAGATGCATAACTCTCCATATCATCTCCATCATGTTCAAATGAGGGTTTTAGGAGGGTTTTGAGTCATCTAGCTTCTTAGCAATGATTCATAAAATTTAGATGTCTAACTCTCAAACTAACTCAATAAATTTTGAGTTCAAGATTTTTAGGAATTAAAATAATTTAAACTAGATTTAAATCACCATAAAATCACATAACTAGATTTTAAATGTGCAATTAGATTTAATTATGCATTAACATGCATCATGGAAATAATTCCTCAAATCATAGTGAATGAAACCAAATAAAGAGAGGATAAAACTAGCAATAAAACCATAACATAGATCTACCATGGTTAACCCAATGTGTGATACATATACCAAGAAAGTCCTCAATAAAATTTGTAAACAAGATTACAAATAACCTCTCACAAAGATAGAGTATCTACTCTTGAATTCATAAATGAATTCATTGAATTATTGATCTAAAACTATCAACAATGTTGCACATATGCTATGTTTCACCTACACCTACACCTGCACAATAATATATCACAAGAACTATACCACACCCTATAAGTAAACATGTGCACTTTGAAAAAAACATTTGCACTTTGACTTTGTCTCTCAAAAGCCACACCTTGCAAAAATTCACATCACTCTAAATAGTCACACCACACCTATATATATAACAAATGAGGAAAAATCCACCAAACAAGGATAATTGCATAATGTTTATCCAAGATAAGCATTATCCACTAGGTAACATCTCTCCTCCACCTAAGCAAGCTTATCCACAAGCCCACCTAAGGAGGAACTCACCATCCTCATCTCTCCTCCTCCAAAGGGCACATTTTACAATGACATGTGATGAAAACCAACTCCTTGAAACAAGGAAGGAATTCCCTTTTTCAATAAAAAACTAACTTCCTAAAAATAAGGAATTTAACATGGAAAATAGACATCTAATAAATAACTCCACAAAACATGAAAGACATAGAAATTAGAAAATACTAAGAATATTCCACTCACATGTAAGCAAGGTTCTAAAAAAGGTGAAGTGGAGAAAAATATGCTCCCCATATTTATGGAGCTCTCTAAGCCCCCAAAATATACCCCCATGGTCATGTGATAGCCCTAAAGGGCTCCACACTCAACAATCTCACACTTAGAGACTATTTTTCCTAAACAAAACCTATCACTCCTCCATGGCCACTAAGGCCAACCAAATCTAAACATAGTCTCAAATTATTCAATGTGACCACCTCGGTCATCATATCCATAAGATTTCGGCTAATATGAATCTTCTCTAGCTTCACCAAGTTTTCCTCCAAAGCTATCCTAATGAAATGATAATGTAACTAAATGTGTTTCATCCTTGAGTGGAAAGTGGAGTTCTTTGCCAAATAAATAACACTCTGACTATCACTATGTATTCTCCCAACTTCTTTCTCATGCCCCAACTCTCAAAATAACTCCTATAACCAAATCATCTCCTTGCTAGCCTATGTGGTAGAAACATACTCTTCCTTTGTGGTTGATAAAGACACAACCTTATATATCTTAGAAATCTAACTAACCATTGTATCTCTAATAGTAAATATATAACCTATCATACTCCTCCTATCAATATCCCCTACCATAGTTGAGTCCACATAACCAAACAAAGTGGTATATGATCCACCATAACATAATGAAACATCCATGATTCCTCTCAAATACTTAAGAATCCATTTCACTACTTACCAATGTTCAAAATTAGGATCACTCATATACCTACTCACAACTCCCACTACTTGGGCAATATCCAACCTAGTACAAACCATGGCATACATCAAGCTACTGATTGATGATAAGTAAGGTACCTTAGACATCTTAAGCTTTTAAACCTCCATCTTGGGACACTACTCTTTTTATAATCTAAAGTGATCTACCAAAGGAGTACCAATATATTTAGCATCCAACATGCCAAACCTTTCCAAGACTTTCTTCACATACTCTAATTGCGATAAAATCATATTTCTCTCCTTTCTATCATGAGTAATCCTCATACCAAAGATTTTCTTTGCTACACCCAAATCCTTCATATAAAAAGAGTCATTAAGTTGTTTCTTGAGTATATGAATATGTTGTATGTTATTTCCTACAACTAACATGTCATCCACATACAAGCATAATATAATAAAAGAACCATCATCAAAATGTTTGATGTGCATGCAATGGTCAAAATTACACCTCTAATATTCTTGTTCCAACATAAAACAATCAAATTTATTATACCATTGTCATGGAACTTATTTTAGGCCATACAATCTCTTCTTTGATATGCACACATAGTTCTCTTTCCCTTTGACCTCATATCCCTATGGTTGCTTCATATACAACTCTTCATCCAATCACCATGAACAAAAGCATTTTTCACATCTAACTATTCTAAATGCAAATCCTCAACTACAACTAAACCAAGAATAGTCCTAATATTATTCATTTTTACAATAGGAGATAAAATCTCATCAAAATCAGCACCTATTTTTTGTTGAAACCCCTTGACCACCATCTTGGCCTTATACCTTTTTCTCCCTTCATCCTCTTCTTTTATTTTAAAGATCCACTTGTTTGGAAATGCACTCTTTCCCTTGGGTAACCTTACCAAATCCCATATTTGGTTCTCCATGAGAGATATATGCTCCTCATCCATGGCTTTCTCTCACTTCTTCTTGGCATCTACTTTCATTACTTCCTTATAACACTCTGGTTCTCCATTGTTAGTGAATAACAAATAATTCAAAGAAGGATAAAAATGTTTAGTGTTCTTCTTACCCTAAAAAACCTTCTTACCATAAGATTTTGGGATCCTAGTGTAGAAGGTTCCTAAATTGAATCATTAGATACTTTTTCATCCACAATATCATCCAATATTGTGTACTCTTTCTATTTTTATTTGATAACTCCATAACCAAAATAGGTTGAACCTTGTCCCCGCTTAGTGCGAGTGCACAAGTATTTTATTAATAATTCAAAAAAATCAAGTACATAAGGGTGCCTTTACTCCGTTAACACTTTTACAATGCAAACATGAATTTATATAGTTTTTACCAATAACTGGTAAAAAAACTAATCATATAACCAACTAAATACAGGAAAACAACCCGTAAGGTAATTCTAATTAATAAATATAAAACATTAAAACTACTAATAATTAAACTAAGTTTATTTTATGGGGGTGTCTTTACTAAAATATGCATGCCCCATTTACAATAATTATTTATTACCTACCAAAAATCTAACCTAACATTAAGACTTTGGAACAAATCCTAACAAACCCCCCTATGATCCAAAGTCAGGTTTTTGGACACATACCAAGCATTTTTCTAAATTTTTCAAATTTGATTCTGTCAAGGGGTTTTGTGAAGATATTAGTTGTCTGATCAGCATTTGGGCAATATATTGGATCAAGAGTTTTCTTTACCACCATCATTCGTAGATAATGGTATTTGACATCCATATGTTTTGTTTTGGCATGAAACATTGGATTCTTGGACATCTTGATTGCACTCTGATTATCAATGTATAATTGTGTAGGAGCAAACTAAGAAACCTAAAGATCTTCAAGAATATGATGAAGGTAAACAATTTCTCTAGAAGCATCCCATGCTGCAATATACTCTAATTCTATTGATGAATTTGCCACTATATCCTACTTCTTACAACACCAAGCAATGGCAGTTGAACCCATATGCATAGTGTATCCTGTGGTTGACACTCTATCATCCACACATCCACCAAAATATGCATCACAATATCCAACAAGTTTAAATTTCTTGTTGTAGTGGTATTCAAGGCCATATGTTTTCGTTCCCTAAAGGTAACGAAGTACTCATTTTGCTACATGCCAATAAATTTCTCTAGGCTCATGCATAAACCTAGATAAAATTCCAACTGAAAATGAAATATTGGGCTTGGTAGTCATCAAGTATATCAAACCTCCCACCAATTGTCTATATGTGGTGCCATCAAAAAAGGCACTTCTATCATCCTTAGACCATTTCAATTTACTTTCCATGGGAGTGAGGGCAGGTTTGCAATCACTCATGCCAAACCTCTCTAATAACTCAAAAATATACTTAGTTTGTGAAATGAAAATACTATGCTCTTTCTGAGTTACCTCTATGCCTAGGTAGTAGTGAATAAGTCCAAGATCTGTCATCTCAAACCCATCTTTTAATTCCTTCTTCACAGACTTGTTATGGTTTTCATCATTACCTGCAATAAACAAGTCATCAACATAGAGAACTAGTATCACCATTTTCTTACCCTGCACTCAAAAATAGAGAGTATCATCAGATTCACTATGATGAAAACCAATGGATTTCAAGTATGAATCCATTTTCTCATACCAAGCCTTGGGTGCCTATTTGAGCCCATACAAAGCTTTTATCAATTTACATACTTTGTGTTCAGCACCCACCTATTCAAAACCCTGAGGTTGTTTCATATAGACTTCTTCCTATAAATCACCATTTAAAAAAGCACTTTTAACATCCAATTGATGTACTTTCCAACCATTTTGTGCTACTAAGGTAAGCCCCATATGAATAGTGTGCCATTTGGCAGTTGGTGCAAATGTTTCCTCATAGTCAATACCTTCTTGTTGTGCATATCCTTTTGCAACAAGTCATGCCTTATGTTTATCAATGGAGCCATCTGATTTATACTTAGTCCTATAAACCCATTTACATCTAATGGGTTTAAGATGTGGAGGAGTATCAACTAAAACCCATCTATTATTGTTAAGTATGGAGTCATACTCACATTTCATTGCCTATTGCCAAACATGTTCAGTAGATGCCTCCTCAAAAGTGGATGGCTTAGTGGAAGAAGTAGTAACAACCATAGCATAGTTCACCTATTTTCAAGAATTATTGGGCCCTATTAAACCAACTTCATCTGCTATCAAGTTAGAAAAAGTACTTTGAGCCCATTTTGGATACTTAGACAAATTATTCAAATCAGGGACTCCAGAATTCTCATTAGGTGCATTATTCGATGGGGGACTTAGAGAATTTTCAATAATTTCTAAGTCATTAACCTGTGAACTTGTAGATGAAGGAGATGAAAGTGAAGGAATTTGAGTCTCATACCATAACTTTGAAGAGTTATCCCCATTATTCAAACCCTTATCTCTTTTTGTATTTTTACTCGCTAATCTATCAAGTTGAGAATCAATCTCTACAGTGTTCATAGTCCCAAACTCATCAAATATTACATCTCGACTCACTATGAATTTGCTTGAATCTTATGCAAGCAAACAAAACCCATTTTTATCTTCAGAATAACCAAGAAAGATGCAATTTCAACTTCGTGGTTCTAACTTAGTTCTATATTTAATAGGAACCAAAGCAAAACAAACACATCCAAACACTTTCAAGTGTTTAACTTTGGGTTTAAACCCATACCATGCCTCATATGGAGTTTGTCCCAAAAGTGCAACTATGGGGGACCTATTTCTCAAATACACTATAGTACCAATAGCTTTGGCCCAAAATTTGTCATCAAGCTATTTATAGTGCAACATGGCACGTGTTGTGCCCTCTAAAGTTTTATTCATTCATTCAGATACTCCATTTTGTTGTGGAGTATAAGCATTACTATATTTTTGATGAATTCCATGTTCTTAACAATAGTCTAAAAATTCATTTGAGGTATACTCACCTCCATTATCTAAATGAAGAGTGGCTAAATATGAACCTGTTTCTTTTTTGACTAAGTGTAACCAATCAACAAACTTAGTGAAAACTTCAGATTTGTTTTTCATAAAGAATACCCAAGTCATCCTAGAAAAGTCATCAATAAACAAGATAAAGTATCTACACCCACCAATGGATGACTTTTTCATGTCACATGCATCACCTATGAACTAACTGTAAACATCTGGTAGCTCTCCAAGATGACTGTTTAGGAAATTTTTCTTGATTTTGTTTGCCCAAAACACATGACTCATAAAGAATACTATATTTACAAAAAGTGGGCAACCCATTCACCATACCATATCTCTACAAATCCACTAAAGAGTGGATATTCAAATGTCCATAGAGGAGATGCCATAACCTCTATGTAGACATAGTACTTATACCTATGTCAATAACTACTGCAAGTTCTATATTGGGAGGAAGCACTTTACAATGCAATCTAACCAAGTTTCCATCTTCATATCTTGTATACATTGTTTTATAATCATTCTTCACTGAATTGATGTAAATGAGCCCATTTTCAAGCACAATTTGATAACCTTTCTTTCGAATAGTTACCAAAGAAAGTAAGTGTTTCTTCAATGTGGGAACATACCAAACATCCTCCAAGTATTTTATAGACCCATTAGGAAGTAGAATTCAAATAGAACCAAGTCCTAGTGGTGCATGCATAGACTTATCTGCTAAGGCAACTGGAGAGAGAGAAGCTTCTTTATAAGACCAAAAGAAATCTCTCCTAAATTTCATGTGTTTGGTTGCTCTTGTGTCTAAAACCCATACATATTTGAGCTCATCTCTAGCCTCATATTCAATATAATGAATGTGCCCCAAAGTAGTGAATGCAGATTCATGGGCAACATTACTAGATTCATCATAGTCATGATCGGCATACTGAGCAGAGTTAGCCTTAGTCACTTTTTGTGGCCTCTAAATTTTATCAAAAGGAATCTTACATTGTGAAGCAATGTGACCAAATTTTCCACATCTATGACACTAAATGTCTGATCTACCTCGACCTCTGCCCCTATATGAGTTGTGACCATGTCCTCGATCACTTGTTTCATGTGAATGTGATTGATTAGATTATTGATTATTTGAATGACCCCTACCTCTATTTTGATATCTGCCTCCTCTATAACCTCAACCCCCTCTAAAACTGTGTCCTCTATTATTTTGATACCCAGATGAAGATGAACTAGGATTTGACTCTAAAACATGGGCTTCTTTAGTTTTCTTGGATTTCTTGGGTAGAGAGAGGTCATGTTGGATGAGCAACTCAGCCAACTTATCAAAGGTGATGCCTGTGATCTTGTCAGAGACATGCAACATTTCAACAAAATTCCTATAAGACCCTGGTAGTCCTTTCAAAGCAACAATAACTATGAGGTCATCATCTAGTTTTCCAAAACCAGCCTTAGTGTACTCAGTAGTGATATTTTTCAACTTAGACATATATTCTCCCATATCCCCATCTTCATCTAATGACAAAGCAAACAAATGCATATGAATATCTATCTTCTTATGCTTAGGTTTCTTATCATACAAATTTGATAATGTTTTCCATGCAATGTAACTATGAGGAGAATTTTCAATATGAACCTACGTATCATGAGTACAACAACATTTAATGAGAGCTAAAGCCTTAGAATCACACAAAATGAAAATATCTAATTTAGCCTGCTCTGTTTGTAATGTAGGATTTTCATTCTTAACAATATCTCATAACTCATTAAATACTAGTGAAGCCTCCATCAATCGTTTCCAATCTGAATAATTAGAAATTGTTAATCTATCACCATCTGAAAGCAAATTTTGAATTTTCAACATTTTGAAATGAAAGTAAGTGCAGTAGAGAAACATGTGACAAAATGCAAAAGAAATGAGATAAATATCACACTCATTGCACAAGACACTGCTTTTACGGGGTTTTGCAATTAACCTCTGTGTAGACCATAAAAGAAAAAAACAAGTATTTTTGATGGTTTTTGAACTTAACCTCACCAAAAATCAATGATTACACCCTTATTTCACCAAATTACAACCTTATTCCACCAATTACACCCTTACCTCACCACAACAATGCAAAAGAAATATGATTGAATTTCACCCCTTTTTTGAAAAATTAAATAATACAATACAATAAGTATGTGTTTTACAATATTCTGATTTAAAAGGGAATATTCCTTTTTCAAAAAAGCATATTTCAAAGCAAAAATAACTTTCTCCAAAAAGAAGGGATTTGAACCCTTGACCTCCTCCTTTGCAAGCTTCTAACAAAATAAGCTTAACCAATTGCTCTAAGAGCATTTACAGAACATTATACTCAAAAATTTCTACTTATTTCAGATTTTGTGTATGAGGGAAAATTAAAAGAAAATTACATATGAGTAAATAAATTCAAATTTTTTCCTTTTTACAACTTCTCTTCCAAGCTTCTCCCGTGGGACCCAGTCACAACAAATATTAAAAAAAAACATTAGAAACAGCAAAAATAAAATTTTGAGTTTTATTGCAGTGCCAAGTTTGCTTGAGATGCCATGGCAGCTCCTGGGAAATTTTTTTTCACCTGTTATATCTCCTACAGGCTGTACAAATCCGTACAAGCTAGATAAAATGAATTTTTACTGAGTTTTTGCAAGTTTTCAAGGTATGTTTTATAGGGAATGGATTCAAAATGAAGCCTAGGTGTTGGAAGGCCATACAACAGGCCATACAAGTTCAAAAAAATTCTAAATTTTCAATTTGAATGCAAAAATAAGGGTTTAATACCATTTGCAGATGTTTTAACTATTAAGAGGCTTTATAATGAATGGAAATAACAAAGGCAGCCATGAATGAAAATTTTTAGAGGTTTTCAACAGAAAATAGGCAATACAAATCTGATTTTGGCCAAAAAACAATGAATTTAATAACATTAAAATGCTAAAAATTCATTTTTATGCTAGATGAGGAGGTTTAAACACAAGACAATGGAGTATCAAATGATCATAAAGACCATACTGTGGTATATGGAAAATACAGGTTTAAATGTGAATAATATTTGAAAAATTAAAATAACTTAATAATTTTTCAAACATTCAAACCAATAAAAAAATTTCATTTTATATGGCATACCTTATTTCATACCAAAAGATATCACATGAATTGATTTTTCACCTTGCTCCTTCGAATTCACCAAGCTTCCAAAATAACCATGCTCTGATACCACTGATAACTCCAGAACCAAAATAGGTTGAACCTTGTCCCCACTTAGTGTGAGTGCACAAGTATTTTATTAATAATTCAAAAAAGTCAAGTACATAAAGGTGCCTTTACTCCATTAACCCTTTTACAGTGCAAACATGGATTTATATAGTTTTTACCAATGACTGGTAAAAACAACTAATCCTATAACCAACTAAATACGGGAAAACAACCCGTAAGGTAATTCTAATTAATAAATATAAAATATTAAAACTACCTAATAATTAAACTAAGTAAGTTTATTATATGGGGGTGTCTTTACTAAAAGATGCATGCCCCATTTACAATAATTATTTATTACCTACCAAAAATCTAACCTAACGTTAAGACTTTGGAACAAGTCCTAACATTATTCTTGCTCCTGAAACTAATTCTTATACATGGCTTTTTCATTAAAGACTACATCTCTAGACCAAAATATTTTCTTATCTTTAATGCTCCATAGATGGAAACCAAATTCATCCTCACCATATCCAAGAAATGTGCATTTTTTTTATTTTACCTCTAACTTGGTTCTATCCTCTTTCTTAATTAGAGCAAAAGCTTCACATCTGAAGACTCTAAGAAAAGAATAATCAACATTCTTACCAGACCAATCTTGTTTAGGAATGCCTCCATCCAAAGGCATAGAAGGTCCTCTATTAATGATATATAGTATCATGCTAAATATTTCTACCCAAAACTATAAAGGCAACCCTGCATGTAACCTCATGCTCTTAACATGTTCCATTATTATTTTGTTCATCTTTTCAAATACCCCATTATATTTTGGAGTTCTTGGAACCATCCTTTTCCTATGGATTCCATTTTTAGAATAATAATCAAAGAAGGAATTACTATAATACTCACCTCCATTATCTGATTTGATACATTTCAACTTAAGACCTATTTCATTCTCAACCAAGTCTTTCCACTTCTTAAAAGTGTAAAATACATCAAATTTATTTTTAATACAATAAACCCAAACTTTCCTAGTTACATCATCAATAAAAGTGACATAATAATTGGAACTACCAATAGAAGATACCTAAGTTAGTCCCCATACATCTGAATGTACCAACTATAACTTGTACTCTTTCTTTGTGGGTCCAACTTTTAGTAACTTAACCTAATTTTATTTCACATACACATAATTTTCTAAAAAATTCTAAATCAATGTCTTTTAATCCAAGCAACTTGTCTTTTAAGACCTCCATGCCCTTATTGCTCTTATGACCGAGCTAGTAGTGCCACATAGTTGTATTTATATTTACAACAACTAAATCACAAGAATCAATACTATATTCAAATATAAAGTACCAACTTTCTTACCTCTTGAAACCATAAGAGCACCTTTGGTAACTTTCCAAGAATCTATAGTAAACATTACCAAATATCCCTCACTACCTAATAGCCCCTTTGAAACCAAATTCTATCTCAACATAGGCACATGTCTAACATCCTTAAATAGCCATGTGTTCCCATTCTACATTTTCACCTAAACACAACCTTTCCCTACTATCTCACATGGTTCATCATCTCCAAGATAAACATGTCCTAAATTATCTTGAACATAATCAGTAAAATAATGCCTATGTGGGGTGGCATGAAAAGAAACCCCTAAATCTAATACCTAAGACTTAGAAAAACTATCCATAAAAATAATTAATGCATCCTGACATGATTTACCTGATGTCACATTTTCCTCATTCATTTCCTCCTTGTTGGAACTCTTATCCCAAAGTGACCAACAATCCTTCTTTGAGTGTCCACTCTTCCCATAATGCTAGCATATCATCTTGGATCTAGATCTAGATTTAGATCTACCCTTTGACTTTCCATGGTTACCTTTACTCTTGTACTTTTGCCTCCCTCTAGTATCAATAGACAAAGCATTACCTAAGGATGATTCACCAGTTTTTTTTCTTCACATTTCTTTGCTAAGAATCACACCTACAACATCTTCAAAATTTAAGCTTCCATTGGTAGGGACTACATTACTCACAGCCATAACCAAACTATCCTAACTATCAGGAAAAGAACATGGAATTATCAAACCTCTAAATTCATCATCAAACATAATTCCAATATAAGTGAGCATATTTACAATCATATTAAAATCATTTAAATGACTAGCAATAGAACCATTCTCATATATTTTCATATTAAACAATCTTTTCATAAGAAAAATTTTGTTTGAAGTAGAGGGTTTCTCATACAACTTTCCAAGTTTATCCATGAGATATTTTATGGTTTTCTCATTTTAAATCTTAAATGCAAAAAAATATGCAAGGTATAACCATTTGGATCCCAATGCCTTCTTGTCAAGTAATGACCAATCCACATCATTCATACTTATAGGTTGTTCTTCTTTCCCCTCCTAGGGGAGATGAAGCTCCTTCTGATATAGGTAATATTCCATTTGCATTTTACACAAACCAAAATTATTACCATCAAAATTCTCAACCTTCAATCTGATCTCTTCTCCCATAGCTCCCACTCAAGCTAAAAACCCTTCTTATGATCTACCACTTCAGCAAAAATTCACATCACTCTAAATAGTCACACCACACCTATACATATAACAAATGAGGAAAAATCCACCAAACAAGGAGAATTGTGTATTGATTATCCAAGATAAGCATTACCTACTAAGTAACACCTCTCCTCTACCTAATCAATCTTATCCATAAGCCTACCTAAGGAGGAACTCACTATCCTCATATCTCCTCTTCTAAAGGGCAAATTTTACAATGACATGTGATAACAACCAACTCCTTGAAACAAGTGAGTCATTCTATTTTCCAATAAATAACTAAATTCTTAAAAATAAGGAAGTCAACAAGGAAAATAGACATCTAACAACTAACTTCATAAAACATGAAAGACATAGAAATTAGAAAATACTCAGAATATTCTACTCACATGGAAGCAAGGTTTCACAAAAGGTAGAGTGGGGATAAATATACTCCCCACATTTGTAGATCTCTCTAAGCCCCTAAAATATACCTCCATTGTCATGTGATATCCCCAAAGGGATCCACACTCAAAAAATATCCTATTTAACTACCCCTATATGCTTTGTCACCATGCACAACATCTGTATAGATATGAGTGAATAAAGATGGTTCTTGAGCTCCTTCTAGGCATTCTGAGTAGGCCTGAGACCAAACTAGGCCAAATGACCAGTTTGAGCTATTTATTTTCAACCTAATGTCTATTACCAATCCTCCACTCCATTATAAAGGTTATAAAATTAATTATAAAGGTCATATGATGCTATGAATAAAGTTGGAAGCCATTAGGGTTCATGTTTCAATTTTAGGCCTAATAAGCCTAGATTGTTTTTCTTGAGTATTTGACCACCTATGAGTTATTCCCATGACTTTAGGTGACCTTAAACACTTTTTAACCTTTAAAAAATTCTCACATATCATTATATAATTCCTCTTTATTCTCCCTTTCATCCTATCACCATTCACACACTATACCTACAAGGTGGTCATGATTGTGGAGTGCCCTCTATCTGAGACAAAAGAGAGGGCACTTCCCCTATTTTCTTAGATAAAATAAGACCATGGGAGCCTAATATAGGTCATGATTACCCATTTTACAATGTTTTAAATTCATATCCTAATTTTAGGGTCTTCAAACTCTGAATGCTAGCTTAAGATTGTGACTATGTGTAGGGTTGACTGAGTATGAGGTTAGAGCCATTTTGTTCAACCTTATCTATTTCTCCTTACCTATAAGGATCACATAGAGTGTGATAACACCATTATGAGAGTGTTTTTAATGTGATCATTCATGTTATACCACTACCTATCAAATAAATTTTCACCTTTCATTTACTAGAAATAGTATGCATTCAGATTGTAGGTGTCTTATTAAGGAATACAAAGGATTCCTAAGGGTGCTCATTAGTGTTTGAGTATTGTGTTTCTCTCCCATTATTCCATTTTAAATTCATTATGTCCATTACATCTATGGGTGAGTTATTTTTTACTTTGAGACAATGTTCTCATGCCTTACCATTAGTAAAAATGTAGGTCACTACAAGTTATGGTGCTATAAGTTCACTTTAGGCATCTTAACACTATGTTTAATGAGTGTTTCAGGTCAAAACTTGTTTGAGTTAGAAACCACTCAAATATCATTCTCTCTTTATCAAACAACCACCTTATTATGTCAATACATTATCTTAGGCCTAGGCTAGAAGAGGGAAACTATTAGGCTTGTCTAGACCTCAAGACACTTCACCATGGGACAACATAATGTATGAGAACAACCTCATTTGGATAAGTTAAGGTAAATCTTCTCAATCATAAATTTTTCAACCGATGAACATGGACCTAAGTCTAACTACATATAATGGCTTCACCATTATCACAATGATCATATATATGATGTTAAACCTAATTGAAGGTCTCAATTGAGTTTAAACACCTCCCATTCAACACTACTCTACCTCTTTTGGATTGACTTTAGACCATTATTTGAGGCTGATTATAGGTGCCATCAAATATAGGATTATGTGTTAAGTTAGAACGTTATCACCAACCTAATGAACTTTCACTAGGTTCATGGACTTTGTTTAATATCTTAGTTAGGTTCAAAATCTTCAAACACCACTATGCTTCATTTCATATCTTGATCCTTCTTTCAAATTTGATCATGAGACCTAAATATGCCTAGTCCAAAATTACTTGATTGTATCAAGTATCCTAGGCCTTAAATTTTATAAAGGACACCCTAGAGACAAGAACCTCTATGAATAATATGATCAAACATACTCTCATAGTTTTAAAATAAACATTCTATCATTGTCCACTAGTCACTCATAGGAAAATAAGCTCTAAAATAGGTGAAACACTATCTTTAGCCTTCAATGGTGTCTACTTTTATCTTAATGAGAGTGATTCTACTTATCATTTCATATCCACATGTGCAAACTATAATGAAAACCATATGATAATGATGTTCACAACTCTTCAATATCATATACACCACTTGGTTTGCTCATATTAATGCAAATAGAAAAGAAAATTGAAGCCATTATGGATGTACAAGCAGGTTAGAGTCACTAAAATTATTAATTATGGTTCATTAAGCATAGAAAATCAAACCAAATTTTTTTTTCATGGAAAGGAAGGCCATAAAGGCTAATATCACCCACCAAGTGCACTCTCTTAAACTCTAATCCTCCTATCTGTACCAAGTGTAAATCAGTTGACCTGTTTGACTTGCCTAAGAGAGTGATGAGAAAGGTAGGTCAGTTTTTGGTAGTTTTCAACCTGTCAAATATACCTAAGCATTGAAGTGAACTATGGGGATCTAAATATACCTCTCTAACTTAGTCACACATGTTAGGTGGGTTAAATCAGTCTGTACAACAACTAAAACTAACTTTTATACAATGATATTCATGTTTCCACATTGAACCTACATCCTTTTCAATTTCAAATTGTCTCCTAGCATCTTTATAAAATGTGGTATGTTATATGTCCTCTTGAAACATTTGTCCTTAGTAAAAAAACCATACATTTCATTTAAATGTGACTAAAAGGTGACATAATATATCATTAGGATAAATGATAAACATGTCAAAGGATTAAAATATATTATTTGACCCTCAAACCATGCCTCAAGATCATTTAAGACCTTATATCACTTTCAAATCTATAGGGACCCAATGAAAATTTTGAATATGTAATGGTGTTTGACCAAATTTAACCTAGGGTCAAATTTAGTCAATAATTTGGTGATTTCTTAGGGGTAGCATGACAGTTATGCAAAGGATCAGTTGCCTTCTCCTATCAATTAGGCTATGAAGTCACTTGTACACTATATTTGACATTGAATTTCCTCTAAAAGGGTACCAAACCACACCAAACACAACAAAAAACAAACACATAAAGCAAGACACAAAACACACTTATGTTCTCATGAACACTTAGGGAAAACACACACAACAACTCAAGAAAAGCACACCTATCCTAGTATGTATAAGACCTCAAACACTTGAGATGAATAATAAATTCAACATGTCTTCAATTAGGGTCAAAGACAATACACCTAGTATCACTGTTACTTCATGAAAATAATCCATCATATGAGGCATATTTATCAATGAACACTTATGGATATATTCAAATGACTTACCATCTTTAGATCTTATATTAACATCAATTTTTTCATTCAAATTTCTCAACAACACTCAATATATCCCTCCAAGAGTCTTGTTTAAGCTTGTAACTTGCTTGACTTCTGTCTTGTTTAATTGACACCTCTCAAAATGAAACTTAAGAATCATAAAAGTTGTCTCAAATTTACCCTCTTCTAGAACATGATGTACTTGATATCTAGAACCGTCAATCTTGTCTCCTTGCTACTCCAACATGTCTAAAAGTTATTCAACATCATACTAAGGTTTGGACTACTCTTTAACCTCACACATTTCTACCTTGGCTTCATTAGACTCCATGACTGTAGCCTTTTTGAAAATGGTTTGAGATTCATCCTCATGCTTATTAGGACACTCTCCTTCATATTTTTAAGGCCCATCAATAACGTTACTATCAATTTCATGCTTCTTAGGAAGGGGATTTGGCTTACTCAATTGTTCAAGCTCTTGAAGTATGGCATGGAAATGTTGCCATATAACATATTTTTATTCATGGCTATCACATTCATGGAATCAGGTAATCTACCATAATTTGAAAACCATCATCATCATGCATATGAATCAGGTAATTACCCTTATCAACTTGTTGAAAATAATTTTCAAGGCTTACCTCAGAATGTTTATAACCTTCCCCATGGATGATGTATGTGCCAAGGTTTCTTACATCAATGAAAGTATATGGATCATGTCCATAATTTCCAGCACCATACTCATCTAGGAAAATATAATATATATCCTCAAGTTTTGAGGATGTTCCATCATCCATAACATACTCTTCTTGATCATTGATGGTACAATTCATTTTATAAATTGCTTTTACATATGGCTCAATGTGAAACTTAGCCAATGGTTATGTTTTAATAGTCACATTTTCTCAATACTTTATTTTAAAGGCCAATAAGGACCAATTATATGAGAGATACCCTCCTATCTTGGTGGTGAAGTCCCTTGATAAGCAAATAGAAAAGTGAGCAGGTGAATCTACCACCACTATGTCTTGAAGGATTAGAAATCTTGGATAGTCATGCAAGAAAATTATCAAACTTTTGATTATCCCTAATAACTTATCTAGTGTCCCATAAATTTGAAACACTCCATTGCTATATGGATCATATTTCAATCCTAACTTGTCTACCATAAGTTTGGGCATAACTAAGGTACTTACCCCACTATCCACAATGCAATTATGAACAAGCTTCTCTCCCATAATGAGAGTGAAGTAGAAGTGTGGGATTTTAACATTTAGAAAAGGGTTTAATAATGTGATTAGGATAATTTGTGAGGGATACACTACCATTTCTTGATGGTTGAGGACTATTGTGGATTTTGAATAGTTGCTCTTGAAGTAGTTCCTTTTGACCAAGCATATGGAGCACTTCCCAAAGAGAGAGAGAGAGAGTAGTATAATTATTATCCAAGGAATAAATGATATTAAAATAAGGAACACTCACATTTTATTTCATTTTTTAGGAAAAATAATACATTTATCTTGAGGCAATGGAGCACTTTGAGTCACCTTTCCCAAATTTTGATTTTGAAGAGGTGCAGAAGTTGTAGGGACTACCACATTTGCATTCATATTTTGTTGCCTTGGAGGATGATTATTTGAACTTGTATCAACACCATGAACATCTCCCAAATATTGCCTCTTTGATCTTTTATTTGATGAAATTGAAGTTCCTTGGTTTAGGACAAATGTCCTCCACTTGAAAGTTTATCAATCTCACTCCTTGGGGATGTCATCCTTCATTTGTTTTTACTTGCATGAAGTTCTCATCTTCTATTGTCAATTGAGGAGTAGGTCCTCCTTAAGATACAAAGGATTTCCATTCACCTTAATTGGCATCTATGTATTATCCTTTAGTCTACCATTCTTCTACTTGAACCAAGTCACTATGAACTAGAACCATAGCTCTTGTGTTGTGAGTAGATGTTGGATTATACGCATTAGTTGGCATATTGAAGTTAGGATATCCTTGCCCTTTACTTTGACCATATTTTTGAGGTGGGAACATACTTAATTATGGAGGATAGGGGTAGGGGTTTTGGTTAACTCCATATTATAGATTTAGTTGCCTAACTTGATCCTCTAAATCGTTAGATCTTGCCTCCCAATCAATAGTATCTTTTGACTTCTTTGGGGTAGCTATAAACTTATTTGAACTTGGAATTCAATCAAGACTTGGAGAATTAGAAGACACGTTGGAAAAAATAGGCATAGATATTCTTGTATGGACTTTACTAGATTGTATTAAACCATTCTCAACTCTAAATAGATATGTCATAGGCTTTAGGCAAAGTGTACCCACCCATGGACTACAACATAATAGCTATATCAATCCTAATAACTCTAAGGTATGTAAGGAAGACAAAACTTGTAGGGATTCTCATGGGAGGTGATAGCCTATACCATGTTCTTTGATACCTCTCATTAAATTCATGTGTAATTTCTTTAGGACATCTTGAAATTAAATTCAGCTAATGAATGAGTGGTGTGTGATCACTTTTGTCTTCAAATATTTGGTTTGAAAACTCCCAAAACTCATCCCAAGTGATAACACATCCTCCTATAAGTTTCCTATACTAATCAAGGGATTTTCCCCTAAGATACCTAGCAATCAACCTGATTGTAATGTTAACTGTAGTGACATTATGGAAATTATATAAGTTAGAAATGTCCCTAATATGCTCACTTTGGGTGATATGACCTTCCCCATTGAAGGTGGGAACACTCTTGGTAGAATTGGGAGGGATATCATCATAGGAAATGAGGTATATAGGATTTTCATTATTAAATTCTAGGAAAGTATGTTGCCTAGCCATGTTTTCCTCAAGTTCCTCTTATTAGCTTAAAAACTCTTCTTGTTCTTCAAATGTCAAGATAAATTGAGGATGTTAACCTTCAAGAGGAAGTTTAGGTTAAAGGAGTGGGTTTATAGGATTGATACCTATACTAGTATTTGACCTAGTAAGGACCATGAACTATAAACAAAATAAATAATAAAACTTGGTCTACAACTAGATATTACCTCTATTGGAGTCACCAAATGTTGAGTACCAAACACATATGCAATTATGATGTTGTCAAGACTAGCATTCACCTTGATAAGATGTACTTTAGAAAATTGTCCCAACAGGTGTGTTATAACTTTTATCACTCAATATTGCACCCTACATAGGTTTTTCAAGGCTTCTCTAAATTGAGTGAAACATTGGATTACCTCTATCCATGTGGGTTGCCTATAATAGAGGTAAACCTCTAGGTTTAAGGGCTAGCTCACTAGATTAGTATTTGATATCTTATCACCTACATTAATTGTTTTCTTAGATGAAAAAGGATAGAAGGAAAAAAAAAGTAACATATTATAATGAAGTGATACAATATATTGATCTCCACTAGACTACCATACACTTGTACTATGAAAAATGACTCACAATACTAGTCCTAACATCCTAGATTTCTCTAACATAAATGTTTCAAACATGGAGGTGATATGTATTGAATTTTTCAAGGTGAGTGAAGAAGAGGTTAGATAAAAAACAATAATTATAATCCTTACACTTAGAGATAGAAAAATACACTAGTTACACTTCATGTGACCTATTAGAGGGATAACTACTTGCACAAAACATGAAATAGTAAAGATAACATAAGGATAGATAGGTATCACTTGTCATTCCACTATTCACTACTTCAAGCACTTAGACAAGAAGCTATGAACTCAAAACTAGATTTTAAATCTTTATTTCAAAGGAAAATATAGTATTCAAACTAGCAGGGCTTTACCATAGCAGGTGTGGGATTTTTACAAAGGCCAAAAAGGCTTGCATATATAGAGCATAGGAAAGGAGAAAGAAGAAGAGAAGTGGAAGAGTAACAAGGCCAAGGGTAAAAACTTTGAAACTATTTAAATTTCAATACAATTAAATGTAAAATAGGTTAGTAAATTATCATGGACAAGTGTCCATCAAAATTGCATCATTCTCTTGAAGTTGGTGTAGAGACCTCAATTAACCTTCTTAAAACTACCTTATTTAATTATCAATCCACTTAACTATATTAAACCACCTTAGGAGTCTTTGACACATATTCACTAGCTTGATAATATGGAATCCTAATTATGAGTCATCATATACCACTTAACTAATGAACTCATCACGGATACTTGTTGTTCAATGTTTGTAGTCACTGTTCACTAGCCCTTTAGGCCTAATTCACACTTTTATCACTTAAGTAACATACTATTATTTAATAATATGAATTAAATGGGTGTTAAAAAAATTCAAAATCCATATTTGTCTTTTGGTATATCAAATATACCATAAGAGACTCAAATTCACTCTCATCACCATCACACTTAGGTGGTCACTTTGCCTTCTTACTATCTATCCAAGACTGCCTATAATGAATGGATTAGCAAAAGGTTCCCATGATTATATAAGGTGAGAGATTAGTATATGGATTTATTAAAATTCCCTAAATACCTTATAAAATTATCTTCATTCATTAATCCCCACTATGCCTGTGAAACACATCAAAACTTGTAGAAAACCTAGAATTAGGTATTTCTATATAAGTGATAGTATACATAAATTGGGTGTCAATGAGACTAGGAGATTTATAAATAGTTTAAAATCACTTATAATTATAATTGGACACTTATATATGCATAATTCTCCATATCTTATCCATCAGGTTCAAATGAGGGTTTTAGGAGGGTTTTGAGTCATCTAGCTTCTTAACAATGATTCATAAAATCTAGATGTCTAACTCTCAAACCAACTAAAAAAAAATTATTTAAAGACCCTATTCAACCACCTAAACCTTATTTTGTCATCATGCACAACATACATATAAATATGAGTGAAGAAAGATGGTTCTCGAGCTCCTTCTAGGCATTCTGAGTAGGCTTGAGACCAAATTAGACCAAAATAACCAATTTGAGATATTTATCTAAAACCTGATAGAACTTACCAATCCTCCACTCCCATTTAAATTTTTTCAAATTAATTTAAAATTTCATATGATTCTATGAGTTAATTTGGAATCCATTAGGGTTCATGCTTTAGTTTTAGGCTTAATAGGCCTAGATTGTGTTGTTTGAGTATTTGACCACCTATGAGTGACTCCCATGAATTTAGGTGACCTTAAACACTTTAACCTTAAAACCATCCTCACACATAATTATAAAATTCCTCTTTGTTATCCCTTTCATCTTATCAACATTCACACATTATGCCTACAGGGTGGTCATAATTGTGGAGTGCCCTTTGTCTAAGATAAAACAAAGGGCAATTCCCCTATTTGCCTAGCCAAATCGAAATTATGGGAACCTAAGATAGGTCATGATGACCTTATTCAACAAAATTCACATACATATCCTACTTTTAGGGTCTTCAAACACTTCAAACTCTTCATGTTAGCTTAAGAATGTGATTGTGTGCAGGTTGACTGAGTATGAGGTTAAAGCCATTTTGTTCAACCTTATCTATTTCTCATTACCTATGAGCATCACGTAGAGTGTGATAACACAAATTTTATATTATTTTTAATGTGATCATTCATGTTATACCATTTCATATCAAACAAATTTTCACCTTTAATTTTATAGAACTAGTTTGTAGTTAGACTCTATATATCTTATTAAGGAATAAAAAGGATTCTTTTAGATGCTCATTAGTGCCTGAGTACTATGTTTCTCTCCCATGGTTCCATTTTGAAGTCATTATTTCCATTCCATCTATATATGATCTATTTTATACTTTGATACCATGTTCTCATGCCTTACCATCAGTACATTATAGGTCACTGAAAGTTATGTTGCTACAAGTTCATTTTAGTCATCTTAACACTATGTTTATTGAATGTTTCAGGTCAAAACTTGTCTAAGTTATAAACCACTCAAATATAATTCTCTCTTGATTTAAAAAACACCTTATTATGTTAATACATTATCTCTAAGCCTATGCTACAAGAGGGAAACTATTAGGCTTGTCTAGACCTTAAGACACTTCACCATGGGATGACATAGTGTATGAGCAAAACTTCATTCAAAGAAGTTAAGGTAAAACTTATTAATTGTAACTTTTTAAACCTATTAACATGGACCTAGTTCTGACTACATATAATGGCCTCACCATTATCATAATTATCCTTTCTATGCAGACTTGATTAAAGGTCTCAATTAAGTTCAAACACATCCCATTCAATACTAATCTACCTCTTTTGGATTGACTTCAAACCATTATTTGAGGCTACCTATAGGTTGTTAGGTTGTGGAGCTACAATCTTCACCCAAATGCAAACATGGAGGGTTTCTGAATGTCACAGTCACCGACATTGGTTAGGCCAACTGACATCGGTCAGGGGTAGATAAGAAGCTGCTGACATGGGTCAGGGATCGGCCAATGTCGGTCATCTCCAGACAGATAGTGACTGACATTAGTCGCTTGTACGGTTCCTGAACTATGAGTTTCACAGACAGTTTTTTAACAAACCAATTGTTTGCATGTAAAAGGCTAATTTTAGTCTTGAGTTGCATGTATAATTATTGTAATTAGGAAGTTTAATTATTGATTGCATGAGGTCTATTTAAGAGACCCATGGGGCTGTATTGTAATTAAGGATAAGGAAGAGATCCTTCCAATTGTAAGATTAGTTTGATCTACAGGTTATGCATGATCATGTTAGATCTACATGGTAAGTAAGATCATTTGAGTTGTAGGTTGTTACAAGTTCATGGGAGATCTACTTGAAGTACTTTGAGTACTTGTGTACTGGTAGTATTGTTACTGACTGGTTGGAGGTGAACAACAACTCTATGTTTGAGTTGATTGTTGTGATTGTAATTGAGAGAGAGAACTCTTGATCAAGAATTACTGGAAGTCCTAGAGGTGTGGGAAGCCTCAAAGGTGTGAGAAGAAGTGGCATCTTCTTTATTGTATTTTCTTTCTGGATGAGTTGAATACAATTGTGTATTGTCTCTCAAATTATGTGTTGTTTCTGATTTCTAGTTACTTGTTACTTCTAGTTAAATTATGTGTTTAGTTATTTTTACAAAGGTAATCAATTGTGCTCCTAATCCTAACAAAGTGGTATCAGAGCTTTATGTTCTAGATCCTGACAAATTGTATCAGAGATAAGTTGCAGGGAGCAGGGGTTTGTGTTTTGATTACAGGTCACTCACAAGGGTTTCTGTTCGAGTGGGAGTATAGCAATGGCAGAACAAAGTAAGCTAAGAATGGATAAATTCAATGGCATGAATTATCAATTATGGAGGATACAGATAGAAGATTATTTGTATTAGAAAGATCTGTACTTACCATTGGGTAGGGTTGTAAGCAAGCCCATAGATATGAAAGATGAAGAATGGAAGGTTCTTGATCAGAAGGCTCTGGGAACTATAAGGTTGAGCCTGGCATCATCTGTGATTTCTAACTTATCAAAGGCTAAGACAATGGTGGAGTTAATGGAATCTTTGGAAAATTTATATGAAAAACCCTCAGCTTCAAATAAGGTATTTCTTACGAAGCAATTATTTAATTTGCAAATGTAGGAAGGTGGACTGGTACATAGTCATCTTAGTGATTTCCATGGATTAGTAAATCAGTTAGTTTCAATCAATATTGTTTTTGATGATGAAATTAAGACTCTCTTAATCTTGTGTTCCTTACCTAAAAGTTGGGATAGTTTGGTAATGGTAGTTAGTAATATTGTGTCTACTTCAAATATCTTAAAAGTGGATGATGTTGTTAGTGTAATCTTGAATGAAGAAATTCGCAAGAAAAGCATAGGTGAATCATCAGGGAATGCTTTGAGTGTTGAAAGCAGATGAAAGCAAAGAAAAAAGATCAAGCAAGGGAAGTCAAAGAAAGGTAGGAGACCTAGATCTAGTCACGATAGGAAAATCTGCTAGAATTGTGGAAAGAAAGGGCATGTAAAGAAAGATTGTTGGTTGGTTGAAGATTAGCATGAAGGAAATGAAGAAGCAAATGTTACAGATATTGTTGCATAGGATGCTCTTGTATGTTCCTTGGATAAAGTGGAATCTTGGGTTTTAGATTCTGGTGCCTCTTTCCATGCAACCCCAAATAGAGCATCTTTCCATGATTATGTCCAGGGAGACTTTGGAGAGATTTATTTAGGGGATGGTAAGCCTTGTCAAATGGTTGGCAAAGGGGAAGTGTAGCTGAAATTGTAGATGGGAAACACATGGGTGTTGAAGGATGTCATGCATGTCCTAGTTCTGAAGCAGAATTTGATTTTTTAGGAAATTTGGGTGATGAGAGATGCACAGTAACTCTCACAGCAGACTCTTAGAAAGTTACCAAGGGTGCACTTGTTTTAACAAGAGGTAAGAAAGTAGGTACTCTTTATCTATCTACTTGAATTACTGATTCTCCTTCTGGTTTATCTACTTTAGATGTAGATTTAAAGATGTGGCTTCATAAGCTTGGTCACATGAATAAGAAGGGGATGCATGTTCTTGAGTCAAAAAGTAAGAGTTCAAATTTGGGTGGCATAGATCGAGATTTCTGTAAGCAACAGAAGAAAGTAAGGTTTCTTGAAACTACTACTACAAAAAAGGATTGGGTTTATTGCAAAAAGAGAAAATTTGATGTTTTTGGCAAGAACAGGAAAGCCTTGGTGTTTAAGGAGAAGATGATAGATAGAGATCAGTCACAGGGGCTGAATAATTTTGAGCAGGGCGGTTTGAACAAGGTTATGATTCAAAGTAAGCTCATGGGTAAAAAGTCATCACTCATAAAAAAACATAGGTACCAGCATCGGTTAGGTATAACTGACATTAGCAGACAGGTGGACACTAGTGTCGGTTAGGGAACCGACGTCAGCAGATAAGACACTGGTGTTGGTTAGGGAACCGATGTCAGCGATAAGGAGGATTCGACATCGATCATGTGCAGACTAGGGTCGACTAGAAAATGGATTTTGGGCAGATAGCATGCTATCAAGGAGTCTCAAATGCCCATAAAGAGGACTGAAAGGGTAAGTAAGCCTCAAATTCATTATTCCCCTTCTTTACACTACTTATTGCTCACTGATGGTCAAGAATTAAGACGTTTTAAAGAAGCAGAGCAGGTAGAATCTAGGAAATAATGGGAGAATGGCATGGATGAGGAAGTTGATTCCTTGGGAGAGAACCAAATGGGAGGTTTGGTAGAGTTTCCAGTTGAGTTAAAGAGGAGAGAGAATGGATACATGAGATGGAAGGCCAGTGCATATGGTCTTGAGAAAGCTACAGGACAATGGAGGTTTGACAGGTGTATGACAAAGCATGGCTTTAGTCAATGTCAATGTGACCATTGTGGTTTCTTTACTAGGTTGGATAATATTAGCTACATTATCTTGTTACTGTATGTAGTGTGTATGCTTGTTGTAGGGTCACACATGTAGGGAGTTATTGAGCTAAAGGTAAAGTTAGTTTAGAGGTGTGTCATGAAGAATTTGGAAGTAGCGAAATTCTTTGGCATGAGTATTCCTAGAGACAGGGAAGATCATAGGTTGATGTTGTCTCAGGATGATTATGTGAATAAGGTAGTGTCGGGCAGAACCGGCAAGCGCACCTATGGATGGATAGTTCACAGAACAAAGTCCCCAATCACATGATGAGGTTGAGTACATGTGTACTCCTTGATATTGCCCCAGTAGTGGGAGCTATCAGAAAGTTTGTGGTCAATCCGAGAAAGAAGCACTAGAGAGTAGTTCAGTGGATTCTCAAGTATTTGAGAGGGACTAGTAGTAGGTATACATGTGATGCAAGGTCAGACACTTCTCTATATGGGTATGTAGAATCAGATATGGTAGGTTACTTGGATGACAGGTGTAGCACCACAGGTTGTGTGGTGGTTGGTCTTCAAGATTGAGCTTAAAGAGGGATACAAGCCAAGAAACAAAATTAGAGGATGTACAAGTATAGGTACAGGTGCAGCTATTTATCTCCAAGTGGGAGATTGTTAGGTTGTGGAGCTAAAAGCTTCACCCAGATGCAAACATGGAGGGTTGCTGAATATCACTGTCACTAGCATTGGGCAGGCTAATCGATGTCGGTCAGGGGTAGACAAGAAGCTACCAACATCAGTCAGGGATCGGCTGACATCGGTCATCTCTAGATAGATAGCAACTGACATCGGTCACCTATGCGGTTCCCAAACTGTGAGTTTCATGGATAGTTTGTTAACAAACCAATTGTTTGCATGTAAAAGGCTAATTTTAGTCTTGAGTTGTGTGTCTAATTATTGTAATTAGAAAGTCTAATTATTGTTTGCATGAGGTCTATTTAAGAGACCCATGGGGCTGTATTGTAATTAAGGATAAGGAAGAGATCCTTCCAATTGTAAGATCAGGTTAATCTGCAGGTTGTGCATGATCATGTTAGATCTACATGGTAAGTAAGATCATTTGAGTTGTAGGTTGTTGCAAGTTCATGGGAGATCTACTTGAAGTACTTTGAGTACTTGTGTACTGGTAGTATTGTTACTGACTGGTTGGAAGTGAATAACAACTCTGTGTTTGAGTTGATTGTTGTGATCCTAATTGAGAGAGAGAACTCTTGATCGAGAATTACTGGAAGTCCTAGAGGTGTGGGAAGCCTTAGAGGTGTGAGAAGAAGTGGCATCTTCTTCATTGTATTTTCTTTCTAGATGAGTTGAATACAATTGTGTATTGTCTCTCAAATTTCATGTTGTTTTTGATTTCTAGTTACTTGTTACTTCTGGTTAAATTCTGTGTTTAGTTGCTTTTACAAAGGTAATCAATTGTGCTCCTAATCCTGACAAAGTGCTATCAGAGCTTTATGTTCTAGATCCTGGCAAGTGGTACCATTAGATATAGGACTATGTGTTAAGTTATAAAATTTTCCCCATCCTAATGACATTTCACTAGGTTCATGTAATTTTTGTAATATCTTAGGCTCAAAATATTCAAACACCACTATGCTTCCTTTCATATCTTGATCCTTCTTTCAGATTTGAGCATGAGACCTAAAGATGCCAGTTTCAAAAATACTTGACTTTATCAGGTATCTTAGGCCTTTTATTTCATAAATTACACTCTTTATACCATAATCTTCATGAATAATATGATCAAACATACTCTCATAGGTTGAAAATAAACATTCTAGCCTTGTGCACTAGTCACTCACAAGAAAATAAACTTTGCAATAGGTGAAACACTATCTTTAGCATTTAATGGTGTCTACTTTTATCTTAATGAGAGTGATTCTAATTATCCTTTCACATACACATGTGATAACTAGACTAAAAACCATATGATAAGGATGTTCATACTCTTCAATATCACATACACCACCTATTTTGCTCAGATCAATGCAAACAAAGAAGAAAACTAATGCCATTATGGATGTGAATGTAATTTAGAGTCACTAACATTCTTATTTATGGTTCATTAATCATAGGCCATAAGACCAAAAAATATTTATATGGAAATGAAGTCCATAAATGCTACTATCACCCACCAAGTGCACTTACTTGAACTCTAATCCTCTTATCTATACCAAGTGTAAACCAGTTAAGCTATTTGACCTACCCAAAAGAGTGATGAGAGAGAGAGGTCATTTTATGGTAGTTTTGGACCTATCAAAGCTATCTGAGCATGGAATTTAACTATGGGAATCTCAAGAAACCTCTCGAAAGTGTTCACACATGCTAGGTGGGTTATATCAATCTATACAAAAACTAAAATTGACTTTTTTATAGTGATCTTCTTATTTCCACATTAAACCTAAATCCTTTTCAATTTCAGACTATATCCTAACATCTATATGATATGTCGTACATTATATGTCCTCTTAAAACATTTTTCCTTAGTTAAAAATTGTACATTTCATTCAAATATGACCAAAAGGTGACATATTATATCATTAAGACAAATGAAAAACATGTTAAAGGATCAAAATATATTATTTGACCCCCAAACCATGCCTCAAGCTCATTTAAGATCTTAGACCACTTTCAAATCTATAGGGACCCTATGAAAAATATGAATATGTAGGGGTGTTTGACC
Organism: Torreya grandis; assembly: GCA_037957365.1. Classification (NCBI taxonomy): domain Eukaryota; kingdom Viridiplantae; phylum Streptophyta; class Pinopsida; order Cupressales; family Taxaceae; genus Torreya; species Torreya grandis. Next base: position 837,426 of record JARHVA010000370.1, read on the forward strand.
AAATTTGACCTAGGGTCAAATTTTATCAACATTACCATGAAGGAAGACTTCATTTATCTCTGAGGATATTGTATAAACCTGTAGTCTTAATTTAAAGCTATATTTGAAGAATCACTTGGCACTTCTTGAGGTTGGTTCATGCATGAATACCTATTAAAATTGATCCAATATGCATGAATACATGTTTTGATAGGCTTTCAAGTGGGTGAGAAAGAACTTTGAGAGCATTAATGCATTGATCACTTAGGAAACTTTCCATAGAATTTGCAACCTCTAAGTCTTCCTTCAACTTGTCTTACAACTTATCTTGAAGGGTTCAAAACCATGATTAAGGCTTTAAATTTTTATATCTTCTTTTATAATTGAAACTTAGGTTTTAACATCATGAACCCCTATTTTCTTCTCAATCACTCTTGAAAAATTACAACTCTCTACAAGGCTATAAACGAACCTTAATATCTCTTAAAAGGGTCTTGAAAATTTGAGAATTAATTTATCCTAACCTATACACCATTATAAACTCATGAATATACCTATACATATGTTAATATCATTCCTAGCCCTATCAATCACCATATTGCCTCCTCTACTGAAGCTTGCAGTCAAATGACCAATCAACTTTGTATACAATTAGATGGTGATTCACAATTTTTGGTTCCTTAGACCTACAATCTTGGTTGAAAGGTTCACAACTTTATATAAACCCTATACATATGCCTACCTCTTTAATACCATTATTCTTAATCCATAGGTTCTTAGGTTTTTTAAAAACCTAATTTAACTCTTAAACCATGCAGTTATGGTCTCAAAATATTATGTTTCTTGCCTACAGGTTTGTAGGGAACCTCTTGAAAAATTTAAACTCATCTTAATGACTACAACGTTATTGGAGGGTATTGATGCAAAAGATATATTATTAAGCTGCATGATTCATGATTTTTTGTGGACTTTATACTAATATAGAACACCTTAAAACATATTGAACCCTTCACTCTTTTCTATAGACCTCTAAAAGTCTTTCTTCAAGTTCAAGATCTCATTTAAACCCTTGAGAATGGCTCCATGAGCCTATATATATGTTTATGTGATATTAGAGGAAAGAGGATGGTTATTTGGATTTATTTATGACCTATTTATAGTATAAAACATCTTAAAATACATTGAAAACCTCATTCCTTTATTAGCAGGCATGTAGAGGTCTTTTTTAAGTTTTGAGCCTCATTAAAACTATGATCTTGGTCCTTATGGTAATTAAACTTTAACCCTTTAATTAGGTGATCCTATAGGATCATAAAACCATATTTATACCTTATAATAACCATACACTCACTTAAACAAATTATAAACATCAAAAGGTAGATTCATGGGCTCTAGGGTTTAATTGAGATTTAAGACTACTTATAACATTTTTATGCATCCACATGTTTTGAAGCTTATGTATCTATTTTTATGGATTTAAATGGTTTCTTACAAGCCTTATATCATCATCCATTACTTTCCATTCACTTAGATAAATGAATTCAAAACCTTGAATCATGCCTTCTTTTAGGTGTTTGTGGGTTATTTAAGGTATTCTTAGTGATTATTCATAACCCTATTTCCATCTTTATATATCCTAACACATATATACAACCCTTCAATAACTCCTCTATTATCCCTAATGGCCTTACTAATCTATGCAACTTTTGATCAAGGATGGCATGTCCTTCAAGACTATCTATAGGTGTCTACAAGTGAGGTTTTGGGTTGATTTTTCTCTATTTTGAAGTCTATAACTTGCTTGGAAATATTTTAATGCCAACTAAGATTTTAAAATGATGATAGGGACCCTATGTGATTGTTTTCTAGTCTCTTGAAGATCAAGGTGGACCTATAACCTTCAAGAAAACCCTGTAACAACCTATAATCTCTTGAAAACCTTCACATTTGTGGGATTTTATGCCCTATTCTACATGTTGAAGCATTAAGGAGGATTGATACATCTCTTATACTCTTGAATAAAATTTTTAATCATGGTTTCTTCATAGACCCTTAAAATCATGTGCCTTTAATACCTAAACTTGCAACTTTCTAGGCTTGTTTCTCATTTATGGCTTGTCTTCAAGATATGTTCCCTTAAAACTTGTCATTTCTTTCATGAATGGACCTTCCCTTTCTTGTAACCTACATATAAGGCTCTAATACTATAATCCCTCCAAAAACATGGTGTTTTCTTCCTTTAATCTCTAAATAAACCTATAAAAGATTACTACAACTTTTAATTTTAAAGCCTTGGGCCTTGAGGAGACTTGAAATTATGAGAAAAATTTAGCCTTGGTGACTTGACCTTGAGAATATCCTCATCTAACCTGATAAAAAATCTTTGGAGCCATATAAATTCCATGATCATGCTTAGAGCATGAATAATAGTTTGGTTGAGATCAATTTTGCTCCTCCACATTGAGAGAGTTGAAGACTACTAAGAGGTAAGAATGGAGGCAAAATAAAATGTTCAATGCCTTTTGACCCTTTGTATGGGTTATAAGGGCCATAAAGAGTCCTCACATATCATAATTACTAAATGGAACCTAAATAATGCCTTACTTTCTTAAAATGACTTTAATGGCTTCAAATATGACCTCTTTAACCCTTTATGTCCTCATAAAAACTTTTTAGGATCCTTTGCTTTATTCATGATCTTAATAGGCCTCTTAAAAATATTTTTGGCCTTATTTTCCATTTTAAATCACTTGAACAAGCTTACAAAATCTAATATAATGCTAACAATTGCATAAGGCTCTATGTTAGATGCATTCACCCTCAAAGTATGGACAATGACCTTAAGATCCTTCTTCTTATAAAACATAGCATTAATAGTGGATCTTGTAAGACACTAGCCAAGGAATGAGACTTAACAAGATTTGTATGATTATATATAATATTTTAAATGCATCCATTCATTGACAACTATGCAACTATGCCCTTTACAATTTCAAACATCAACTACTTAAGACCTTATTTAGGGTGCTAGATCACAACAAATGAAGAACAATCCTCTTAGGAAACATGAATACTATTAGACATACCTAATTCTAGGACATAAAAATCATCATGAAGGTGTTATGGAGATCATACTAAACTAATGTTTTCAAATAATACCCCTCTCTAAGTGTGCAAGTGTCATATAGACCAATGGTGGCTAGAATATCCACCATTCTGACGACCTCTAAAGGGTGTTTTCCTACTTAAACACTAAGAACAGTTACCTTTCCAATTCCATTGAGGATGGATTCAAGAAAGAACTCAATTAAAAATTAAAACTCTCCTATAATAGTCTTAGGAAGATGTAAATTACCTCCAAAACATAAAATCAAGAATCAAGAACAATAATAACATGTGAAAAAACACTTAGGGGAATAGGAAGAGAAACTAGATTACTCAAATAATGTGGAATCAACACTTGTAAAAAGTAAAAATAATTAACCTAATATGTACAAGGGTTTAAATAACCTCAATAACAATGCTTCAGATGGATCCCATTGACTAAGATTGGTAGCTCTTATTCATTTAGCTTCGAGAGATGAAAGGCATTAGATTGTTTGTACATGACTATGACATAGGGGCCACTCCATATGACATAAAATTTGGTGTGTTTTCCATATTTTTCCCTATCCTCATCCCACTTAAAAACTAAGTTTCCTTATTTAAAGCTTATATCAGCTATTTTTCTATCAAAAGTCCTCTTTACTTTATCTTGGTGAAGCTATATAGTGTGCATTGCCTAATTTCTAACTTCCTCCAACTCTATTAGTTTTGATAGCCTCATAGTCATATCATAATTCTCCATAATTTATAGCTACTAATTGATCTTAAGAGATGGAAACATAAGTGATAATTATAGCCTTGCTTCTCCCTCATAAACTAGCATGAAAGGGGAGTTAATAATATCTCTCTTTAGAGTGATCCTATCATCCCATAAGGTAGCTTTTTAGTTTAGTGTGCCAAGTTATTTAGTTCACCTCTATGGTCATTTTTATGATCCTTATTAGTGTTTTAAGCACAACCAGTGAGGAGGTGGGGTGTGAATTAGTGATCAAATTTTTTATTCATATCTACTTATTATTCATTAACCATTCAAACCAATATAGTGATTAAACAATGCATTTAGAACCATTCATATAAGCATGAAGCAAGATCATAACATATGAACATAATATCTATGTGGGAAACCTTAATGGGGAATAAAAACCAATAAAACATAGCTTGTATATCTTGTCCTATAATACCATGAATCAAATTTAGTTGAGCACCAACCCCTAATTTTATTAAGAACAAACTTGACTTTAGCAAGCACCAACTTGCTAGGAGGCTACAACCCCATTTATGATCAATCACTCACTAAATACCCACTCTCAACCTATCCACCTTGATTTTTTTGTCCTCTCACAATTAATTATGGTATTTTATTTCTCTATCACACTCAAAATTGCCTTTCACATAAGCAAAACTATTATTTACTTTTTTTGCTCAATTATCCCTTCTATGACTTGATTAGGTCATATGACCTTGATAATAATATTTATTAACCCCATATTATCTTAATTATTGTCTCTCTATATCCTCTTAATCATATACATGACCTCCTTAATCTTTTCAAAACTCTATCTCATTTGCTTCAGATACATGTGTTGTCAACCTAGATAATTAGGCCTTATTCTTATACTTGACTCTTGCTTGCACATACCTTCATCAAACACAACCCTATAGAAATATATATCACCATTAAAATGGTTTAAATAACTTTTTAATACATTAAATAGCCACTACATAGGTTTATCACCACTCATAAGGACTAAAACCACTATTAGGCCTAAAGGAGACCTATTGCAATTAGGCCTTCTCAAGCAACACATTAAACTTTAGCCATATTTAAAATTATTTAGCCTCCCAAAAAAATTAAAAACTTCACCCACACCTAAATAATACCCTTTATAACATCTATTTATTTCCATACCACCTTTTAGTCCAATTCACTACTTGGACCACATCATTGGCACTACTCACAATTAGGCCTTCACACACCTAGAAAGTCTATCTTAAACAAATAAATAATAAAACCAATTTATCCAAACAATCATAAAAAAAATCACATATTAAAAACATTAATTACCTTATCTTTATCACCATATTCATTATATACTTCAACACAAATCTTAAAGCCTCAAACTCACTTCTGCAACATGACCACTCAAAACTGCATGAATGCTTCAAAACGTAGTCATGAAAACAATGACATATAACACCTATAGAATAAATATAATAAAATTAAAATGGGTTTATATAATCCTTAAACATACTTGTATCAACTTACAAAAAAAAATTATAATCTCAAATAGCAGTATTGGTCTTACAGACCAATCTCATGGCTTCATTATACACAAACCTCACTATGTTAGACAAGTCAGTTTGAGAGAAAATTTATACCACACACAAACATCTTCAAAAAAATTATTTATTAGGTATATGTGTTATATTTATATAAAAATAATCCCATGTATTTTCATCTATCACTAATCCATGACAACACATCCCTAATCTCATTCTCACTTCTGCCTAGTTTTTCTCAGTCTTCCTCACTAGGCCCTTTTAGTGATAGGTCAAACTCCATGAATAATGTACCATATTTTAAGTCTAAAACCTAATTATAAACCACCATGATAATAATATATAATTCTCAAGCTTCAACCTCCATCTACTTATCAACTTTGACTCGATCAACTTTGCCTGTAATAACAAATTTTTGAGAAATATGGTTTTTTCTATAGGGTCTACTTACTCATTTGATAAAAAATTCCACTTATATGTGCTTGGGAGATTCCAATACATGCTTTAATCATCAAACTAGGTCATCCAATCCATTCTGATCCATTTCTAATAAGATCTTCCATATCATGTCATAATTAGGGTTTTCAAGAGGTTTAAACCACCTTAAAATCTTAGGAATCATTCATAAAGCTTGGGCCCTTAATCTAGAAACCAATTCTTTTAAATTTGAGATATTATACTTCCAAAACATTCATGAACTTCTTATGATATCATGAAAAGGGTGTACATGCCAACAAGCACAAGAAAGTCCTTTTTGGGTCTACAACACTAAATTCTAGCACTAAAGAGACCTTAAATCCACTTTTTCATGTTTTTTCTTTCAAAATTTGGCCTAAATTTTCGTGAACATTCTTTATATAACCTATTAATAATATTAAAATACTCACATGAGCATAATTCCCTTGGAAATTGAACATGACTCCTTATTAGGCCACTCTCACTCTCTCTGCTCATTAGGCCTTAATTTATAAGTCACTCTAGGCCATAAAACTGACCTTACTGCCATTGTAAATGTACTCTAAAATTAATTATCATGCCAAAAAATCTCATACCATGATCAAACACTAATTTTAATTATTCATAATTATTTAAAATATCTCACGACCCCTCATTAGGTTAGGTAGAGACTAGAAGTGGTTTAGATACATGTTAGTCTTGTAAGTTCTACCCCTATAGACATATCTTAAAGATTTCTTGAGTGTTTTAATGCTTCATAAACATGATCAAGTGTCTTAAAACATACTCTTAAGCATATATTTACCCATATTACTAGGATATCATGCTCCTCTATGCACAATATTAGTCATCTAATGTATAAGCCTTCTCAAGTCACCTCGTGAACAACCTTTGACATCAATGACAACATCAATGTCAAGCCTTAATCAATATAAGAAAATATAAATAGTCTAACACTTTATCATTGAAATAAAACCTATTGGACATTGATCATCCTTATCTCCCCATCTTGTCTTTCTCCCCCTTGACATAAATGACAAAGTGATGTTTTCAATTCCTTGGACCACACTCCTTGCAAATAAGATATTCAACATACAGAACAAAGAACTTATAAGACATAAGATAAGCATGCTCCCCATATCTCCATGCATAACTTCTTGGAAAAACCCACCTATTCTTGGATATAATGAGCATGATTAGCTCCCTTAAATACTTGACTTATTCAATGATTGCTAGAGGTAGGAATTACACCTAATTCCTATCTTAGGTGTTCAAAAGTTGCCCTTAGAAGTAGTTTGGTCAAGATGTCTACAATCTAATCTTGTGTAGACACATACTTAAGTTTGATACTTTGATCAATTACCTACTCTCCTATAAAATAATACTTAATGAGAATGTGTTTGGTCCTTGAGTGCATGATAGGATTTTTGAGACACTTATAACACCTTTATTGTCATAATAGATAGGGATAGGTCCTCCATACTCCACCGTTTAGTCTTGTATAGTTTGTCTAATCCATAGAACCTAATTGAAACATGGGGATTATACAATTTAATCATCCTCATAAGTGGATAAAGCTATTGATGGTTGCTTTTTTTATCCATGCCACTAGGCACCCACCTAGGAATAAGGCTCCTCCACTAGTACTCTTCCTATCATCTATACGTCTTACCCAATCTGCATCTATGTAGGCTATCAGATTGAACTCCTTTCTTCTTGGATACCAAAATCCATATTCAATATTCCCCTTGAGGTACCGAAGCATTTTTTTATTGCTTTTAGATGAGTCTCTTTTTTATCTTCTTGAAGCCTTTTCACAAGACCTACTACTTGCATGATGTCAAGTCTAGATGAAGTGGTATATAACACACTTCCAATCATTGACCTATATGATTTATAATTTAATTATGAAGACTCATATTCCTTTCTCAACTTAAACCCTATGATCATGGGTACTGAATTCCTTGAAAACCTCCATCTTAAACTTCTTCAACATCTCTCTTATGTATTTGGTTTGTGAGATGAATATACCTTTCTCAGATTGAGTGACTTACAACCCAAGAAATAATGACATTTATCCTAGCATGGACATCTCAAACTCTTCATTCATTCCCTATTCAAATCCATTTTTCATGTTCTCATTATTTCCACCAAATATTATGTCATCTACACAGACAACTATAATTAGTTGATGGTCATTTTCTTTCTTGATGTATAAATTACTATCTACAACTTTTCTTTTGAAACCATGATCCAATAGATACTTATCCAACTCAGCATACCAAACTCTAGGAGCTTGCTTTATACCATATATGGTTTTATTAAATTTTCAAACATAGTCTTTATCATTTAGAAGTGATAACCCTTCAAGTTGCTCAATGTACACTTCTTCCAAATTCCCATTTATAAAGGTATATTTGGCATCCATATGGTATACCTTGAATCCTTTATATCTTGCATAAACTAGAAATAACTTGATGGCCTCAAATCTTGCTACTGGTGTAAAGGTTTCTTTATAGTCTACCCTTTCAACTTATGCATATTCCTTGCATATCAATATATCCTTGTTCCTATTGACTTCTATATCTCCATTCAACATGTTTCTAAACACCCATTTTGTGCCAATTGCATGCTTATGTTTATGCCTAGGAACTAATTCCCAAGTGTCATTCTTATCTATTTGGTCTAACTCCTCATTCATAGCACCTATCCAACATTTGTATTTTATAGATTCTATAAGACTTTAAGGTTCCATATTGGATAATAAATCATTCTCTTGATTTGGATTACTTATTAGTCTTTTCCTAATTTGCATACTCACATTCTTATTGACAATGATTCGAGATTCAAGGTGGTCTCTTTGAATCTTCCTTGAGGGTCCTTTTGAGTCCTATCTCTCTTCAACTTCTTATTCTTCTTCATTGACCTCTATAGTCTCTTATTCATTCTTGAAATACATATTTTCTTAAGTGGTATTTGACTTTGAGTGAGATTTCTTTATCTCATCAATCCTCACACTGGTGCTTTCCACTATATTTTATAGTCTCTTTTTGTAACATATATAGGTTGAGATCATTGATGAGTATCCTAAGAATATGCCTTCAGCATATCTAGAATCAAACTTTCATAATTTTTCATCTTTTTTGATGAAATATTTACTCCCAAACACTCTAAAGTGTTATACATTTGTAGATATGCCCTTCCATAGTTCATAATGAGTCTTATTCCCATTGGTTCTTATATGTCCCCTATTCAAAATGTAGTCAGTAGTGATAAATACCTCTTTCTAATATACGTTAGATAGTATGGATTCATTCAACAAGGTTCTAGCCATCTCTAGGACTATCTTATTCTTCCTTTCCACTACCCCATTCTATTGAAGTGTCCTTTCTACTAAGAATTATCTCCTTATTCCATGTACTTCATAGAATTCATCAAACTCATTGGACCAAAATTATCCTCATATATCAGACCTTAGGCATTTGATCTTTCCATTCTTCTCATTCTTAACAAGAGTCTTGAAAGCTTTGAACTTGTGAAGAGCTTCTGATTTCTCTTTCAAGAATGCAACCCGAGCCATTCTTATGTAATCATCAATGAGTAACATGAAGTAGATATCTCCTTGAATGATTTGAATTCTTATAGGCCCATAGAGATCAATGTGAATTAGATCCAAGGATCTTGTAGTATAGTACTCCTTGGACTTGAACTTTCTTCTAGTTTTCTTACCATGTTGACATGCCTTTAAAATTATGTTTGTAGGTTTGATGATCTTAGGCATGTTATTTATAGACTTCTTAGTGCTAATCTTGACAAGTTTATCAAAGTTTAGGTGACCTAGTCTTATGTGACATAGCCAACTTTGATCTATCTTACTGATGAAACATCTTTCCTTCTTGATCTCATTCAAAACATATAGGTTATTCTTAGTCTTTTTAGCATTAGCAATTATCCTTCCTGATTTGGCTTTCCTTATCTCATACCCTTTGTCATGAAATATTAGTGTGTGTCCTTGATTGCAAATTTGACTCACACTAAGTAGGTTATGTTTTATACCTTCCACATACAACACATTTTGTGTCTTGGTCTTCCCATTATCCAAACTCAAGATAACCTTACCAACTATATTAGAATTTGTGCTATCTCCAAACCTCACTATTCCTATAGCATTCTTCTTCAAATAGATGAACTTTTTTTTATCTCCTATTATATGGCTTGAGCACCCACTATTTATATACCATTTCATGCCTTCATCTTGAATGTGAAAGGTAGTATTAACTATCATAGAGACCTCTTTAGTAAATATTCCATCTTGATTTTTTAGCTAATTATGATCCATCCTAGCTTTTTTTGGATTCCATACCAATGTTTAATCTTTTTTATGCATTCTAGGAGCTTCATACTTGTTGAATCTTGTGGACCTTCTAACTCTATTAGAACAAAATCTAGAAATGTGTCCTATATTTTTATAGATGTAGCAAGAAATATTTTTGTACTTACCTTAATTCCATGATGACTTATCCTTTATAACATTAGGTTACCTAATTGATATTTTTAGGTTGGTACTCTTGACATGTCCTGAGTTCTCATGTTCTCTATCAAATATGCTCAACTTGTCTTTGAGTTGTTAAGTCTCAGACTTCAATTAATCTATCTCTATCTTCAAATGGTCATATTTAACTTCCTTTGACTTACAACTTTTGTTGACCTCTTCTAACTAACTCTTGATATCCTTGATTTTCTCATTTTGGTGTTTTAAGTCACTAAGGGTATTCATGACCTCAACTTCAATATCTACTTCAGCTTCTCTTTCCTCACTATCATAGTAAACTTTTCCATCATACATGTTGTCTTCTTTTTGTTGATCATAAGACATTCTTGTGCTATTTTAGATCACTTTTCAAGAAATTAAACTTGCCTTAAAGGACCAATGTCTAATACCAATTTTTTAAATCACAACTATTTATATTGGGGTGAATTAGTGATCAAACTTTGTATTCATATCCACTTATTATCCATTAACCATTTAAACCAATATAGTGATTAAACAATTCATTTAGAACCATTCATATGAGCATGAAGCAAGAACATAACATATGAACATAAGAGATATGTTGGAAACCATCATGGGGAATAAAACCCATTGAAACACATCTTGGAAAAAATTTCCTATAAGACCATGAATCAAATTTAGTTGAGTACCAACCCAAGAAGGAGCACCAACCCCTAAGTTTATCAAGCACCAACTTGTTAGGAGGCTAAAACGCCCTTGCTAATCAAGAACCCACTTAATCCACAATATAAACCTATCCACCTTGATTTTTTTGTCCTCTCATATTTTATTATGGTCTTTTATTATTCTATCACACTCAAAATTGCCTCTCACACAAGCAGAACTATTCTTTACCTTCTACGCTCAATTATCCCTCCTATGGCTTGATTAGGTCATATGACCTTGATAATAATATTTAGTAACCCTATATAATCTTCATGATGGTTTATATATATCTTTTTTATGGTCTAAAATACCTCCTTTAGCTTTTCAAAACTCTATCTCATTTGCTTTAGATACCTGTGTTGTCAACCTAGACAATTAGGCCTATTAGGTTTTATTCTTATACTTGACTCTTAATTTCACATACCTTCATTGGCCATAACCATATCCACACATGTATAACCATTAAAATGGGTCAAATAACATGTTTCATACATGAAATATCCACTACATAAGTTGGTGACCACTCATAAGGACTAAAACCATTATTAGGCCTAAAAGAGACCTAATGTAATTAGACCTTATCAAGCAATACATTACACTTTATCCCTCTTTAAATTTATTGAGCCTCTAAACATGGATGAAAAAATTCACCCAAAATTAAAATATTCCATTTATAACATCTATTTATTTCCATATCACCTTTTATTCCAATTCACTACTTGGACCACATCATTGACACTACTCACAAATAGGCCTTCACAAACCTAGAAAGTCCATCTTAAATAACTAAAGCATACACACAATTTTGACACATAATCATAAAAAATAAAATATTAAAAACCTTAATGAACTTAGGTTCATTAAAAAATTCATTATATACTTTAACACAAAACTTAGACCCTCAAACTCACTTTTGTAACATGACCACTTAGAACTGCCTGAATTTTTCAAAACATAGTCATGAAAATAATGACTTAAAACACCTATAGAATCACTATAATTAATATCAAAAAATTATATTATCCTTCAACATAATAATATCAACTTAAAATAAATATATTATAATCTCAAATATCAATATTGGTCTTAGATACCAATCTCATGGCTTCACTGTACACAGACCTCACTATGTTAGACAAGTTAGTTTGAGAGCAACCTTCTACCATATATAGACATATTCAAAAATTATGTCCATTATTTATATGTATTTAATAATAAACCTATGAATTTTTTTCCATCCCTAATCCATGATAACACATCCCTAATCTCATTCTCACTTCTACCTAATTTTTCTCACTATCTTCCTCACTAGGCCCTTTTAGCAATATGTCAACTTCCATGAATATTTAGCATATTTAAATTATTAAAAATAATTATTAAAAACATGGTCATAATATATAATTATCAATCTGTAAACTCCATTCACATATCAAAATTTTACTCAGTCAACTTTGCTTGTAATAGTAATTTTTTGAGAAATGTGGCTTTTCCTATAGGGTCCACTTACTCGTCTGATAGACCAATGCCCCTTGGAGGTACCTAGGATATTCCAATACATGATATAATCATAAAAATATGTCTTCCAATCCATTTTTATCCATTTCCAATAATATCTTCCATATCAGGTCATGGTTAGGGTTTTAGAGAGGTTTAAACCACCTTACAGTCTTAACGATCATTCATAAAGCTTTGGCCTTTAATCTAAAAACCAATGCTTAAAATTTTGAGATAAAATCCTTACCCAACTTTCATTAACTTTTTATGATATCATTCAAATGATTCACATGCCAATGAGCATAATAAAGTCCTTTTAGGTCTATAACACCTCATTCTAGCACTTAAGATACCTTAAATCTACTTTTTCATGTTTTTTATTTCAAAATTTGACTTAAAATTTCATTCACATGCTTGAGAAAACATATAATTCCTATTAAAATACTCACATGAGAATAATTACCTCAAAAACTAAACATAACTCCTCATTAGGCCACTCTCATTCTCTCTGCTCATTAGGCCTTGACCAGTGATGCAGGGGCATCCTATAAGGACCCCAAAGTTATTTCAACTTTCATACTAATATTGTATATTAGGTATCTCATAGGTGTTTTGGGTCCTAATAATTCCATAGGTGGAGTCTAAATAGTCTTGAGGTGCATAAAATTTTAATTTTGGCTTTCTTGCCAAAAACTCCTTTTGTAAATTTGAATTTTGTTAAGCTTTCTTTTAAGTACTATTCTGCATTAGTAGAGGTGTAAATATGTGTTAATGAGTCTAAGGGTTTTGGAATTGTAATATTTTCATAAAATGTTCATGAGTCTAATTTCATGGTTTTAGATATGCCATATTGTGTAAAATCAAGACAAAATGCAATATTTATAAAGAAACCTCTATGAGGGAAAAGGTCCAAGAAATAATTATGGTAGTTACTTTTGAAATAAAGCTTATCACCTATGGTTTTTAATCATTCTAGGATAGTATGTGATGCAAAGGAATGAAATATTAAACAATTTTTTTATATAAAGGGGAGTTTGGAAGTTTTGTAACCCTTGTTGAAAGAATGAATACAGACCTCTAATTTGAGGTCATTTATTATTGTTGCTAACTACATGTGTTTTGTTGATGAAATAATGAGATTGGAATTATTTTTGAAGTGTGTTTATAGGCTAATGAATGTTTAGAGACTTTGAAGGAATATAATAAAGTAAGGTCTATGTCAAATATAGGGAATACAAACCCTATTTTTGGTGTGTTTTCTACTTGTATATAGACTATGTATTCTAAGTTGGATGATTTCATAACAATGGTGATTCATATTCAAAATTATTGATTAAGTATAGAATGTCTTTGACATATTGTTTTAAGAAATCTTGAGGAATTCAGGGGTGATCATAAGATAGAACCCTGTGATTGAGATGTTTGCTTTGCTTAAACAAATGGTGTGTTTTCAATGAATGTGGATAAATATTATGGAATGTTATTTGAAACTCCATGTATCAATATTTAGTGTGGAACTCATATGGTGTTTAGATAGATATGCCAAGAAACTCATGTTTCCTGTAGTAAACATTATCATGGTGGATTGTGCATTGGATTCTTGAAAAGACAAGATCAAAGAATCAAGTTCAAAATGCTTTAGGACATTTTGGTAAGTATTTGTTAATCCACTAAATGTTGTTAGAACATTTTTTTTAGTCAAGAATGAGGTAGGAGATTTCAAACCTTGACACAGACTTGTAGAGTGAGATTTTATTACATAATCAAGTATATATTTAAGAAAGAAACATGTATAGAGGAATATTGGTGAAGAATAAATGACTTGAACATATGTAATACATTATATTTAAGCCTTATTAACCTTCACATTGGAGAATAACTATTCCTAGTTCAATAAATTATAAATAGAGACCTCTCGAGTTGTCAAAACCTTGTGTAACCCTATAGTTAGAGTTTTGAGAGAAAGATGTTTGTTTAACACTTTTCAACTAGTGAAAGTTGCCAATAATTTGTAATTTTTTAGGTCTGGACATTGGCTAAGATATTTTGGGGATTGGTTGAGTCATTCCATACGTGTTTGTACTGATAAATTTGACTATATGTAGAAATAGTGTTAGTTGACCTATTAGGCCTAATCAGTGAAGAAAAGGGGCCTTAAAAATAATCAAATAATTGAGTGAAGGTTTTAAAGTTTGTTAAAATATTTAATCCCATAAAGGTATCTGCATCAAGTGTTAGTTATTGGATTTGTTAAGGTACAGAGCTATACAAAGCCAATAAGCCTAAAAATAAGGTTATAAGGACTATGAGTAGAATAAGTAGAGTTTTGAAAAGGGATGAGTTGAGATTGGGAAAGTGTTGGAATAATTATTGACTAAGAAGAGATGGTTAATGAGACATTTATAAACAAAATCAAGACTTTGGAAACCATAAAACTATCAAGTGAACCTAGGAACTAGTGCTTGAAGAATGAACCAAGAGACTATTGTAAAAAGAAGTGGATTTAGAAAAAAGGATAAGTGAGAGTGTTGGTGTATGCCCTTCATCATTTTGGTATTAGAGAGATAAAAATTTCCTAGTGAATTGTGAACAATATTGACATCATGTGTTTTGAGGTGAATTTTAGGATAGGGAACCAAGAACATAGTTCCATGGAGAGAGTCAGTAGAGATGAAGATTTGGTCAAGAATATGATAGACCAAGTGACAGTTGATTTCCCCATTGGTCATGAGGAAGGAGGATATTGAGTATGCTCTATAAGAGAGAGTAAAAAGATCAATAATAGAGAGAGAAGAAGGTATCAGGTAGCAAGTTCAACTAGTACCTTTACAACCAAGGACAAGTGAGAGAGGAAATGAAGAGGTGGATCAAGAGAGACCAAAAATGCAAGCAGTAGTAGTTCAAGAAGGCATGGGAGTAAGTGATTAAATTTGGGTTGAATTCCATATATAAGGATATAAAAATAAAGTCTTGTGTGATATTATGCCCATAGATTTTTATCATTTACTGTTAGGAAGATAATGGTAGCTTGATAGGCAGGATATTCATGATGGGAAAGCTAATACATAAACCATCAAGAAACATGGAGAGATACACATTCTTGTCCCATTTAAGGGTGAAGAGGGAAAAATAGATGAGAGGATAATGATGATGGAAATAAAGTAGTGTTGGAGCAAAGCCATAGAAATTTTGGGTTTGGTCAAGGCACCAAAGAAAGAATAAAAGGTAATATGTCTTGATATAGTTAGTATGAAGAGTTGTGAGTCCACAAATATAGACATGAGAGAGGATGAAAAATAATGTAAGGTGACATCAAACAGTCTTCAAAATAAGGAAGACATAGCATTTATGAGAGTGCTTAAGCAAGAAGATAGCCAAAATAAGCAAGGTTGTCAATCCTATGAGAAAGATGGTAGTAGACTAGTAATAAACATTGAAATTGAGACTAATAAGTGGCTTGGGATTGACACCAAACAATCTAAGAGGTTGGACATTGAATGTCCTAAGGAGGCAACCCAAGAGAGAGCCATGAAGGATCCAAATTTTGCTTTTAATATGTTGTTTTGTGATATAAATGTAGGTAAGGAGTAGGAATCCATTAAAAAATATTGGAAATTGAATAATTAGATAGATTTTCAGGTTTAAAAATTTGAAACACATCCCATTCAAGAAATATCTTGCCAAGGAATGAAGATTGAAGGAAAAAAAGCAAGTTTCATGGTGCCAAACAGAGTGAAAGAGAAAATTTTGGAACATGTGATGGATAAGGACAAGGTATATGTAGAAGAACAAGTAAAATAATGGTTTCATCAATGTTGGAATAAATAAATTCAAGAAGAAGACAAGGAGAAGAGAAATCAGTCTATACAAGTATGAGGCAAGTAAGAACCAAGAAGATGTTGTACATGAGTTGAAGTGTAAAAAATAAGAAGTATGGCAAGGAATAAGATCACATAATTTCACCAAGTGTTAACCATGGAGATAAGGATAAGGACAATTGATTTTTAAAAGAAGAAAAATGGTATACACCTTCAAGACATGTAGAAGACAATAGTTGATGTGTTTTTCTGAAGAAATTTGTTTTATGTGAAGGTACACCATTTAGTGAGATGAACTAAATAAGGCCTAAATATGGGCCCCAATAACATGTTCATCTATATGAGAGGAAAGTATAAGTATATACCTTCTATAAAGAGGTTCATTGCAATCAAATAGGAGCATACACCAAGTGCATCAACAAACACCTATGGTAAACATTTTATAAATTGGTAGTATGATACAAGGGCATCCTATAAGGACCCCAAAATTGTTTCATGTTTTTCTTAATATGGTCTATTTTGTGTCTCATAGGTTTTATAGGTCCTAATAATTCCATATGTGGAGTCTAGATAGTCTTAAGGTGCATAGAATTTGAATTTGGGCTTTCCTACCAAAAACTCCTTTTACAAATTTGAATCTTGTTAAGATTTCTTCTAAGGACTATTATGCATTATTAAAGGTGGAAATATGTGTTAAATAATTATAATGGTTTTTTCATTGTAATAGGTTCATAAAATTTTCATGAGTCCAAATGTCATGCTTCTAGATAAGTCATAATGTGTGAAATCAAGACATAATGCAATCTTTAGCAAGAAACCTCTATGAGGAAAAAGGTCCAAGAAATAGTTATGGTAGTTGATTTTGAGATAAATATTGTCACATGTGGTTTTTAATAATTATTTTATGGTATTCAAGGTAGAGGAATGAATGATTGGACAAGTTTTGTATTAAGGGGAATTTGGATGTTTTGTAACCCCTATTGAAGGAATGAATGCAGACCCCTATTTTAACATCATTTGTTATTGTTGCTAACTACATGTGTTTTGTTGATGAAATAATGAGATTTTAATTATTTTAAAAGTGTGTTTTTAGGATAATTTATGTTGATAGACTTTGATTGAATATAATAAATTAAGGTCCTTGTCAAAGAAAAGGAATATAGACCCTATTTTTGGTGTGTTTTCTACTTGTTTACAGACTATGTATTTCAAGTTGGATGATTTCATAAAAATGGTGATTAATATTAAAATTATTGATTAAGGATATAATTTATTTGATATATATGTTTCATTAAATCTTAAGGAGTAATTTTGGGGTGATCATTCCTTAAGATAGACCCCTATGACTGAGATGTTTGCTTTGCTTAAACAAATGGTGTGTTTTCAATGAATGTGAAAAGTGTAGATAGATATTTTAAAAAATGGATAAATATTATATAATGTTATTTTAAACTCCATGTATCAATAATTAGTGTGTAACTCATATGGTGTTTAGATAGATATGCCAAGAAACTCCTATTTCCTGTAGTAAACATTATCATGGTGGACTATGCATTGGATCCTTGAAAAAACAAGATCAAATAATCAAGTTACAAATGCTTTAGAACATTTTGGTAAGTATGTTTGAATACACTAAATGTTTTTATAACCTTTTGTTTAGTCAAAAATGAGGTAGGAGGTTTCAAACCTTGACACAGACCTATAGAGTGAAATTTTCTTACACAGTCAAGTGTATATTTAAGAAGGAAACATGCACAAAGGAATATTAGTGAAGAATTAATTCCTTGAACAGATGTAATACATTATATTGAATCCTTATTAACCTTAATAGTGGAGAGTAATTATTCCTAGTTTAATAAATTACAAATACAGAGCTCTCGAGTTGATAAAACCCTATGTAACCCTACAGTTAGGGTTTTAAGAGAAAGATGTTTGTTTAACACTTTTCAACTAGTGAAGGTTGCCAAGAATTTGTCATTTGTTATGTTTGGAATTGGCTAAGATATTTTGTGGATTTTTTTGATTCATTACATATGTATATATACTGATAAAGTTGATTGTATGTAGAAATAGTGTTGGCTAACTTAATAGGCCTTAAAAAGTAATCAAATCATTGAGTGAAGGTCTTAAAGTTTGTCAAAATATAAAATACCATAAAGGGTATTTGTATAAATTTTTATTCATTAGATTTGTGAAGTTACAAATTTGTGCAAAGATAGTAAGCCTAAAAATAGGGTTATAAGGATTGTGAGTAGAATGGGCAGAGTTGTGAAAGGGATAAGTTAAGACTAGGAAAGTGTTGGAAGAATTATTGACTAAGAAGAGAGGGTTAATGAGACATTTGTAAACAAGATCAAGACTTTGGAAACCACAAAACTATCAGGTGAACTTAGGAACCAGTCCTTGAAGAATGAACCAAGAGACCATTGTTAAAGGAAGTGGATTTAGAAAAAAGGAGAAGTGAGAGTGTTGGTGTAAGATTTGCATCAGCCTACAAGTCACTCTAGGCCTTAAAATTAACCTTCCTACCACTATATATGTACTCTAAAACTCATTATCATGCCAAACAACCTCATACCATGCTCAAAAACTAATTTGAATTCTTTATAGGTCTTGACAAGATCTCATTAGGTCAGGCAAAGTCTAGAACCGATCTAGAGACATGATGGTCTTATAGGTTCTACCCCTATAAACATACCTTGAAGATTTTATAATTGCTCCAATGTTTTATAAACATTCTCAAGTGTCCTTAAACATCCTCTTAAGCATTTATGTACCCATCTTACTAGGCCACCATGCTCCTCTATCCACAAGACTGGTCATCCTATGTATAAGCCTTTTCAAGTCACCTAATGAACAACCTTTAACATCAATGTCAAGTATTAATAAATAGAATCAAATCTCAACAATTAAATTCTTTTTTGTAGACTCTACCAATCCATTACCTTATGGGTAATAGTTATAAGAAGTGATCAAATTAATATCATGCCTTACTACCCATTTAGTGATCCTAGTGCTAACAAAAGCCATGGAACTATTAGATATGATAGTATCTAGAATAAAAAACCTATTGATAATAATTTCATATAAATCTAACATAGATTTATAATTAGATTTCTTGAGTGCCACTACCTCTATCCATCTCATGAAGTAATCTTTGGTAGTTAACACCCACTTGTGACCAACACTTGAAGGTGGGCTAATCATACTAATGAAGTCCAAACCCCATTGCATAAAGGGTTGTTCTACCTAGATGGTATGGAGAGGTAGGGCTGATAAATTTTACTTTATTATGAATAAAGCACACCTCTTTCAATTTCTAACCTAGGCATGTGTATCTCTGAATAAGTTAGGTCAATAGTAACTATCCCTCATTATCTTGATAATAGTAATATTGGGAGAAAATGGCCTCTTAAAGGGCCATCATGAAACTCTTTTAGTATTTTTTTAACTTAATTTGTCTCACTACATCTCAAGAGGACACCATTAAGGTTTTTCCTAAAAAAGATTCCATCCACAAGGACATATGGAATATATTGCAATCTGAAATATCTTATTTTAGTTTTGTTTAAACCATGTGGATACACACTAGTTTGTAAGAATTTGATCATGTAATCAATCCAACTTCAAGGATGTAAAGGTACAACTAATTTTTTTCAACTTGTATCAGTAGGATATCTTTTATATCCTCTTATAGGTATGATTCTAGTTGTTCACATAGCCCTTTTCCTCTCACAAGTTTGGTAACTTTGATTTCTACATATTATTTTAGGACTTTTGTTATCAAACTAGCTATCTTATCATTCAAATCTCTACTTAGAATAAAGTATTTGACACTTGGGTTTGATATAATCAACTAAATTATATTGTTAGAGACCATGTGCCTAAACTTCTTAAGGCTCAATATAATAGTATGTACTTGTATCTCCATAAAAGTTTTACTCAGTTCATAATCTTTCAAACCTTGAATTACAAAGAAATTGGCTACTCTAATCCTTCATGATTATGTTGTACCAATATTTCAGAGATATAATCATCACTTCCAAAGTAATATATAATAAAATATTTTATAAAATTAAGATTTATGAGAGTGGGAGCTTGGGTTATGGCTTTCTCAATTATTAAAAGTTGTTTCTCCCCTCTTTGGACTAGCTAAAAGTCTAATATTTATTTAACATAGAAGTAAAAGGATTTACTAAATATGTAAAGTTAGGAATGAATCTTCTAAAAAAAATGATCTTACCTAAGAATATTTGAAGGCCTTCTTTATGATTTGTAAGTGAATAGAGCTAAGATTGCTTCCACCCTCTCTAGATCAATTGATAGGCCATCCTTAGAAACCACATGCCCCAACATTTTGCCTTAATGGACAATAAATAGACACTTTTTTTGGTTCAAAGATACCCCAAACTCCCTGCATCTATAAAATATTTGCCTCAAGTGATCAGTTGTATTCTTGAATAAAATAGTTATGTCATCCAATAAAACCAAGATTATGTCCTTAATAAAGCCTCTAAATTCCATGTCCATGTCCCTTTAGAAGTTTTTAGTAGAATTTGTCAACCCAAATGGAATTTTATTATAATCATAAGTACCCCACTTAGTAATAAAATTTTTCTTGTATTGGTCACATTCCTACACAAAAATCTAGTTATATCTTGAATATCCATCTAGAAGGGAAAACCTCTCAGCCCCTACTATAGTTTAGAGGATTTGTTCCATAGGAAGAAGATGGTAATATATAAGGGAATCTATATTCAAGTCCCTAAAGTCCACACATAACCTAATATCCCCATTCTTCTTCCTAACTAGAACTAGGTTGGCCACCCATGAGGAATGCTTGATAGGGAATGTGATATTTGCTTCAATCATCTTAACAAGTTATTTTCTCATAAATGGATCAATCTTGGGGTTTATAGGCCACTACTTTTGCTTCACTATTTTGGCATTGGGATCAAGTTCAATGGTGTGTAGGCAAAAAATTGGGTTAAAGCCCCTAAGATCTTGGTATTTCCAAGTAAATATATCATCATATTTGTTACAAAGGCCAACAAAATCATCAATTTTAGAGTAAAGACATATATTACCATCCCTTAGAAACTTACCATCAAATATGGCAACCATACATGGATCCCCACTTGTGGGGATTCAAGGGATGGCCTTCGAAGCAAAATTTTGTGAAAAATGCATTGCAAAATATTGTAATTTCATAGTAAATCTAGACCATTCACTATTAGGTCATAGATCTAATGGTATAAATTATGTTGGTACATTTTTGCCCTAATATATAACCCTCCTTTGATATGAGGGCATTGTAATCATGAAGGTACACTATGTGTGAGTGAAGAGGAGATTACAGTGGATGTATTGCAGGTTTATCCCTTCATTTATTGGACTGAATAAGAAAAGAACTGATTTTTTCTATGTGGACATAGCTCATATTGGGTGAAACACATTAAATTTGTGTCTCTCTTATACTGTATTTTTGTATTTTATTTTCATTTTTATTTCATTAATATTTCTCTGCATTATATATTCCCAACAACTAGTATTAGAGTCAAAGGTTTATTTGGTAGATAAACTTACAAGGAAAGAGGTTTCCTGGTTCGAGTGGGAACAATGATGAAAGAAGGCAAGTTTGAGGGTGATAAGTTCAACAGCCAAAACTACCAATTATGGAAGATGAAAATGGAGGACTATATATTAGAATGATATTTTCCTACCATTGGGTGGAATAACAAAGAAATCAATGACTATGAATGATGAATAATGGGAGGTTATTAATAGAAAGGTGTTAGGACAATATGACTGTGCCTAGTAGCATCAGTGGCCTTTAATATTTAAAAATATAAGAAAATAGATGATGTGATAAAGGCATTGGATAGATTATATGAAAAACCCTCAACCTCCAATAAGGTATTTCTTATGAAGTGTTTATTTAATATGGAGATGTCATAAGGCGGGTCTATTATTGATCATTTAAATGAATTTAACATGGTCACAAATTAGTTAAGCTCTATAGGAGTAAACTTTGATGATGAGGTTAGGTCTCTTTTGATTATGTGCTCATTTCCATAAATCTAGAATGGCTTGGTCATGGCTATGATTAATTCTATCTCTAGTTCAAACACTTTAAAGTTTGTTGATGTTATTGGTGTTATTCTTAGCAAGGAAATGTGATGGAAAAGTATAGGTGAGACATCAGGTAATGATTTGACTATGGATAATAGAGAAAGACAAAAGGATAGAGGAAAGAGCTTAGGGAATTGTGGTAAGTATAATAAGGTTAGATCCAAATCTATAGGAATGTTAGTGTGTTGGATTTATGGGAAGAAATGACATCTAAAAAAAGATTATTGGTTTCAAAAAGGAAAATAAGGAGATGGACAAAAAGATAACAAATCAAGAAACAAATGTATCAAGTGATGTGTTTAAAGATGATTTAATATTTTAATTAGATAATATTAATGGTTTTTGGGTGTTAAATTTAGGGGTTTCATTTCATACTACACCCCATAGGAAATATTTTCAAGACTATGTTCAAGGTGATTTTGGACAAGTTTATTTGGGTGATGGTGAACCTTGTAAAATTATTGGAAAGGGTAAGATATATATAAAATTATAGAATAGAAATAAATGGTTTCTAAAATAGGCGAGGCATGTTCCTAAGTTGAGAATAAATCTAATTTTAGTAGGTTAGTTGGGAAGTTTAGGGCTGCATAGTTACATTTGTAAAATATTTATGGAAGGTCATTAAAGATCATTGGTAATAGTAAAAGGAGAGAAGGTAGGTACATTATATTTATCTATTATTAATGTTGACTCTTCTATTTCTTTAACTTCTATAGAAGTGGATAAAAATTTATGGAAATACAAACTTGGGCACATGAGTGAGAAGGGGATGCAAGTTATCCACTCAAAGAATTTGTTGCTAGATTTGAAGAAGATGGATTTAGATTTTTGTGAGCACTGTGTGTATGGAAAATAGAAGAGAGTCATATTTTTCAGAGTTGGGAAGACAAATAAGGATGACAATTTAGAGCTTGTTTATATAGATGTATGGGGATCAGATCAGGTATAATCCCTTAGTTGATCTTCTTATTATGTTACTTTTATTAATGATGCAACTAGAAAACTTAGGTTTATTGTATACAAAAAATATGATGTTTTTGATACTTTTAATAAATGGAAATATTTGGTTGAGAATGAGATAGGAAATAAGTTTAAGTGTGTCAGATCAGACAATGGAGGTGAATACTATAGCAAGGAGTTTGATAATTATTGTTCATCCCATAGGATTCGTAGAGAGAAGATGGTTTCAAGAACACCATAAAAAATGGTGTGTCAGAAAGGATGAATAGGACAATCATAGAGTGCAAGGAGCATGAGATTGCATGCAAATTTTTCCTTAATATTTGGTTAGATGATGTGTATAATGTTGTTTACTTAATAAATAGAGGGCTTTCAAGTTCTTTGGATGGTGGCATTCCATAGGAAGCATGGATAGGTAAAAAGGTAGACTATTCCTTTTTAAAGACTTTCAGTTGTGAAGCATTTATCCATATTGATAAATAAAATAGAACAAATCTTGAATCAAAATCTAAGAAATGTATTTTTATTGGATATGGAGTTAATGATTTTGGTTACCGTTTATGAGATTTTGAAAATCATTAGGAGTAAAAATGTGATCTTTAATGAGAAGGTCATGTATAGAGATCAGTTGCAGAGAAAGAAACATGAAAATACAAATATAAGATATGCATTACTTGATGAAATCACTAAAAATTAAATTCTAAAAGTGCTAAAAAACCAAAATGTGTAACAAATACAAAAATAACAAGTACCTCAAACCCCTGAAAGTATAGTTAGAAGATATACCAGAGTAAGTAGACTCCATGAACAATACTCTCCTTCACTTTATTATTTATTATTGATTGATGGTGGTGAGCCAAAAATCTATGAAGAAGTAATGCATGTAGAAACCAAAAAGAACTGAGAGTAAGGCATGAAAGAGGAGATGGACTCCTTGGTACATATCCAAACATGGGATTTGGTTCAGTTGCCTACAAGTAAAAGAGCATTATAGAATAAATGGGTTTATATATTAAAGGAAGAATATGGAGGAAAAAAGAGTTACAAGACTAGACTTATTGAAAATGGGTTTGCACAAAATAAAAGTATAGATTTTGACAAAATATTTTCTCCAGTTATTAAAATGACTTCCATAAAAACTATTTTAAGTTTGGTAGAAGTAAAATATTTTCACCTTGAATAGTTAGATGTGAATGTTGTTTTACTTCATGGTGACATGGAAGAGGAAATATATGGAGTAGCCATAGGGATATGAAGTCAAAGGTAAGGAGAGAATGGTGTGCAAATTAAAGAAGAGTTTGTATGGCCTAAAGCAAGCTCCAAGGTAGTGGTATTTAAAATTTGACATGTTTATGACAAAATAAAGTTATATTAGATGTCATTATAACCATTATGTGTATTTTAAGAGATTAGATAATCGAAACTATATGATATTGTCATTGTATGTAGATGACATGCTTGTTTTAGGGTCTAACATGCATGATATAAATGAGCTCAAAAGAAAACTAGCAAATTCATTTTTAATGAAGGATTTGGGTGTTGCAAAGTAAATCCTTGGTATGAGAATAACAAGAGATAGGAAAAATATAAAATTGAATTTGTCTCAAGAATAGGACATCAAGAAAGTGTTAATCGGATTCAATATGAAAGATGCAAAAGTAGTTAGTACACCTTTGGGAGTGCACTTCAAATTAAATAAAGAATAGTTGTCCTAAAATGTAGGAAGAAATCAATTACATGTCTAAAGTGCCCTATGCTTCATTAGTTGGAAGTTTAAATTATGTTATGATGTGTACAAGACTAGATATTGCTCATGTAGTGGGATTTGTCAGCAGGTTTATGAATAATCTAGGAAAGGAGCACTGGAATGCAGTCAAGCGCATTCTCAAGTACTTGAGAAGGGACATTAATAAATAGTTATTTTATAAAGGGTTAGATGTTACCTTACAAGGATATGTTGATGCAGACATGGCTAGAGATTTAGATGGTAGGAGGATCACCACTGGTTATGTATTCATTGTTAGTGACATATCAGTTATTTAGATTTCAAAATTGTATAATATAGTTATTTTGTTAACTATAGAGGTAAAGTATGTTGCAGCTATAAAAGCAATAAAGGAGATGATATGGATGTAATGGTTCATGGAAATGTTGAGGTAGAAGTAGGAATATTGTAGGTTATATAGTGATAGCTAGAGTGTGATTCATTTATCAAAGAACTCAGCATTCCACTTAAGAACTAAACGTATACAACTTAGGTATCACTTCATTCATTCAGTTTTGGAGGATGTTCAACTGAAGTTGGAAAAGATCCATACAAGTTAGAATATTATAGATATGCTAACAAAGGTAGTCCTAAAGGAGAAACTAGAGAGTTGTTAAACTTTAATAGGTCTTTAGGGATAACAAGGAAGATGAGAAACTTGTTAGGGTTAAATTTCAAATAAAAGTCTAAGGAAATGTTGTATTGTGTTTTCTACATTTTATTTCCATCTTTATTTCATTAATAGTTTTCTAAATTCTATATTCCTAATAATTAGTTTGTATTTTTCATCTTTGATATTCATGTTCATATTATCTCCTTTGAGTTGGTCATCCAATTTTAATATGCTTTTTAAGGTACTAACCCATTAGGTAACTTGTTTCCCTTCAACTATATGATCTAATCCTCATACCAATATTGGAGTTTTTTTTGTGTGTTTATCTAAGAACTTAGCTTCATCTTGTCTAAAGTTGATAAATTTTGCACCATATGTGGAGCTGGTCATTCAATTTTAATATGCTTTCTAAGGTAACTTTTTTCCCTTTAACTATATGATCTAATCCTCATACCAATCTTGGAGTT
This sequence comes from Torreya grandis, assembly GCA_037957365.1. Classification (NCBI taxonomy): domain Eukaryota; kingdom Viridiplantae; phylum Streptophyta; class Pinopsida; order Cupressales; family Taxaceae; genus Torreya; species Torreya grandis. The sequence continues at coordinate 863,713 of JARHVA010000370.1, forward strand.
TTTTTTGTTTTTATCTAAGAACTTAGCTTCATCTTGTATAAAGTTCATAACTTTTGCACCATTCTCACATACTTTCCAACTAGAATTATTGTCAAGAATTGTAGGTCTAACAATCAATGTGTAAAACTACTCTGAGCTTCTCACATCATTAGGAACGTCAAATTATGATAATACTATGGAAAACCTATCTGCATCAACATTCTAATTTTTTGGCATAGTTTATATGTTAAAGGCATCAAATCCTTCAATGAGATCCCATACCCTATGTTTTTAGGCCTTCAATAAGTTGCTTTTGGATGAATTTTGGCCCCTAATTTGATTCACAACCAACTCACTATCCCAAAGCACATAAATAAACTTTATCCCTCTCTTTAATTTCATTTGGAGGCCTTGATTGAAAGCCACATACTCTATTACATTGTTAATGTAGTTGAATTTTAGCATATACGATAAAAAATATTTATCCCTTGTTAGGAAATAGTTCTAACATTATTTTTTTACATGTGGTAAAACTAGTTACTATTTACCCTTTGTTAGATACCATGGTTATATGTAAAATTATTATGGGTTAATTGGTTTAAAAAAATATTAGTATTAATAATATATTTCATATTTGGGTTTTTTTGTTAGTTTAGTGAGTTATTACTGGGATCATAACATCCCCACTTATAGGTAATAACCCCTATATATTATAATGTTCTTGAATAAATAAAATAAGCATGTTGATTGATTGATTAAATTGTGTACTACCCTTTGGCTCTAGCCTAATATGGGCTAATTTCATTATGTGATATTACAAAAAGCACCCTAATGGGACCTGTGTATACATTACCTTTTCTTGTAATTTTCAACTAAATGAATTTTGAGTAGTATTGTTATGCAGACCACATACAACTATTGTTCATACATTCATCCACCCTTCTTGTAAATTGGAAATCAATTCTCAATGCTGACCATGTGAGAATTTGTTGGCTCTACCATCCATCTACATTTTATTTTCTACTTCCACCCTACTCATTCTTTCCATAGTTTTTCCACCCATTACTGTTCATTATATGCATTCTAAATATTGAAAAAAAAATCATATGTATATGGAAAAAAACATGCATCTCTATATATTTGTTTGCAGTATTTTTTATAGTAAGTTTTAGTTTTCTAAATATTTATAAAATAAAAAATATTATATATATATATATATATATATATATTACAGTATTTACATAGTGTTTCGCAAGTCAAAAAATCCATATGAATTAATAGTGGCTTCAGATTCAAATATGGATCAGCATTGATATTGAGGGTTTGAGTTTTTATTCATTGGTTGGAGTATATCAAACCTCTACATCTAGTTCTAAGATCCCCAACACCATCCTTCCATATGCACTCCACATAACGGATTGATTAGGCAACCCTAATCTCCACGGTGGCTCATAAAAATCCATGCTTTATAGATCTAGGACCATCAATTCACTCATATTCTAAATAGATTTGACTCGATAGATTAATCAACAGATATTAGCATCAAAGAAGGGTTTTTAGATCAAAACTTGGCTCACCACTCCTGCTCCTCTGGCCTTCAAATTAGGATACCTCCTTGCTTGGATGTCACCTCCCTCTGCCCAATGAACCTCATTTTGTACTTCAAATAGCTACTATCTATATAGAGGTTCAATTTTTTTTAATAAAGTATTTAGTGTTTTGGTTGTCATCCTCTATGTTTAGGGATTACATTTTTATGGTTGAATTTTAAGTTTTTTATAATATTTGTTTCTAGTTTTTTTTTTTTTTTTTAGATTGGCTTTTGTTTAATATTATTGGCATCAGGGCTAGGTCTGTAAGTCTTTTATAGTTTTAATCTTTTATATTGTTTTATTTAGTGACTTTGTTTTTCAATTTAGTTTTGTTTAATTTAAGTTTTTATTATTTCAGTATCATGAAAAAGTTTTGTTTCCTAGCTTTTTCATTTTAAAAAGGTTTTTAATTTTTAATTTTTTTAGTTTCTATTTAGTGTGTTAAGTTTTTTCAATTTTTTTTCTAGTCTAACTTTATAGAAATCTTTTATACCATTTTTAAGTTATCATGATTTTTTATTAGTTTAGATATTTTTAGAATTCTATAGATATTAAGTGTATTGTTAAAGTCCATTTCATTTTTGTCAAAAATAAAGTGGCTGGTTATTTTTTAAGCCATTTATGTTCAGATTCAAGTCCTTGTCATCTTTATCAAAATGTCTTTTTTAAAATTATGAGCTTCAAATAAGCTTTGAAAGGCAATCTTTAATAAGACTAGTTTTTTAAAGTCACATGTTTGTAATCTAATTTATTATCGGTTGAAACTGACATTCTAATTTCTTGCCCCATGTTAGAGTTGGGGGTGAATGTTAGGAAATAATTCTAATATTAATTTTTTAAATGTGGTAAAAACTAATTACTATTTACCATGTGTTAGTTACCACTGTTATATGTAAAGTTATTATGGGTTAATTGGTTAAATGAATATATTATTATTAACAATATATTTTATATTTAGGTTAGTTTGTTAGTTATTACCAATATCATAACATCCCCACTTATAGGTAATAACTTCCTATATATTTTAATGTTCTCAAATAAATAAAACAAGTTGATTGATTGATTAAATTGTGTAAAATATTTTACCTTTGGCATATATGGGCTAACTTCATTATCCATTTGAGGAGAGATCAAGAAAATACATGTATCAACCCCATTTCTACTCTTAAAACCATCAAAGTCTATTTTTTGCATGTCTTCAAGTTCCTATTGTCTCTTGACAATATTTGGCTAAAAATATTTTTCTCTTCAAGAATGAAATAGGTGCCCAATCTAGTCTCTTCAATGTGGTCAGATGGATCAAATCCATACTGCTTATCAACCCATTCATCAAGAAATCAATTAGGGACATATTCAATAAGAGTGGTGGGTTCATGACTAGAAACCTCCTCATATTGATCAAACATAATTTAGTTCACATTCATGGGGTTTGTCAAATAGGGATCAATGTGGTCCTTGGAAAGTGGCTCAACTCTAATGGTCACTCTTATCCCATATTTGGTCGTAAGAAACATATGGGACCAATTAGAAGACTAGTATCCACCTATATTTGTAGTAAAGTCATGTGAGAGGCATATAGAAAAATATGGGGTAAAGTCGATGACTAAAAGATATTAGATAATAGAGATACTTGGACAAGCATGTATGATCAAATTTAGGCTTTTTATGCTTCTCATATTCCTAACAACTTAACCATCAAATTCGACCACTCCCTTTAAGATAGAAGCATACTCTAGACCTATCAAATCATATATTTTCATAGGCATGATAGTGTTTCTAGATCTTGATTCAATCATATAGGTTTGGACAAGGTTTTTTCCAATGATATGAGAGATGTAAAATTGAGGGGGTTTAGCAATTTGGCCATTATCTCCTTCTTTAGGTTGGCATAGACTAATACGAGAAGCTATTATACTTACCTTAATTATTTGACCAAGATGACTTAAGACTTATTTATATAAGTCTCTTTGAGATTGGATGGATAGAGGCTCCCACATGGTGACATTGAGGTTTGTTCTCTTCATCTACTCCATAATATTGAATGGAATTTACCCTCATTTTGACTACAACTTTAGAATAATAGTTTATTTCCTTTAGTGTTGGTTAATTGAGGGATAAATATCTTTTATAATATCCATATTTTCTTTTATTTTTTTTGGTTCAACAACTATATTTTCTTTGGTATCCTCTTGAGAAGCATGTGGAGCTACAACATGACCAATTGAGGAGGAAAGACCTTCCTCTACTGCTCTTCTTTTGAACTTTATATTATGTGATATAGGGGTTCCACCTTTGTTTGAATACTCATTCTAATTTATGGAAAAAAATACACTCTCTTGACAATTCACAAAATTAGAGTCACCTTGTACTTGATCTAGTTCATACCCACCTTCAACTTGTGAATCGGGTTGACTAGATTTTCCTTGGGAAGATGCTACTCTCTACACCATCAAGACCTGATTAAGAACTCAATTTGCACAATTTGTTTTATTTTTAGGTTAGTTATAATCAAATCACCATTCATAATCTTACACCGAGTTATTTTTCACAAGAACAATTACCTTTGAGGTACTAGTAGTAATGGGGTTGTGGCTATTGTAAGGCCTAACATGAGTAATTTGGCATTGTTATTGAGACTTACCTTGATAAGTTCTTCTATTAGGTTATAAATGTTGATTTTATGACTAATAATGTCTATAATTATACACTTTCTACCTCTTTAAAGAAACCAATTCATTTCCAAAGTTCTACAATAGTGATTTTACCTCATGTAGTTCACTAGGAGGAATTGTCCCTTAACTAGCTAGTTGGTTGTTTATTGCTAGAAGGGGTGCCAAATGGGGATGAGTGGGTGGTTTAGGATGTGAAAATTATGGGAAAAATGGAAAAAGAGGCCTTGTGACAATTTTCCTATCTTGTATGAGGCAAATATCATCCCTATTGGCAATATCATATGCATCTAAGAGAGTTGTACCACCCATAGATTGAATCATCACTTCTATATCACTATTTAAGGATCACAAATAATAAAATAAAATAGTGTTAATGTTAGGTTTAACCAATTGTGTTATTATATCCCATGTTTTTTATAATATAAAATTTAATTCCACCATATAATCATGTGGAGCTCTCTTGATGGTGGGTAGTTGCTCCATGAGTAAAATGTGGTCACTCTTATCCTCAAACTGTTGGCACAATTTTTCTTCTAACTCATCCTAATTATTGATAAAACTTGTTTTTATACCTATATACCATTGTATATCTCTCCCTTTCAAGAATTTAGCTAGAAGCTTCATAGCTACATTGTCCTAGGTGACATGGTGAACTAAAAAGATGTTTACAACATCTTAGATGTTCTCAATAGGTGTTATGGGGTTTTCACTAGTGAAGGATGGGATGATATTTAGGGATGAAATAGGTATGTCACCATATTATTGGATAGATAATAGGATACCTCTATCAAATGAAATAAATAAATGATTCCTTTAAGTATCCATATGATGAATTAGATTCAACCTACCTCGTGGCCTAGGAAGTCTACCAAATGGAGGTGTTGATTGGGCCCTTGGATAATGTTGCTCAGAACCTATTTATATTCTCTCAAAGGGATATGATACTATAATTCTTCTTTTAAGGGTGAATCATAACTCAACAAACTCAAAATTAGTACCTCTATTAAAATACCTTATCTTCTTGGGCATGAAAGTGTGGAGCTAATCTAGAACTAAAAAAGAATGAAGTCACCAGGTGCCTCTAAAATGTTTTCAATTGTACTTTAAATTACTAAGTACAACACTAAATCCTTAGTTAAATTATTCTAACTCCATGGAATTTATCCCACTGGGCATGCTAGAAATTATTGTCACATTGAAATACACCCTATCAAGTCTTGATTTCAACTAGTATAATGGAAACACTCCTAAGTGTGGGTGACCTATGATAGGAATAAATCTCTAGAGAATGCTAGCTCATTTTCAAACATAGTACACCTAGTTTAGGGTTAGGATGCGATCCTAAATCCTACACTAATAAGGCCTACCTAAGCTATACTAAGACTCTTATTCATGAAAAGAGACAAAGAATCTAAAAAATTAAAAGTGAATTAATGCACCAATATTTGAGTATTTCCTCTACTTATAAAAACATAATAGGACTAATAAAGAATGAATTTTCTTGACATAATCTCCAAACTAGGCATCTCTTGCATAAGTGTTACATATGGAGGTGGTGTCCTATGTTAGAACTAGAAGGGATAACTAAAAGGTCCTACACAAGACACAATTACTAAGTTTCTATAACTAAAAACTTGTATAACCAGTTGTGACACAACAGATGACCTACAAAATATTTACCTACTTTCACCAAAGTGAAGGGAAATGGACATACACAATGGATAACACTCTCTTCCATAAGTGTAGATCAATAAAACACTAAAATCACATAAGATACAAGCATGGAAAAGGTAAAAAATTAGTCTTTTATTAATCCAAAAGCTTAAAATCAAATATTACAAGTCTTTATATAAGTAGAGTTGTGTTATAAATAGTAGAGGGGTTACAAAATAAGGCATTTCTAGCCATATATATAAGAAATGAAAATCAAGAGAGAAGAGAAAATCACTACCAAACTACATAAATGGAGTTATTACATCATAAATCAACCTATCCAAGAGAGAAAATAAGTGGAAATAGGAGCTTTCACCTCTCATCAATGCACTAGGCCTACCACTTTAATGGTTTTTCATGGAAGATGGGCATAAGAGTGGAGGATAAGGTTCCATTTTTTTCATTTGGAGTGCTTCATCATACATGATTTGGTTAACGTATTACTCTAACTTAGAAAAATATGACTCTCCTTGAGCTAATGGCCTTAACTCACCCATCTCCACCTCTTGTGCATATTGAATGTTTGACTTGGGAAGGAATATACTACACCATTTAGAGCCTTGAGGGTTGAATTATCATGGATGACACTTTATGGATGAGTTACACATCTTTAAGATTAGTTTTCCAATGCCTTAGACCCTATCATACTCTTAATGATTCTTAACTTCACCTAGTAGTGTATAACATGTTAAAGAAATATGAAATTAAGACCTTCATATTTGATTATTAACATTTATACTTATAATATCTCTTAAAGGGGATAATAAAAATGTATCTCCATGATTTTAAGGACACATTTTGTCTTATCATCTCCTTTGAAAACCTGTAATTAGTCCTTTGAAACCCTCACCTCTTGAATTATTAGGCTTCATAGGTGGTGTTTAGGATTTAACCTTCTTACTCTCTACATTTATCTTTATATAGTCCTCCAACATTTGCCAAAACACATTTAATCTTATTCAAATGGATTAGTTAGATATATAAGTAAGTTTTCAAGATAATACCCTTCTATCATATGACTATGTATTTGGAGAACAAGACTTTGAAGCCTACAATGTAAAGATCTAAATAATCTTTATCAATCCTTAGCCCTCTAGGACTCCTAAAATATTTCTCTTCAAGTGGTCTTCTAACTTCACTAAGAGGCTTTGAAATGTGTTCAACTTTTTCTGCTAAATATTCAATTGCAGATCTTTATAATGAGATTGTGGATTAGCTTAAGTTTTCTCAAGATGACCATTAACTTGGTCATCACCTATTACATAATCCTCGGGGCTTGTATGCAAGATAAGGAGACTAAGGTTTAAGTTTGAATCCTTGAATGTTTCTCATGAGAATCTTGTCATATTAAAAAATACCTTACAAGTTTTTAGACATACTTGTTAAACTCAAAATGCATTTCTCATTCATGGTATTATGAAAGTACTATTTAAGACTTGGATCACATTTACACAACCTATGTATAAGTGTTTGGGTTATTTTTAGGTCATACCAACCTACCACCAGGTGTTCTTATCCTTGGATCTACTTGAACTTCTCAATTCTAACCTGTAGTGTTTTTTAAGGACTTTAATAATAATCTTGTAAGCTTAAGACTTTCTTACCCATGTTTAGGACCATAAAACCTTGGTGACAAGAATTCTAAAGCCTGTAACCTTCTAATTTTAACAATTTCACCTGTAACTTTCATCATCATATTGCATTTATTCTTTATCATCCATGAAAGTTTTGAAATATACCTATTGACTTGGAATCCCATGTTGATGGCCTCAATAAGACTTCATTATAATGCTTAAAACATTGTGTAGGCCTATACCCTAGAGAGGTTTGGTTTGAAAAACCAATTGTAACTTATTTGATATTGAATAAAATATGAATACCTACCTTAGTAGACCTATAATTTAGGTTTTTAGTCTTAGATAAACTCTTGGAAATTAGTTCAATCCTACACAATAACACTAGGCTTGACAAGACTTTAAGAAGGTTGAAAAGGTCTGCAGGCCTACAATATTATTGTAAGATAATTGAAGCCATGAAATACACTTGAATTTCCTTATGATCCTAGCTGTAGACTTTCACAACCTTGATAACTATTTAAGACATGTTTCCATGAAGGAAGACTTTATTTATCTTTGAGGACATTGTATAAGCATGTAGTCTTGATTTAAAGCTATATTTGACTTCTTGAGGTTGGGTCATGAATGATTACCTCTTAATCTTGATCTAATATGCATGAAGACATGTTTTTATATGCCTATATATGGGTGATAAATATATTTGATGTCATTAATGCATTGATCACTTAGGAAACTTTCCACAAAACCAATAAACTCTAAGTCTTCCTTCAGCTTGTCTTGCAACTTATCTTAAAGGGTTAAAACCATGATGAAGGATTAAAACTTTTTGTATCTTATTTTTTGAATACCTTTAATTAATTTTTTATCATAATGAACCCTTTTTTATTCTCAATCACTCTTGAAAACTTATAACTATCTACAGGATTTCAAATGAGCCTTAAAAGCTCTCAAAAGGGTCTTAAAGATTTGGGAATGCATCTATCCTAACCTATGAAACATTGTAGAATCATGAATATAATTATATATATGTTAATATAATTACTATACTTATCAATCACCATATTTATGCCTCCATTGAATCTTGCAGTCAAATGACCTAGCAACTTTGCATATAATTAGTTGTTACTTCATAATGTTCAGTTCCTTAGACATATAATATTGGTTGAAAGGTTCATAAATTTAGATAAAATTTAGAAATATGTCTTCCTATTTGATACCATTATTATTTATCCATTTGTTTTTATGTTCCTTAAAAAGCTTTTTCAACTCTTGAAACCTGCATTTATGGTCTCAAAATACTATGCTTCCTGCCTGCAAGTTTGTAGATGAGCTCTTGGAAACTTTAAAGCCTTCATGATGACTAAAAATTTATTAGAGGGTATTTGTTAAAGGTATATATTATTAATAATAATTATTAATTCTTGTTTTTTTACTTTATGCTAAGATATAACATCTTATAACATATAGAAACCTTCACTCTTTTCTACAGAATTACATAGGTCTTTCTTCAAGTTCAAGGTCTCATTAAAACCCTTGAGAATGGATTCATGATAATTAATATATGTTTATATGATGTTGTATTCAATATTATTTTCATTTTTATTTATTTATTCCCCATTTATATGAGCAAACATCTTGAAAAATATTTTAAACCCCACTTCTTTATTAACAAGCTTGTAGAGGTCTTTTCTAAGCTTTGAACCTCATTAAAACCCTTATCTTGGTCTTCATGGGCCTAAAACTTGTACCCCTTATTTATGTGATCCTATATGATAATAAAACCATATTTATACCTTACAATCACCATGCACCCAATTAAACAATTTCTAAAATCAAAAGGCAGATTCACAAGCTCTAGGGTTTAATGGGATTTTAAGACTACTTGTAACATTTTTGATTTTTCCATGTACTTTAAAGCTTATAAATAAATTTTTATGGATTTTAATTTTTTATTATAATCCTCCTAACATAATCCATCATTAATTATCTTCCATTAACTTGGATAAATGAGTTAAAACTTTGAATTATGCCTTCTTTGAGGTGTTTGTAGGTTGTTTAAGGGTTTCTTAGTGATTATTCATATCCTTGTTTTTCTCTTTCTGCCTCCTAAACCTATATATAACCCTTAAATACATAATATATTCTTCCCAATTTCATTACTAATCCATGAAAACTTTTATCAAAGATGGCACATCCTTCAAGACTACTTATAGGTGCCTACGAGTGAGGTTTCAGGTTAGTTTTACCATATTTTAAGGTTTGTAACTTTATTGGTAATATTAAAAATCCTATTAAGGTTTTTAAATGATTTTAGGGACCCTATTTTAATTATATATTATGTATTTAATATATAGGTTTACCTACAACCTTCAAGAAAACCTTACAATAACCTATAATCTCTTGAAAACCTTCACATTTGAGGATTTTTATGCCCTGTTCTACATGTTAAAGCATTAAAGAGGCTTGATACATTTCTTAGATGTTGATTAATGTGTTTAAAATTATATCCATGTATAAACCTTCACAAACCCTTGTAATCATGTGCCTTCAATACCCAAACCTGCAATTTTTTTGGCCTATTTCTCATTCATTATTTGTCTTCAAGATATGTTCCCCTAAAACTTGTCATTTATTTCATGAATTTATATTCTCTTTCTCAGATAACTTTAATATAAGGATTTGATACCATAATCCCTCCAATACCATGGTGTTTTACTCATTTAATCTCTAAAGAAACCTAAAAAATATGATTGTAAATTTTGATTTTGAATCATTAGGCCTTGAGGAGACTTGAAATTATGAGCAAATTTGACCTTATTAGCTTGACCTTGAGAATCTCCTCATCCAACCTATAGAAACTTCCTTGAATCCATAAAAATTCTATGATCATGATTAGAGTTTGAAAAATTATTTTTTTGATATTAGGTGTACTCCACCACATTGAGAGAATTGAAGACTACTAAGAGGTAAGTATGGAGGGAAAATAAGAGGTTCAACACCTTTTGACCATTTATATGGGATGGATTGGTTATAAATATCCCTCACATAGCATAATGACTATTTGAAACCTAAATAAATCCTTTTTACATTAAAATGACTTTAATGGCTTAAATTATGACCTCTTTGACCCTTTATGTCTTCATAAACACTTTTTAGGATCCTTTGCCTTGTTCATGATCCTATTATGCCTCTTGAGACTCATTTTGGACTTTTTTTCCATTGGAAAACACCTAAATAAACATATAAAATATAATATAATGATAAATAATTTAATTAATATCTCTTTTAGATTCATTACCCTCAAAACATGGCAATGACCTTTATAACCTTTTGCTTATGAAGCATAAAATTAATAGTATATCTTGTAAGACATTAGCCATGGAATGAGCCTCAACAAGGTTAGTATGACTATATATAAGATGTTAAATACATCCATATATTGAAAAATATGCAAATAGGCCCTTTGTAATACCAAAAATCAACTACTTAAGACCTCATTCAGGGTGCTAGATTATAATAAATGAAGAACAATCCTCTTAGGAAACATGAACAATCTTGGAGATACCTAATTCTAGGCCAAAATAGTCATTGTGAAGGTGTTATAGAGCTCATAATCAATTGATTTTTTAAAATATTACCCATGTACAAGTGTTTTAAAGTGTCTTAGGGACCAAGGGTGGCTATAATAAATAAAATTTCCTTCTTATAATGGTCTTGCAAAGGATTATTAGATATTTGTTGTTTATGGTGATCCTAAGGTTGTGAACTTGATTCCTTTGGAGGATCCTTAAATATAAGTTTTTAGTCATTGATAAGATCTTGGGTCTTGTGTTTCAAGGTAAATCATCTACTTTTATAATTTCCTACTCCTTAATGATAATCACAATAAGCATTCACATCATAACCTTTGAGTAGAGGTTGATTCATATCAACCTCGATAGGAGGAGAGATATAAGTTGACCCTCTAGTAACCATGGGAGTAATGAAGTTGGGGACTCAGGTAAATGTGTAAATTATCTACTTGGTGTATTTGATGATACAAGGCAATTAGTGTATTTTGAAACTATGTTAACCATGGTGGTTGTTTCCTTTTTAGGATCAAGAGTTTTTACCTTATAACTTAGTTTAATTGTGAATTTACTAGTATATGTAGATGTAGCTAGTGTGTTTATTGTTGACCAAATTTGACCCTACAAGTTAAATTAGGGCCCCTATAGGTAAAAACTTGGATTTTTATATGTTTTATGGGGTCTAATATATTTTCATGGGGTGTATTTTAGGTTATTTTATGTCATTTAATGTCATCCTATCCTTGGTCTTAGTCATATTAGTCAATTTGTCATTTTGGGTCATTTAGTGGGCTTTTAGGGGTCATAAATGCAAGTGGCATGGTTCCCCAGGTGACCACGTTTCCTATTTTCCTTTAAATCATCTAATAGTTCATTTTACCTATTAATAATGTTATTCACATCAAAATCTTGTAGGTTGTTTAACTAAAATTTAAGAAACCAATTGAAAAAGGGAGCAATGGCCCATGGGGAAGTGTGCCACATGAGGTAAGGTGATGGAACACCTATTCATCTTCCTCACACTCATCTCAATTCTTGAAATGATTTATAAGTTCCATTTTTAATCCAAAACTATTTTACTCCTTCTTTGCCTTTTTAGACACACAGAAGTGACCTTCAAGTTTGTGTTTAGTACAAATAGATGAAGAGGTTTCTGATCAAATGATTTTGGGAGGTTATATTAAACATAGAGACATTAATTTCCATAATATGATTTTTAATAATGGTGGTATTTTTTTTATGAACCATCCTCATGAAGTTTATTATGATTTTTTGCTTATTATTTCATGCACCCTATAGGTTTTAGTCCATTTTTGGCAAGTCTGTATAAACTAATTAATGAAGTTGACTCTAGAGGATGTGTTATCTATTATTATATTATCTCCATGTTAATTTTAATATATCATGGTGTTTGGATGAGAAAATTATCTCATGTTTTAGGAAGGTGCCACCATGTGCAGTCTTAGTCAATTTTCTTTGTTGCAGAATGTTTTGGTTCTCATAAGAGGTCTCATAGGAATGTGATGTGATTTTTTCCATGTGTCAATTCCATATTTATCATATTCCCTTCATATTTATCCTCATAACATTAGGCTTTGATCAAGTGATTTAGTCTTGCCTTTTTTAATAGTAAATTCCTTATTCATTCTTACTTGCAGTCATGTTGATCACGTGTGTAGAACATGTTTAGTGTGTTCATGGAGTTGTATTGGAGGTATAAAGAGGTTGAGATGTGTTTATAATTAATAAAAATTAGGTTATATCTTTATAATATCATAAAATATCTATGATATCAGTCATATATAGCATATACAGTCAGGCAACCATTAATGGGCATCTACAGGAGCCTCATGAGATGACTTCATGGTGGAATGGAGTTTTGATAAGTGATTAAATATTTTATAGTGATAATGACACACTTGAAAACCTTAAAAATATTATAGTTTTTCATAAACATGTAAATCCATAACTACTACCAATTATCACCTTTATTGCCTATATATGATAGTGTTTACCTATAGGTGGTGTTATCTAAGGAGTCACTTTGGAGTGTTTAGCATAGGATGAAACCATTCCTAAATTCCTAGTGTGTTAAGTATAACATGGTAGACTTTTTGGAGAAGAGTGATTGGAAAATGGAGTTGAAAATCACTTCAAAAGGTCCAATGATAGACTTCAAGCCCCTTATTCCTAAATTGGCAAAACAGAGAACCTATGAGTTTTGTGGAAGATTTACAACATGGTTGTCATGGGATTTGAGGAATATATATTATCAATAATTATATCCTCTAGCATTGATAAGTAATTTTTATATTTTTAAGGACAAAGTACTAATGGAAGGTAGTTGTTAGAAGGCCCAAAGATACCTCTTAAACCACTAAATTCAGGTAGTATACCTACAAGATTTGAAGATGTAAGATGACCTTTGTCACCCAAAGTTTTAACTTGACCCTCCAATAATAGTTAAGTGATTAAAAATGGATTAATTGCATAATTATGACCTAATAAATCATATAAATGGGATAACATGTTGTTTTTTGAATCTCTCATATACCTACAATCCATACAGATAGCCTAAATACCCACCTATAGTTGTTAGTGACCTAGGAAATGTGTATTAGTGGTGTTTTTGCCCATTAAAGGTAAACCCAAGTATGATCAGGTGTTATGTGATTATTATGCATCAATTAATGTCTTCCAAAAAAATTAATAAGGTCTAAAGAGGTAAACATAACCTACAGCAGTCATCTTGGTAAAGTTTCACAGTCAAAATAGAAAAGGACTTAGTTTATGAGCTTAAGGTGCAAGTGAAGGGATAAAGAGAGGTTTTAATGATGAAAAAATAAGGTGACCACTTAAATTAATATTAGGATAAAATTCATAATCACTTAACATGATTAAATATACCCCTTAGGACCCTAGGAGCACCTATAGCCATTATAGATGACTATGACAAATAATGAGTAAGAAGGCAGTGTTCTTGGTGTGGAAACAACATGAGCATGAAACAAATAAATTAAACAAGGAAATTGTGACTCAAATTATCCCTTAATATTTTTTATACCCTATTCTCAAGCCCCCAAGTCATACAAGTATTCACCTACAAAAATTAAAGAGGTAGAGTACACAGTCAACTAGTCTTGACTGGTCTTGAGAGCTTTTAAACCTCTAAAGTATGAGTTCAAAAAGGGCATAGATGGAATAAATATTGGAAGATTTTATGAGTTATTTTACACTATTTACAAGGCCTAAAACATTCAAAATCACCTACAGGTATGATTCTTGGAGCAAACATAGTCAGATAGGAAACTCAGTCCAAGCTATGCAAGGTGTATGAAGGGTTGAAATGATGAATGGTTATTGGGAAATATCCATAAATATTATGGTAGTATTTATAGGCCCTCTAGATTATAAAAAAGTAGATAATATCTCCAAAAAAATATCATATAGTCCATTTGGGAAAGTTTATACACAATCTACCTCTAAAAAGCTTATCTTGAGGTTTTGTTGAAGTTAAGGGTTCTAGGCTTAAGACCAAGGGAGAAAATTTTGTGGAGAGAATATTTTACACTTAAATAATCTTATAAAATTTTTAATTTGTTTGAAAAAATAGGGGAAGTACCCTTTGTTTTATCTTGGACAAAGGGTACTTTCCCTTGAATGTAAACTACCTATTTTGAAAAAGGGAATGATCACTTGAGTTGGATACAAGTATGGCATTTCAAGAATGATTGATAAGATTGAAAATACCTATAAAAATCATGGAAACTAAACATAAAAAAGGGAATACCAATAGGGAGGTTTAAACCCTTATGTAGTCAAGCATGTTAAGCATGTTTAGGCCTAGAGGCCAAATGGTAGGCAAAGGGACTGATTGGGCATTGTAAAGAGGTGAAATAATTTGAAACACACCTAATTAATTATTAATAACCTTTTATATAAGTAAAAACCTCATTTTGAAGGTCTAAACCTACAAAAGTTGTAGATATGCTACAAGATCAATATTAGGCCTAGTGTCTAAATGGGGGGTCATTCACACTTTTAGCATGAAGAAAGCTCTATAACATGTTTTAGTATGTTTTTGGGGTCACAATAGATGTGTTAAATATTTTTTAAGGCAAAAAAAACCTTGAGGAAACCATTTTTGGCCCAAAAGCAACATCAGGCCTATGCAAGTTAGAGAAAGAGCTCGATAGGTCAAGTTTAGATACTCATATCTTATTAGAAGATATGCATGGATTCCAAAGGAGTTTAAAGGTGTTATCAAGGGTCCTAAAGATCATTCTTATGGATTTTTTTTTGCAATTTTAACATCATGTTTTTATGAACAAACCTTAAGAGGGTAAAGCAGGCCTAAACCCTTGTCAGTGACTAGTCTGGGGAAATGGAGATAGAAAAATAATATAATGGAATATTTTTCCTATTATGATGATTTAAAATTGAAGGAGATTCCTTCAGGATACTCCCCATGCTTTTGGACTGTATGGAATTGTACAAACAAGGTACAAATTAGGCTTTTCTTGATAATTTTATGTGTTTTATAGGTTATAAGAGGTTTCAAGAGATTCCAATCACATGAATGGGAATATTAGAACTTAGTATAACTCCAAACATCAATTTCATACCTTTAAACAACTCCTAAGTACCTCAACTAGCTACTTTATCTTAGCTAGTCAAAATTGGCATAGTGGACATGATGGTGAGAAGGGTGGAAAACTTTAAGTAGACTAATTTTAATGTGTTCTTGATGCCTCTAATTCCATGGAAGATATTAACACTTTTCATCCCCTCAATCCCATTTATTTTCATGGAAAATTAAAGCCAATTTTGAGGTAAAGTGTGCAAGGAGCATGAAAGAGGAGTTTTCTTGACAATAGATGATGATAGCTCATTTTAGAATAATTCTAGATGACCAAGCCTATAATAAATGCATGAAAAGGAATGTATTCAATCCTTACCCTTCATTATAATCATAATACTTATCCCTAATTAGTTTTGGGATGTTCAAATAGGTCCAAATCATGAAGGCAATATTTTGAGTCAAAATAAAGAGTTTCATGCCACTTTTCATGCATTTTATGACTTACATGGACACTTGTGATTCCTAAACTTAAATGTTTAATCCCACATCCTTTTCTCATGCACAATTAACTAATTTTCTCAACTTTAAAAGTGTGTTTATTACCCTTAGACTTCTCTCTTCTCCTCTCTTTCTTAAGTTCTAAAAGAACTAGCCATTTTGGCCATTGTAACTTATGATCCCCCTGAGTATGGAAAATCCCTACTCATTTTTATACCATTTGATCAACAATACTACTAATTTTTACTTTTTCATGACTATTCATAGTGTGTTCTACTTTAATTTTTTATCTTTCTTAATGAAGACTATGGATTCCTTATCATGTTATCTCATTCTTTCATCCTATTTGTAGTTGGAAAGCTTCTTCTTGCAAGGCATGTGAAATGTTCTAGGAAATGTCAAGGATTGAGTGAGTTAGTCTATTCACTAGTCCCATTCATGACATATTTTCTCTGTCCTCTTATCTTTGCACATTCATCCATAATATTATAATGTAACATTGATGTGAGAAGATGTAGATTAAAGGAGTGTATGTTTAGTTAGTCCTTTGTTCTCATGTGTAACATGCTAATGGTTGGAAGTCATCATCTTATTTGATGTATCACCTCTCTTAGAATAGTTTGATTTCATTTATTTCTCTGAATAGTTTGATTTCATTTATTTCTCTCCATTTTACCTCAAAATTTTAGGTGTATTTTTTATCCAAAGTGGTACATCAAGGGAGCTAACCCTATCTAGAGATTCACCTCATCCTTAAGCTAGCCACAAACCTAGAGGTGTTTCCATTGTGCCACATGGATGAGGAGAGCTTAGGAATATCCTCAAAGGGTATAAATCCAAATGACAACATTTACTATATATTTGATCTTATTTAATGTTATAATCTTGATTTTATGTTCTCATACTACATGGATTAAGTCATTGAAATATATGAACTTCTTAAAAATAATGGACTCATGTAAATAAACAAGCAAAATTTACTTGAATATATATTACAACTCTTTGTCTACCATAAGATTGGTCATTTTGACTAGTATTATATTATATCTCAAGACATATTCATTGATATGTTCATTGGTTCTTTTTTTTATTTTTGTAATTTGGCCATAGGAAACCTTCTCAGAACTGTTAATGAAAAAGTGTGCTAAGATGTGGTCTACAAGAGGTTTTAATGCTTTGATGGATTACAGAGGTAAATTATTTCCTTGAGGCTTCCTAGAAATAATTTGGTTAAAATTTTATCATTGGAATCATAGTCAAGGCATGCCACATAAAACATTTGAAGATGTTGTTTAGGATCACCCTTGCCATCATAAAATGTGGTGCAAAAAATCTAGTTGGAAATGGGTGTAAATATATTTCAAGTCCAAAAGGGTTATGCAACACATCTTGAGAATCTATGGCATGAGGTGATTATAAAGAATTTTTTTCAATGTTTGTAATCTTGTCTTCTAAGGTCTTTATAATTTGAAGGAATGATTGAATTATAGGCCTAGTGGGATTTAGATTAATAATTTGAGTAGTCACCAAAGGAGATGAAAACATGTTTTGAATATTAATAATCATTTAAACCAATACTTGTTTTGAAACAATGGGCAATTTGATGATAGATGTATTAATAGTAGTTTCATAGAACAAAGGTTTAAACACATAATTTATGCCCCCACCAGATGTATTTAATTATAATGTGTTCAAGGGGAGGGATTTCTCCACTGTAGTTTTGTAATTTTTTGATTTGAATATAGTTGTTAATATTTTATCAAAAAAATTAGGGTTTTATCAAATGCACTCATGAAACAATGTAATTGTATGTACTTAATCATGGTATATTTTCTCATTTTCATTTGTTTTAGGTTTTTCATTATTATAATCTTCTTCTATGATAAACCTATCAATTTTTTTTATCATCAACATGGGTATCATCATGTTCAAATTAATGAGATCCCTTATTATTTTGAGACATCTTAGATGGGTGGAAGGGAAACTCAATATGTTCAAAAGGCACAGCTCCCAATCTATCAATACGTTTAGGTTGTATGAAAAATAGTAAAAGTAGGAAATTACAAATTATATCAATCTCAAGCCTTAAATAGTTTAAAACCCTAAGAATTAATAAAAATTGCATTCAGACAAATTAGGTTCACCAAATGTTTAACCCTAAATTAGAATTTAACTTTGGGTTATCTAGATTATTAAAGGGTTATATAGAAGTGAAATGGCACAAGGGTGATAAATAGATCTATAGTAGGCTAATTAAATGTTAAACTTAGATATAAGCCTACACTAGATTTATTATGTTGAGATAGTCTAAATATGGAAAGTACAACCATGCTAGATATAGAAATGCAAATATGTGATGTACTTAGCTTGTTTTAATGCTAATGTAGTTCTTGATCTAGCACATGTAGAAAGCAAGTAGGAAAGATATTCTAGAACAGTCATCAAATTCTAGTTCTAATGTTTCTAAATTTATGGATAATAATGTTAGCCTAGATGGTTACATCGATGCTACTATTTAGCTTTTATACTAGTGTCTTATATGGAATTTATGTTGAACTAAGATTTAACCACCTAGATGCTTCTTGGTTTTTCTTCACCTTTTCTTTGGTGCATTCAAAATTAGGTCATTGACAGTCACTTATTTTGAAATGGTAAAATCCTATCTTTCCATCTTCAATTTGACCTTTATGAAAAATGGGTTAATGGGCGCATAGTGTTAAGTTAACCCCAATGACCCATATATCAAAAGACACTACCTACATAGTCAATACTATGAAGAGGGCCTTAGACTAATGTAGTTCTCCCCTACATGTTGGTTTGTATATTAATCATACAACGTGTGAAAAGTAAGTACAATAGTGACCTAACTTGTAACTTTGGAAAATTGAGCTCTTGGGCTACTCCTTTATTGATTTAGACTTATAGATGTGCAATCCTTATGACTGGTATGGAAATAGAAATAAATAGGGAATAATTTGATAAATTAAATGCATCTTTTTTTAGGTATTCATAGGTGATAAATGAATAAGGGTTTATCTTGTATTTATATCAATCCCTTTGAAGTAATAACTCACACTAAATCACTTAGGCTGACCATTAAGATATGTTCCATTTGAAAATTAGATGACTTTAGGGATCTAGACACTTGAATCATAATAGGATAGTAGTGCAACATTATTGTCTGAATTAAATGTGAGTGTCCAAGAGTAGGAGAATAGATATAGGTCAATAACTTGAATAAATGGAAGATAAGCATATTTTAAGCATTCTAAGAAAGATAAAATACCTCGGTAATCAATATAATACTAGTTGGACTAAGAGATATAGGTCAAGGGGCACTAAGATAGAGTAGATGTGAGACTTGTGGAAATAGGAAAGGTAGAGAACTAAGAGCAACAACCAAAGTTTACATTTTCTAAGTGTATAATATTGAGGTATTATATAATCATAAAGTGTCATTTACACACATAAAAGACATCAAATGTAAAAGGGTGGGAAATAGGAGAATGTGTAATTGTTGAGCTATCCTTAGAAAATGTCTTTTTGATTGGGTATTCTCCATATATCCCAAAGGGCCTCAAGCCTATGTAGTTCTCCCTTTAGATAATATCATGTGAATCCAACTATAAAAGTTGATTAGAATGCTTAACAAAGGATACCCTCAACTTATAATAAATAATTTTAGACTTGGCCAAGGACCATAAAATTGTAACATAATTAAAATAGAGGTGTTTACTCATAAAATATATGCTTTTGAAATCATAGAATAAATGTTTTTCTAGTGAGACATAGGCATGTTCAATGACCCTTGATCTCATTTTATAGTTAGATATTTTGAATATTTATGATAACCAACCTATTAATATGCACCAAAAATCCATTAAGAAGCATGTTATTTTTTAAATATGACCCTTAAATCATGAGAGACAAGTTTGAACTATTATATAGGTACTAATATGCCCCTATCTGCCTAGTGTGCACTTGTCCAAAAAGAATATGAGTTTTTGAAAGAAGAGTGAAAATAAACTCTATACTAAATAGGAATAAAATATGTAAATCTATAAGATGTTCTAAGTAAATTTAATATTTTTAAGGCTTTATTAGAGATTGTGGGTTATCAGAATGGTGAATTGACCAAGTAAGATAAAGGTGTAAGAACAACCATTTTCAACAAATTTTTATTTAAATTTTAGTGTCTATATTTCCCTTCTTTATTCTAGTGATACCTAAAATTACTAGAGTAAAGGAAAATCAAACTTGATTTTGTATACACACTTTGTATTTATCATAGAGATGTGCATGCCCCTTTGTTGAGGCATGTGAAGAGGTGTTGAACCTATTGTGAATTGAAAGTGATCAAGTCTCAATTTGAATAGTAAATTAATATGTTTAAATTATAAATATTGTATGCTCTAACCCTTAGAGATCACTCTTTAATTCTTGAATAGATGGGAACAAATAAAGTGTTTTGCTAGAGTACAACCAAGATGTGGAACATCTCAAAACTCAAATGTGGCTCACTTACTGAACTAAAAAAAGAGGTAGAAATCAGTACATGGCTCACCAAATTACAAAAAATATGTGGAACATAACTACACTCAAATATGGTCCAATTTTAAAAGATGAATCACACTACTATAGATGGAAATAGATTTAGATTGTAAACTTTTGAAATTTTAAAACTTGAAAAAAAAGATATCTAAAATTTGTATAGTAGTAACTTAGTCAATAATGCATAGTGTTCCCCTATATAGTATAGAGTGATATTTTTATCTTTGAAAATTATTTTAAATCTTGTAATTATCTTTTCCCAAGTTTATCTATGCTAGATTAACTGTAAGAGTAGAGTGCATAAGCAATTTGAATGCCCCCATAATCTAAAAACTCTTATTTTACATATTTTAAATTATCAAAGCTAAAATGTATTACTTGTGAAAGCTTAGATATAATCCTATTATGATTCCCCCCTTTTTAAATGATGGATATTTCCTAAAAATCACTTGTCTCAAAAGAAAAAGTGTGAGCAATTGTGAAATAGATAATCACATCAGAGCATTTTACATATTTTAATTGTATTTAAATCTTAGAGATGTAACATCGAATCATGTGGAAACTATGTATATTTGATTGAATTATGTAAATTAAATATATCATTGAAGGAGTGTATGTATCATGTAAAGAACTTGAAAAATATTGAATATGTATTATAAGCATAAAATTGAATAGATGAAACATTGAAGTATATAAGTAGTATGTGAATGATATGTATCATAGATTTATAAATATATTTAATCGATACATACTATTTAATGATAAGAATCATGGAAACATATTAGTACGTAATGAACATGTAGGTAAAGTCACACAATATCACACAAGAAGGACCAAATTCCATATATAAGGGACATGTAAATGTTGCATAAAGTTAAAAAAATTGCATGAATGTCACACATAAGGCCCAAAGGATGAATACAAGGAACATTTAAATGTCACAAAAACATGGAAGTCTAATGGCCACACACACATGGAATGATTATGCCATACATGAAAGAGGGTGTATGTTGAACAGACATATGGCTAAGAGATACATATAATAATAAATCAAGTTAAAGTATGTTATCTAATTAAGTAAGCATAGAGACAATGAAAGTATCATAATTTGATCATATGTATATATGTCCATGTTATCAAATAGCATTCATCATGACACATGTAAAATATGAATTGAATAACAAGACACTTGTTTGTTTATATCTCAATGTGGAAAATAAATTATGGATAAATAAAACTTGTAAAAGAGATAGTATAAATGATGTGATGCCCCTAACTAAGCAAGGCTATGGGGTAAAAGTCTCGATTTCCATCAAAACCATGTAATAGTATGTCTTAGCTTGAAATTTTATTTTATCTAAATAACCTTTATGTTTCATTATAAAATATGTATAATAGGTCCATTTTATTATGTTATCATTAAAATGACAATTTAATATGCATAGGGATAGTTTTGGAGTAGAGGATTAGTGCATAGTTTGTTGTTTTCTAGCTAGTGTGACTTTATCTTGATCAAATATATAAAATAATTTATGATTAGGATAGCTTCTTATGTTTATGAATTTTTCATGGTTATGTATAAATATGTTGTATTACACACTTAGATACCTTGTAAGAAGCATTGTGTAGTGAAAAATGTAATGAAGAAAGTTATGTGATGAACATAATGATAAATGACATATACAAAGATGTAATCCAACAACATGATAATAAGCTTATAGGTCATGGTTTTATTTTTATTTTTTTTAATTTGATTTTTTTATACTATTTATAATATGTGAATGTTTTTTTTTTTACATGTTTTAAAATTAAAGAATGCATAATTAGAATTTGAAAAAATTTTGAAAAACAAGATAAGCAACAAGGTTATGAGATGAAAGAAGGAGGTAGATATTTGATCAACCCTAAAGAAGATGTTAAATAAATTCATGGCAAGGATGAAGGTGAAAAGGAAATGCACCCAATGTAGGTGTATGTGTGGTATAGATAGCAAGGATGGGAATTTGACTTGATGTAAAAATAATAGATATGAAATTACAAATGAGAGCTAAAACATGTGTATATGTGTACTAATTAGAAAATGAGTTTCCATGAAGTATGTGCATTTAAATATTAGTAATGTAATTATCTTAGGTTATTCAAATTGGGTTAAAAATACAAGGAATCAATTTTGGCAAAAATAAAAAATAGATCCAAAGGCTATAGTAAAATTGGATTAGGTGTAGAATAATAATCAATAAAGAGAGACGAAATAAGTTGTGTATAAGTAGGTACTATACGAAAAGGTTGATCAAGGTCATTGAACAAAACATAAGGTGATTGGGAGGGAATGGTATAATGTATTCAACCTATGATATCATTAATAGAATGTGTATTTTTAACTCCTTGATAATAAGGAACAAGCTCTTGTGCAAGAGAGTATGTGTCAAGTGTCAAATCTTTTGAATCTAAAGAAGAATCATATGTTGTAAATTAGCCTATAAATGATTGTTCACATATTTGTCTAAAATTGTATCCTCATGTATAGGATGAGATGATGTAATAAATTTTATCTATTTATTATCCCTATGAATAACTTATGATGTTGTGTTAGACAAATACCTTGTGCTAGGTTCCACTTTTTGCTTAGGAGTAGATATTTTATTTAATATATCCATGTGATCATGTTTTTATTTAATCATATTATGCTCAAGAATAAATGGAGAAATTTAAATATCTCCATGCTCATAAGTAGGTGTAAAAATAATTTTTTAATATGCTTATTTAAATGTAAACCATGATCTTAAATAGTTATATAAACTAATTCATTACCAATTTGCTCAATAACTATGCCAACCAATTGTTATGGAGTAAAAGTGAGTACTATTGGTTCTGTAGGATATTCTTATTGAATAAATATATTGTTAACCACTTGATTATCATGAATATACTTTATAAATTTGTGAATTATAGAAGGAACTGATTTGATTTCATATAACCAAAGTCTCCCTAATAACATATCAAAGACATTTGTGCTTGGTAACACAAAAAAAGGAGAGGGAAATATGAGATGTCCCACTTATAAAGATAATGTTATATGTCCAAGAGTATCTTGTATTTGACCATAAAATGCTTTCAAAACTCTATATATATTTTTTATGTATTGTTATTCATAACCTAGAGAATGTAGAAGTGTTATGTTACACATATTATCACTTGATCCATTGTTTATCATAACATTATGGATTGGTTATATGCCAACATATGATCTAATGAATAATGCATGTCTATTGTAATCATCATCAACAATTTTTTAATCATAAAATGTAATAAATGTGCATGAGGTTGGCTTAATTTTAAATTTACCAATGATGTTATCAAGTGAATGTCCATATAAAGATGCAAGAGGATGAACATTATATACATATTGTATTTCTGAATTTTTATTTTTATCTTGTGCTTCATGATTGGTATAAGGTTATTTATACATTTTGAACTTTGTATTTTCATTCTCTTTTGACTTAGTCTCTTCATTAAGTGTATCAATTTTTATGATGTTCTCATCAATGAGGTATTAAATTTTGTTCTTGAGCTTCATACATATATTAGTGGAATGTCCAACACATCTATGATAATCAAAATGCATTTCCATCAAAGCTTCTAGATTGAGGTCTAGATATATTTATTTACAATAGTGTATGAAGTGTAATAACATGAAATTCAAGTATTTTTTGTAGTATAACATGAGGAGGTGAAGGTATCCTTGATAATTTCCTCCTTGGTAGAGATTTTAGTTCAATCTTATGTGGTGGTTGTGATAAAGCATTAATTATAACTTTAGTCTTATTTTTTAGTTCATTAGTTTTTTTCTTATAATTAGTCCTTCCTTGAAACTTGATAGGTAATTTATAAGGAGCATTGGATCTATACTTGAGATTATTTAATTTAATTAATTTGAATTCACATTCCTTAACAGTATGGCATAGTTCATCAAAGGATTTAAACTTATCAAACATAATATACTCTTGAAGAGGAGTAAGCAAGCTTTGAGTTAAATTATCTTGAATCTCACTATTAGCCATTTTATTTTCAATTTAGGTAAGCATAGTCTTATATCTTAAACATACTCAATAAGTATCTCATTTGGACCTTGTTTGAGATTTTTAATTTGAGCATAAGATAAATTTTCACCAATATTGATAAAATAATGTGCCAAAAATTGATTTGTCAAAGGATTGAAAAGTTTTAATTGATTGGAGAGGAAGATCATATAACCATCTAAGAATATAATCTTTGAGACTTGGTAGAAGAGCTTAGTTAATGATATGACATTATATTCATAGTCAATACAAATTGTATGAAAGGCAAACATATTTTTTTCAGGATAACCTTTGTCTTCATAAGGAGGAATCTTAGGGTCCACAAATCTAATTGGGAGAGGATAGGATGAAATTTGAGGAGCCAAACGGTTATGAAATAAGGTAAAATAATCTAAGTAAGTGTTATCATGATAAATGGTTTTATCAATATGAGTTATCTTGGCATGTAAGATAATAAGTTTTTTCTCAAGGGAAGCATTGGTTTTAATTATGGGAGGGGTGTAGGTAGCATGAGTAGGCATAGGCATGGATAACTAAAGTAAATCAAGAGATGTTCCTATGTTAAAAGGTAAAGGTTTAGAAGTGACTAATGGTGTATAAATAGGAATATGTTCAATGGTAAATGTAATAAAATTATAATTAGGGGTATTTAGAGTATGAAAGGGAAAAGGTTGAGAGAATGAGGAGGCTAAATTGTCTTGATGCTCTACTTTAGATTGAATAAGTATGTTAATGATATTCTTAACTTTATGAGGATATGATTGAAGACCTTAATGAAATATAGATAATTATTTCACTTTCTCTTCAGGTACTTAGTTAAGCTCATTTGTATCAATGTTTATCTCAACCTCAGAACTAAATTCCTATTCTGTATTGTCAATATTAGTTTCAATGTAAAATTAATTTTTATCATGAAGTTCTATTTATGAATAAACCAAAGGGAGTTATATATATCAAAAATGAGTACCACTTAATATAGCACACTAGCTTAAAGGCATACAATATAATACAAATTAATAGAATTAATGATTATGAATATAAAATAAATCATTTGAAGTTACTAAATAAGAAGATAATACAAACAAAAATAAAAGATAAATGGTGATTTAGAAAAGGGTTTGAATTATTTTTAGGCTCTAAAATATACTTGATTGTTCATTGATTAATGTTAACTCAATATTTTAGAACACTAACTATAGAGATAGAACTATTCATGTAGCACGCTAACTTCATTTTAAGGGTAAGTTTAGAGTAAATTCTCTATGAAATATGCTCCTCTCAAGTGCACCACAAATCAAAAAAATAATAAAGGATTTGTATTAATGTAAATAATATATCTTAGGAATTTTTATATACCATGAGGCAAATAAAAAATAAATTATATGTTTAGATATGTACCATGGATATGAGTATTAGAGTAAAACCCCTCACACCATAATGTATATCAGCATAAAACTATGTAACTTTTCAAAATAGTTGCTAAGTAGTTTTAAAACTTATAGAACATAATTTATAAAATAAGAAAATAAAAATAACAATGCAAAATATTTTTGAATAAGAAAACAACAAAATTCAACCTGAAGTTCAAAAGAAAGATAGTTTGTGTCGGTATTTATACAAGGTGACAAGACAAAATATTTCAATGTTGGATTAATCCAAAGTCAAAAAAAATAAATTATTATATTAAGGATAATATCCATGGTTGATGATGTATTATTTGATTGTCAGGAAATTAAAGAATTAAATGGAAACCTTAAGTCAAAAATCAACAAGAAATAAATAGTGTTCTGACTATAGTGGGTTCACCAAAAGGTTTCTACTAGAATTAATTATGAAATATAATTTAATTTAATTTGAAATGTAAAATATTGAAATATGATCTAGGATAATATATAATATAATAAATAAATATATCTAAAAAAATTAAATTACTAAAACTAGAAGACTAGGGCTAGGGTTAAAAAATCATTCTTACAGCTGATTTATTTCAAATTGTGTTAAATTTTTGTAAGTTGTAACTTTATTAAAAAAAATTATAAACATATATGCATAATAAAATAATGTCTCGTCATCTCCTAGGATAAATCCATAGGAGGTGAGTAGGAGTGTATGCACTATTTTCCTCTACTGTGAGTTTGTCTTATCAAACTTTATGTTAGATCTAAAAATCTAGGTTTATTTGCCTGCAGATGAATGTAATATATATATATATATATATATATATATATATATATATATATATATATTGAATTGATCTATGGAATACTTATAATATTATAGCCCTAATCCTAAAAAACCACACAAATAGATAAAATCCAAAATGTAAAAACCCGAGAGAAGTGGGAATGGCCCAGCCATCATTAGACAACCACTTGTTGATTGAATGTTGCACACATAGCCTAAAGGGCCTTGGGATGATGTAGTTATCCCTTTAGGGAAGATCATATGAATTAAACTATAAATTTTGATTATAATTCTTAACCAAGGCCCTCAACCTAAAATAAATAATGTTGGGCTTGGCAAAGGACTATAAAATTATAGTAGAATTGTAATAGAGTTATTTACTTAGAAAATAGATGCTTTTAAAATCATAAAAGAGATACTTTTATTATTGAGAGATAGGCCTTTTCAAGTGTGACACTTGATGTGAATTTATAGAGATGTTTCTTAAATATTTATGATAATCAAATTATTGATGTGTGTAGGAAAGCTATTAAAAAACTTGTTATTTTCAAAATATGAATGCTAAAGCATGGGAAACAAGTTCACACTGCTAGATAGATGTGTAGTTTGCCCCTATCTATCTAGTACACACTTGTCCAAAAGGAACATGATATTATAAAACAAGAGTGACAATAAATTGCATGTTAAATATAGATTAATAGAGATAAAATAGGGAAATCTGGAAGATGTTCTTAGGTAATTTCAATATTTTAAAGGCTTTCTTAATGATGTGAGTTATTGAAATGAAAAATTAGCCAATCAAGGTAAAGGTGTTAATAAAAACCATTGTTAATAATTTATTAGTTAAATTTTAGTGTCTACAATCCTTAACTACTTGATTTTTATTTGTTATCAATGCTTGTATTGGAGATGATGTAACTATGTCCTTATTTTTCTTACTCTATATTTTTGGTATGTAATTAAACCATCTTGAAACATACAGGAGATAATCATATTAATTCTATCAAAATATGATCTCATATGTTTTAACCATGATTGTCCCAATGTAATATTGCCTTGTGCATATATTAATGTTTTAATTATTTTAGACCCAAAATAAATTGGAATGTTAATATGCCCCATATCATCCTAATTTATATGTTGTATATCTCATTCATTGTATTCCAAATTATTTAGAAACCTAATTATGCATGTATTTCATTATTTCTTGTCTTTTATAATATTTTATTATCTATGTTTGCCTCTAATAAGGGTTTAAATTACCATTAACTCCCTGAGAGGAATATCCTAGAAAAAATCAATCCTTCTTGCATGTGAAGTAGGATAAGATCTTCTCCTAGTAACCTCATCCTCAAAATCTTGATAGACCATTTTATCCTTTGTAGGAATGTCACGATATATCTCAATTTTCATTGAAGAGGTATTATAATAATATTGATAAGGAGACCTTGTTTACCTAGTGTCATTTTTTTTAATTAAATAACCCCTCTATCCACAAATTATTTAATGTATTATTACAATTCATAAAAATGATCAACACAATCTCCACTGATATGATAATAGTCAAAAATTAGTTTTACCTTTATTCATTCAAGGTGATGAGGAGGGTGATAGTAATTAGGAGGTAAATTTATTAGCTTTTTATCAAGTAATATTTAAAAGAAACACTTGGTGGATATCGATAACTATAAAACTTAAGTGGTTTATTATTTTTACCATTAGTGTATTTTTCATAACATTAGAATTGTAACCCATGTCCTTTGATTCTTGACTTTTATTTATGACCTTAATTATATATTTTTCCACTAGAGGTAACACACTATGTTCATCATTCTTATCCATGAAAAAAATTTCAATTTCAATTATTTTTTTGTGATTAATTGTCTCATATGTGTCATTCTTATGATTAAGTTTTATATTCATGTGATCATGAGTTTGAGTATATACAAGCTTATCCTCAAGATAAGAAACCTTTAAACATAAGTCTTGGATTTTATGTTGTAGTGCATCTATATATTACAACATGGAAATTTTATGGCTCATAGAAATAGTAGTGGTTTTTAAATATTAATTAATTGGTTTTCACACATTATCTACTTTAAAAATAGGAATAATAGATTCAACACCAATGTCATTACATTACCTAATATTGTGTTCTATGGAAACATCATTTGTATAATTTGTAATCATTTCATAAAATGGCATTATCATCACATTTTTATTGTAAAGTAATAATAAAAATGGGATTAGATTTTATTTCAATAGAAATCTCATGTAAAGAGATACTTTCACATTTATTTATATAAAAAAAAGAAGGATTTTCACATTGTATTTGAATAGAGAAGAGAGAAACATCACACTCATTTTATTGTTTTCCATTTATATAGAAGGATAAATATTGTCATGTGATTTTCAATAATTTTCCATTTATATAGAAGGAGAATAAGTATATGCACAAGATATGATGACCTACAAATATAATATTTCTCTTAATATATGATCACTTGAACAAGGTCATAACAATAGAGCCTATGTATATTTAGATGATCGAATAAGGGCCTAGAATAACCATATACCTAGCAAAGCATAATATATTTTCAAATGTCAAGAAGAAAAGGTTCCAAATCCTAAGCTTATGACATGGGGTATAACTCTCACTTGGGATTAGTGATGGGTCAATGATTGTGATAAGGATTGTAAATGTGCAAGTAAATTAAATGATTTTAAGTGGTTGTAAGGAGGGTAAAGTGAAATGGTCAAAAAAATTAGGGTATATACAACCTAAGGTGATAAATGAAAATCCTAATAAATCTTGAATCTATACTAATTTATTTATTATAAATAAGAGTATAATTAAGGACACACAAACATCCACAAAGAAATAAACCAAGAAATATATTATCTACCAAGTACATAAAGGAAAGAGTATAGTGTTAGAGATAATTAACCTTGGGTGGACCTGATGATACTTCAATCTCCCCCTTTGGCTCAAGTGGCACTTTAGAAGAGATGTTTTAGGTTGAATACTTCAAATGGTAAGATGAAGACCTAAGTATCATTATTTGGGACTCATTTGGATTTTCCTATTGAGCTTCAAATACACTACAATATTATGTCTCCAATATAAGGTTCTAAACCTTTAATTCCTCAGAATATTGCTTAAAATTAGAAATATGAGTTCAATTAGAGTGTATGAATAAGATATATATTTTATAAATGAAATATGGCCCCTATATATATGGCTCTTATAGCCAAAACTAACCCCTAAATCTAAGCCACAAGTATTTTCTATGTTGATATAGTCATAAATTCTCAGATGACATGGTATTATATCACCAAGGTTGATGTAGTACATAGCATGAATGATTAACTCAGAATTGTATTAGGTTATCTGATATAGTATAGGGAAGACAAATATGAAACAAAGTGTATATAGTCCATACCAATACACTAGGATTTAGTGAAGTTTGAAATTTTGGATATAAATTATATGGAGAGGTAAGATAGAAAGAGA
The DNA here is from genome assembly GCA_037957365.1 of Torreya grandis. NCBI lineage: Eukaryota > Viridiplantae > Streptophyta > Pinopsida > Cupressales > Taxaceae > Torreya > Torreya grandis. Next base: position 894,223 of record JARHVA010000370.1, read on the forward strand.
ATAAAACTATTATCAATGAATGTATGATAGAATAATATGTAAACATATGTTTCAAAGTACCCTAATTAGATCCTATCCCATTCTTGATGCACCCTTTAAGGTGTGCACTCATGGATATTAACGTGTTGATGAGATGCTACAAGATAAAGTGTTAGTAAAGTGATAAAACGAAAATATTAGGTGTATACATATGCCCCACCCAAATCTCATCTTGTGTCACAATAGTGTAACACAAGGTGGTGCTTCAAGATAGATACATAGAAATAAAAAAGATCATAATTAGAAATAAATGTTGACATAATTGATAATGAATGAATAATTTAAAGTATCATATATGTACCTTGACTTACCTTTCTACTAAATGACTACATGTAAGTATTATAGTCTCAATAATGGAGGGTGAAATAATTGAATTTGAGCAACCTTAATGACACAAGGCTAAAAAAATAAAAATAATGAGGGTGTATGCAGGATAGTCTATAAATGGTTATAAAATGAAAAAATATCAATTTTTTGGAAAAACATGGAATATTTTGGCAAGCTGAGATTGATAAGGCTAGGTTTGAACCAAAGGATCCAAAGAATCAGATAAAGATAAAGGAAAATTGGTAAGTCAAAACATCAAGGATGCACCCAAAGTAAGATAAGTGAAAATATATATCTAACAAAGGAGAAAGAACTATTGTATGATTAAAACATCAATGTAGGATAAATAACATATAAAACCTAGTTAAATTTATGAAAAAGGTATAAATGGGACAAAGGACCCATAAAAGGTGAAGCATGAAAGCATGAAATGGAGAGATGAGATCGGATGGCTCATAATAAAATTAAATGGAAAACTCAAGGTCCCAAACATATCAAAGAGAAATCCTAAGAATATAAGGTAATGAAAAAGAAAGCATCTCACAAGAACTCAAATATACATAGTTTATACTAAAGATGTAAAATATAGAACTACCATAATGATACCATGTTTTAAAAAGATGGAAAATAGGAGATAAATAATATGGGGGAGATTTAGGAATAAACCTACCTATCAAGGATCAAAAATGGAGGGAGGTAAAAGAGGTATCATGAAGGTGAAATCATGCTCCTTACCAAAAAAAGACACTTAGATCATGTTGGCAAGACTAATAGTTTGCAACTCCAATAGACCTAAATAAATATAACTAAAAAAATAAGCTTAAACTAAGTATTGAGGTATATATTTAATTCCATGAAGGCTATTACGTATGAAAAAGAAAAGGATTCTACCTACCCATAATGTGTTCCCTTCTCCTCAGGACCCCTTATAGATTTATTGCTCTACTCTGAAGATTGGGTGCTTTGTGAGAAATTAGGTGTCACTAGAATATAATAATATGTAGTTATATAATGAGACATCCTACCCTAGTTTATTTATCTAATATAAAAAAGTGCACATTGACTCTATCACGAGGCCAAATATGGAGTTTGAGCTTCAACTAGAATAGGAGATGTGCCAAAAAGATCATGTCTTTTGGTATGATATAAATTTTAAGACATAATTTTCATTTTCAAATTACCTTTTAATATGATATGGGTTTTAACTCTTTTATAAAAAAAAAATTCCTCTTTCATATGGACTTGGAAAAACTAAACATGGGTGGTAAAGATGACTCTCTCAAGAGAGCTGAAACCTAGTCACTAGAAGAGATAACCTAAATACCATGTAATGATACCAATAAATGGCACTCATATAATGTAATATTATCCAAAAAAAACATTAAATTTTGGTCCATTAAACCATCTTCCATAAATTCTTCCATCCATGTTGCATATGTTTATTATTGTAATATAAGTTAATAATTTATAGATAAAATAGTATAGTTTAATGGTTTTTATGTGAATTTACTAATAAGCATGTATAAGCCACCCAATACCACAAGGGGAGGAGGGTCGATGCACATTTTATAATGACATATAACTATTGACTATATAACACTTGAAACCATTATTTGGCTAGACATTGGAGACATAGATAACCTATAGCAACTAGGAACCACCCATAACCATTGATTGTGTACACATGCAACAACTACTTTATGCACCCACAACAACTTATATATATGCACATTATTGACTATGATAGTTGGTGTTAATTTGGAGCTAAAATCATCCCAAAATTTAAGGAGTTAACTTGATTCATTTAATTTAGGGGCAAACAACTTCAATATTATATTCCTTCTCCATTTTAGTTATTTTATTGTTGCAAAAAAATATAATTATTGTTATTGTTAGTCTTTATTTTTTTAGGAAAACAATAATTTACAATTTTAACTACAAGATTTTAAAATTACTAGATAAACCACCTACCTCCCCTATATAAGGAGAAAAGTTATAGGTGGTGAGGTAGTTTGTGGTTGAGAGATATAGTTTTGCATTGAGAACATGTTATTGTTGTATTACTATAATTATTATTTAGCAAAACCTTTATTAAATAAATCTAGTTTGAATAAGTAACTCACCTATAGTAAAGGAGGGAAGTCAATATCTAATTAAATGTAGGGCCCACTTTCATGTATCTAGTAGTCTGGAATCTCATCTTTTAAAATTAGTTTTATTTTTATATGTGTTTATGCATGTATGTATTATTTCTTATTTATTATGTTGTGTGTGATATCATCTATGTATAATCATTATCACACTGTTGCACATTCAAATCATCCATTATTGAATGCTTCAAAATACTTTTGATTTCTTTTTTATGAAATTTCCCTTTCTTTCCTATAATTTCATAATGAACAGGACCCCAACCTTCAATACAGACTAGTACCACACATAAAGTGTCATCATATTACCAAAGTAAATATACCCCAAGTTAAAATTATAATGAAAGTAGTAGTATCAGTAAACCAAGTGATTGACCCTCTAGAGTACAATTTTTGGGTCATACGTACCACCACATCAAGTTTTTGATTGTTTGATTCTGATCATCACCATAGTGCCTCAAGACTCATATAATTACACCTTAGTAAAGAGTGAAATCTTGAAACCAAACTTAATGATCCAAAAATTAAAGTTAAAAATAGGGAGTCATGTAAATGATCATATAATGATTGGGTTTATCTGATCATAAAAAAAGTATAATGAATATGGTATGTGATAAGTAGGAATTAAATAACATCATAAAGGAGGGTAAAATGTGAATGAGGATATGTATATAGACTACTATATTTTTACCAAAAAATAATATGACTAACTCTAAGTGACAAAAACATGACTCTTGACCATTGACTTATCTTTATAAAAAGACACAACTATGATTGTAAGCAAAAATAATCTATTTAGAAAAATTAAAAACGGTCAATGTTTGTGAGGAGGGCCTAGTTAATTCCCCAGGTCTTACCATGTAACTAAAAAATATAAAATCCAAGAGGTAAAAATAAGATAAATCTATGAATCATAAAGATGATGAAACTATGAAGCATATAAAAGATATCAAAGACTCAAAGGGAGTATAATGATAAGAGAAACCAAAGAATCATAATGTTTACACTATAATTAATTATGAATTACAATTAACACTAATTAGAAATTTAAAATATTAAAATATGATCTTGGATGTGAAATAAAATATAATACACCAAATACATAGATCTACAAAAAAAATGAAAGTTATAAATTGCTATAAATAGAAACTAGGGCTAGGGTAAGATAATTATCCTTGCAAATAAATTAATTCAGACTATGCTAACTTTTCATAAGCTATGACTATTTTAAAAACCTAAAAACAAATATGCATTATAAATCATTAAAGCTTTGTATGTTGGGACAAGGCTACAAAAGGAGAATAAGGGTGAAGTTCTTTTTTGTCTACTATTGTGGCTTTATCCTAGTAGACTATGCTTTAGATTTGAAAATATGCAGTTGTTCACCTCTATCTGTATGTGACCTATTTCTATGTACATCTCAATTTTATGTGAAAACAACCTATAAAATAAATTTCTTATTACTACATAAGCACACAAAAGAGATCAAATGCAAAAGGGGGAAAATGGCATATTTGTGAATGATCGAGCCATCCTTAAAAAAAACCCTTGTTGATTAAGTGTTTCTTACATAGCCAAAAGGCCATAGGCTGATTAGTTATCCATTTAGGGAAGATCATATGAATGTAACTAGAAATTTTTTAATATATTTCTTGACAAATAATTCCCTTAACATGTAATAAAGAACATTAAAATTGGCCAAGGACTATGGCATGCAATAAAATTTCAATAGTAGTCTTTACTTAGAAGATAGATTCTTTTTTTTATTTGATCACATAAATAAACTAGTTTTACAAGGATCCAAGAACCATAAAATTATTATAAGAGTATTATAAAAAAAATTAATAGGTCAACCAAGGCCAAATAGCAAAAGTCAGCAAAAACAAGCTATAAAGTACTACAGATAGAGAAATAAGATAGCAAAAAATAAAATAAAGAGGGGGGCCCTCCAATGTTTCCTTCTCCTCCTCAAGTATCTTCAATATAAATCCCTACTTTGTCTTAGAGACATTTACCCTCATCTGACTACTAGGTCCTTCTGCACCATCACCTAGAAGGATCATACATGGCCTTTTCTGGCCTTGTACCTATAGGGGTATTTTCTTGATAGGGGTCAAGTTGGAGATGTCAGGTGTGGGGATATATATTATCTTTAATTACTACTTAATATGGGTCCATTATAGCTTAACATAATGGATAAATGAGTGAACAATCAAGTTTTCTTGCCTATGTAGGGTATTCCACTCTTAGATAAGGCTAGCAAGGGTCAAACTAGCCTCTTGTACCTTATTTTTAAAGTTGTCAAGATACTCCTTGTTATTTTTTAGCTTATCAGATAGAAAAAAATTTCCCTTCTTGATGTCCTCCATAGAGTTTCCCTCATCTATAAGACCAGCATGGGATTGGGAACATATAACTTAAGTAGAAGGTCTTTAGCAGAAGTTTTAAATAAACTAGCTTGGGGAGTGCTAACAGATCAGTGGTAGGACCCTGAGGTGGGGTCCTCCTATTGGGAGTCCTCTAGAGATTCCTCCTTGGTATAGGACCCCCTTAGGGGGGGACATCACTCCTTTACAAAATTTGACCATTTTTAACAAGTAGAAGTATAAGCCCTTGGTGCAAAATGGGGTTGGACTCATTAACTTGGTGGGCAAGGGCAGTACATTACAGTGACTTTAATAGGTAAAATGGTAGGCTAATATTATAACCCAAAAAGTGGTTTAATAATATAAAATGATGAGAAAAGATTAAGACCCTCTAAATTCATGTATCTCATTACTTGGAGGCATACCTATGGCCATTGTCATGGGAGATCTACTCAGGGGAAACCATTCTTATCTATTTTCATGAACTCATTTGTGTGAAAGAAGCACTAAAGGAGTTCATTATTCTTGATCTGGTATTTGTAGGCCTTTTCCCCTTTGTAGGTCATGCCTATGGTCTCCCCTATGAATTCCTCCATGACTATGATTTGAATGCCCCACATCACCACCTTACGCTTATTTCATATAGTAATAAAGTCTCAAGTAACATTGGAATCATGTTCTATAATTTGTAATATTATATTTGTGATCCCCACCTCCCCCCCACATTAACTTTTTTCATGCCTTATTTTGTGCCCTTAAATCTAAACATGAGGTAGGCTTCTTCTAAAATCATAAAATATATGTTTTTGTTAGTGAGAGCTAGGTAGGTTCAAGTGTGAACCTTGATGTGATTTTATAGGAGAATATTTCAATTTTTTCCTATAACCAACCTATTGGATTGTGTGGGAAATAAATTATAAAGTGTGTTGTTTTAAAAATATGATTTTTAGTGTGTTATGGGTAAGGCCATAATGCACCCTTGTTCACCTAGTGTTCCCTTGTCCAACATGAATAAATGATTTTGAAATCAAAGTGATAGTAAAGTATATGTTGCATAGGTATGAACAAATATAAAATAATGATGTATATGAGATATGAACTATAATTGGGAGACTTTGAAGGATTTCTTAGAGATTGTAGGTTATCATAATGGAAAATTGATCGAGCAAGGTAAAAACATTACTAACAAATAGTGTCAAGCATTTATTGATTAAATTTCAATGTCTAAATTCCCGCCCTGATTCCATTAATGCTTAAAATTAATAGAGTAAAGTAAATGTGATACCTGAGTGTGTATACACACATTGTCTTTATCATGGAGATGTGCATGCCCCCTTATTAAGGTATATGGAGAAGTGTTGAACCTATGGTGAGTTGAGAGTGATCAAGTCTCAATTTGAATGATAAATGAATATGTTTGATTTGAAAATATTATATGTTCCAACCCTTATAGAGTACTTTATAATTATTTATGCAAATGTGGGAACCAACAAAGTGGTTCTCTAAAGTAAAACTAAGACATGGAGCATCACTAAACTCAAATATGTTTCACTTGCTAAACTAAAAAGAAGAGATGGGAAATAGTACGTAGATCACTAAAGTGAAACCAAGACACATAGTGTCACTAAGTTCAAACATGGTCCACTTGAAAAATATGAATCGCATTTTTGCAGACAAATCTAGATTCAAGCTGTAAATTCTTAAAAAATTGATACTTTAAAAAAAGAAAAAAATAATAAATATTTTAAATTAGTATCTTGTACATGAATGCATATCATGCCCCCTATACTATATATAATGTTAATTTTAACTTTTTAAAGTTATTTAAAACCTTGTGAAGTTCTTCATACAAGTGTATATGTGCTCAAGTAGCTATAAGAGTGGAGTGTATAAGCAAGCCAAATGCTCCCAAAATCTGAAAATTCTGATTTTGCATATTTTAAACTATCAAATCTGAAATATATTATTTGTGAAAGCTTAGAGATGAGCCCATTATGATGCCTCCCTTTTTATATGAGAGAAATTACCTAAAATTCACTTGTCTCAAAATCAAAAGTGATAATATTTGTGAAGGATGAAATCAATTAAGAGCATGTGAATATTTTAATTGTATTAGAATATAAGAGATGTAACATTTAAGCATATGAAAAGGTTGGATATTAAATTACATCATTATAATTTAATGTAACATTGATTTAGTGTATGAAGGGTGTAAATAAATTGTAGGTCTTTTATATCTATTGTAAGCATAGAATAAGCATTAAAACACATATGTAGTATGTGCATGATATGTATCATGGCACCATATATGTATGTAATTAGATATGTAGTAGTATATGATAGGCATCATGGCACCATAGTAGGAATTAATTAACATGTAAGAAAATTCACACAATAAGGCACAAATGCCACATAAAAGGGACCTTTAGTATGTCAGATATAGTTATAAATGTTGATTAAATGTCACATATAATTCCCATATGTTAAATATAAGGGACATATGAATGTCACACAAACATAAAAATCCAAGGGCCACACACATAAGGCATGATGATGTTATACAATTAATAGGGTGTGTGGTAAACATACATAAGGCAAAAGGCCACATACAAGAAGAAATCAATTTGAAGCATGTGATGTAAGGAAGGAATCATATAGAGAATCATAGAGAAATGAAACAATCACATGTTGAGAATATGTATCTATGTTCGTGTTAGAAAATAGCATATTCATTATGATAGGTGTAAATTATAAATGATAAAGACACATATATTTTTGTTATATCCCAACTAGGAAAATAGGTTTTGGGTAAATAAAACATGTAAGAGTGTTATTATATAATAATGTGATTCCCTTAACTAATAAATGTTATTGGGTAAAAGGCTAGACTAACATTGAAATCATGTAAAATTATGTCTTAGTTTGTAGTTTGACAAATATAAAAGTATGTTTTCCACTCTATGAAGAAAAAATATTTAAGAGGTCCCTATGATTATGTTTATGTTGGAATTAGACATAAAATGCAAAGGGACATGACCATAATAGATGGGGGTAGTGTGATTCTATCCTAATTTATGATATATAGGAATTTTCAATCAAGACAACTTTTTATGTGCATGTTTATTATCTAGTGCTATAGAAATATTACATGTTTCACACTCATGTATCTTGTGAGAAGAATTTTATAATGAAAAGATAATGAAATATGTTATATATTGAACATAGATATAGATGGTTTATGCAAATATGTGATCCAACAACTTGAAAATATGCCTATAGGTCCTAATTTTAATTTTTATCAAATATTTTGATGTTTTTTCACCTTTTTAATATTTATGGATGTTTTTTTTATTTTTCATATTTGAAAGGTAAAGTACATATACATGAAATTTGAAAAATAAGGTAAGTAACAAGGTTTTACATATAAAGGAAAGAGGGGGAGATTCAAACAACCCTCAATAAAAAATTTAAATCAAAACATGGTAAGAAGCAAGGCAATAAAGGTGCCCCGAATGTAAAAGTATATGTAATGTAGTGAAAATGATAAGCATGATCATGTAACCTTAGGTAAAAGTAGATATATATAAGAGTTGAAGAACAAATGAGAGGTAAAGTATGTATATATGTGTAACAATGATCAATCTTAGTAAGATAATTATCTTGGATTATTCTAATTAGGTTGAAAAAGACAAGGGATAAAGCACCCCAAAATGAAAATAGATCCAAGGGATAAATTAAATGGATTGGGTGTAGAAGAATAAGGAATAAAAATAAAGAGAAAAGAAGCTATCTACAAGTAGGTACTAGGTAGTTATGTTAATCAAGGCCATTAACCAAACCATGTGTCCATCTAATGACCTCATAAATAGTATGCTTATATGTATATATAACTCCTTGATAATAAGTAATAATATCTTATGCAAAATAATAAGTGCCAAATATATAAGCTTCTAAATCTGAACAAGAACCATGTGTTGTAAAGTAATCCTCTAAATCATTGAGCATATATTTGTATAAAATTGTATCCTCATGCATGGGAATACATGTTGTAATAACATGTGCCTATGTAGGATCCTTTTTAATATACTATGATGTTGTATTAGACAAATACATTATGCTATGTGCCACTTTTTATTTGAAGCAGATGTCTTGATTTTTCTAGCCAAATCAGCATGCTCATATGTAATCATATCATGCTCAAGAATATATGGAGAAAATATAATATATTCATGTTAATAACTAGGTGAGGAAACTTAAATATGCTCTTTCTCATAACTAGGTGAAAAAACTGATTTTAGAATATTGTTATTTGAATGTAATTCAAGATCTTGAATAGTTGCATAAAATAATTTGTTACCATTTTGCTTAATAACTATGCCAACCAACTGTTGTGGATTAGGATTACATACCATTGTTTCCATATGATATTCATATTGAATTCCTAAGATCTTAACCACTTTAGTATCATGAATGCTTTAGAGATTTGTGAACTATAGAAGGATTCATTCTAAATTTCTATAGCCAAGGTCTTCCTAATAGCATATCAAAGACACATGTTCTTGGTAACATTAATAAAGGAGTGGGAAATATGATATGTCCCACTTTTAAATGTAATAAAATATGCCCAAGAGTATCTATTACATAACCATAAAATTCTTTCACAACTCTAGATGTATATATATATATATATATATATATATATATATATATATAGAGAGAGAGAGAGAGAGAGAGTTGTGAAATCATTTGATGGTCATGTACTAGATACTCTTGGGCATATTTTATTATTTTTAAAATTGTGACATATCATATTTCCCACTCCTTTATTAGTGTTACCAAAGAACATGTGTCTTTGATATGTTATTAGGAAGACCTTGGTTATAGAAATTTAGAATGAATCCTTCTATAGTTACAAATCTCTAAAGCATTCATGATACTAAAGTGGTTAAGATCTTAGGAATTAAATATGAATATATATATATATATATATATATATATATATTTATTTATATAATTGTTGATGATAATTTTGATAGACATACATTATTCATTAGAGAATATGTTGGAATACAAGAAAATATAGTATTATGATAGACAATGGATCAATTTAAAATGTGTCAACCAAAGAAATTCTACATTATATTATATATAATATAATTTAGAATTTCTTTGGTGCACACATTTTAAATTGATCCATTGTCTATCATAATACTATATTTTCTTGTATTCCAACATATTCTCTAATGAATAATGTATGTCTATCAAAATTATCATCAACAATTTTAGAATCATCAAAGGTAATAAATGGGTGTGATACTATCTTGCTTGTAGCTACACCAATAATGTTATCAAGTGGATATCTATATTAATATGGAGGATGATGTGCATTATATTCATGATGTACTTAAAAAAAATTGTTTGTAATCTTGTATTTCATGATTTGGAGAGGGCTCTTTATACATTTTGATTTTTGCATTATCATTTACTTATGAATTAGTATCTTAATTAGGTGTATAAATTTTAATAATCTTCTCATCAATGAGATATTTTATTTTTTGATTGAGTTGAATACATCTATTAGTGTAACGCCCAACACTACTATTATAATCACAAAATGCATTTCCATCAAATATTCTAGATTGGCATCTAGTTATATCCATTTATAATGGTGGAGGAAGTGTAATAACATGATATTCAAGTATTGTTTTTAGTATCACATGAGGAGGTGAAGGTATCCTTGAGAATTTCCTCCTTGCTGGAGCTTGTAATTGAAGCTTATGTGGTGGTTATGATATAACATTAATTGTAATGTTTGACTCAATTTCACTATCATTACTTTTGCTCTTATAATTAGGCTTGCCTTATAACTTTATAGTTGAAGCATAAGGAACATTGGGGATATAATTGAATTTATTCAATGTAATCAATTTGAATTAACTTTCCTTAACTGTATGTCATAGTTCATCAAATGATTTTAACATGTCAAACACAATAGGCACTTAAAGAGAAGTAAGTAAGCTTTGAGTAAAAATATATTGAAGATTATTATTAGGAATTTGATTTTTCATTTTTGAAAGCATATTAGTGTATCTTAGAACATACTACATATCTCATTTGGATCCTATTTGATCTTTGTAATTTGATCAAATGATAATTTCTCACCAATATTTATTGCAAAATGTACCAAAAACTAATTTATCAAAGGATTAAAAGCCATTATTGATTGGAGAGGAATATTATAGAACCATATAACATCATAATCTTTGAGACTTCATGGAAAGATATTAGATAACAATTTGTGATTATCCATATAATATAGACAAGTTGCATGAAAGGGATGCAAATGTTGTTTGGGATCACCTTTTACCTCATAAATAGGAAGCTTGGGATCCAAAAATCCATTTGGAAGAGGATAAAATTAAATTTAAGGAGACAAATGGTTATGAAATAAGGTACCAAAATCTAAGGAAGGGATAATATGAGGAATTTTTACTCACTATTAGCTAGTTTGGCTTGCAAGAGAAGAGCATGCTCAAGGGAAGCATTGGTTGTAGTAATGGAAGAGGTATAGGTAATGAACGATGTAGAAATAGGGATTGATGTAATGGTATATGTAAAAAAATTAGGAAGAATATTTTAAGTTGATTTTTTAATTTCATCTTAACAAATATATAAAAATGAATCAAGGATTTTTGTATGTACTTGAGCATAATCTCAAATTTATTGCATGATTGGTTTCGGTATTAATTTCAAAGACTATGACCATGATGTGCCCATTGAATGGATGAAGACTATTTATAAAGTCATTTTGTTAGGATAAATGTATAAGATAGGCCTTCTCATGATCCCAAGTCATTGAATATTTGATAAAAACAATAGGCACAACTAGATGACAAGATGAGGTAAAATAAGCATTTGAATTAAGAGAAAAATGTGAAGTATGAGAGGGAGCTTATTAAATTGATTTATATGGAACCAATACATAATGAATAGAATGTTTTAAATAAATGTTAGATGTTAAAATATACTTCATTAATCTGTGTAATATGTGATAAAAACATGTATATGTTACACCCATGTTGAACACAAAAATTAAATAAGCAAATCTATTATTTAAAAAGACAATGCAAGTAAAAATCTAGGATAAAGGGTGATATATGAAAGGGTAAAACTTATTTTTAGGATCTCAGATATATTTTATCATTCATTTATTAGTATTATCCCAATGTTTTAGATCACTAAATATAGAGTTAGAACCATTCATGTAGCCCATTAACCCTAATTTCAAGGGTAAGTTGAGAGTAACTTTCCTAGGTGATATGCTCTTCTCATGTGCACCACAAATCAAAAAAATAAAAGAGGCTTCATATTAGTGTAAACAAGGAGATTTTATATATTTATAATACTCTTCAAGGCACATGGAAATTAAATTCTATGTTTGGCTTTGTATTATGGCTATGATGGAGTAAAACCATTCATGCCATGATGTGTGTAAATAAAACACCATGTGGCCCTTCACAATAGTAACTAAGTAGTTTTAAAACTATCAAAACACAACTTATAAAAAAATTAAAATTAATTGAAAAATAAAGTGAAGAAAAGTGAAATATTTTTAATAGGAAAATATTCAATCTGAAGTGGAAAGAAAGAGCCTTTGTGTTGGTATTTATCTGAGTTAACAAGATAAATGTTTTCAGTGTTGGATTACTCTAAGGTTGAAAATTTTAAACCATCATGTCATGGATGATATCCAAGGTTGAGGAATTTATTCTTTCCATGTTAGGAATTTCTATAATTAAATTGGAACCCTAAGCCAAAAATTAACAAGCAACTAACAATGTTTGAAATAAAATGTGGATTCACCAAAAGCTTTACATAAGAATTAAATATATATGAATTAAAATAAAATATAATAATAAATATAAAATATTTAAATATAATCTAGGATTTTAAATAAAATAGAATATAATAAATACATAGATCTATAAATTTTATACTTGTAAATGGCTAAAAATGGAAACTATGTCTATGGTTAGAGAATTGTCCTTTCAAATAGATTAATTTAGACTATGTTTATTTTATATACTATGACAAATTTGTATAAGGTGTAAATGGGTGAATTACCTTGTTGTATATTATTGTATCTTTATACTCATATATTATGCATTGGATCAAAAAAATTGGGCTTGTTTGGTTATGTTTATATGTGGCATGTTTCTATGCAAAGCTCTATTTGACACATGTAAAACTTATAAAATAAATGCCCTAGTATTGTACAAGCACAGAAAACATATCAAATTTAAAAGGAGGGTCAAATAGGGGATGTATTAATGGCTAAACCATCCTAAAAAAAATCTTGTTGACTAAGTGTTGCCTACATAGCCTGAAGGCCTCAAGATGATGTAGTTCTCCTTTTAGGGAAGATAATGTGAATGAAACTAGTAAGTTTTAATTATAATGCTTTAAAAATCATTCCCTTAACCTAAAATAAATAGAATTAAACTTGGAAAATTACTATGATATTATAATATTAGTCTTTACTAAGAAGTTATATGCTTTTAAAATCATAAAATATATACTTATGTTAGTGAGAGAGGTAGGTTCAATTATGACTCTTGATGTGATTTTATAGCATAATATTTTGAATGTTTCTAATATCTGACCTATTGAATTATGAATGAAAGTCATTATAAGTTATAGATATTAAAATCTGATTTATGTATTAATTTAGCCTTATACAATTGGCAAAAATCTATATAGATTTCAGTTATAGGCATGCCCTCTACTGAAAGGTTCATGTTCACTATCTCTTTATGCCTAAATTGCTTATTTCTTAATCTAACCACTATTATTCAGATGACTAGGCCTTCTATACTATGAAAAAAAATATAAACCTAATTATTATCCTTCATTTCCAATTTTTAACCTATACCTATTTTATAAATTCCCAGACATTTGCATCCTAGGTGGACACCTCCATCTACACAAGTGTCCAACTTTATTAAAAAGTATATAGTGCCCAAAATTTATTCAAGTTAAAAATGAAAATTATCCCAAATATTAGTATAAGTGCTTTACTAAGATATATTCTCAAAAGGGATTGATATATACAAGATCAATCCTCACCTATATAATACATGGAACTCACAATTAAACCTACCAAGAATCACTCAATCAAGTATTTAAGTGAGCAAACCTACCCTATACCCTATTCATACCTATTTATATAAAAATCATAGGATAATTATAACTAAAGGTCTAAGGCATTAAAAGAGTAGTTTATAAGCCCTATTTCCAAGTTACAAGATAATTCACTGCATGTCATTATTTATCACATGTTGCATCTTGATACACACACAAGTTAAAATGTATGGGAGACCTACATAAGTTTGAGGCCCTTTTTAGAGCATTGGATATGTAGACAGTGCCCATTGATATAAGTTTCCTTAGGGTAGCTCAACACCATGATCCCACTAACCCATTTTTCCCATAGTCACTCCAAAGGTGAGGAAGTTAGGGTTTGGTCATTTGACAAAGAGACATAACCTATGTGCATGGTTTGAATAAATCAAAAGAAAGTACATATAAAAAATATAAGTTTCTAGTTGGTCGCATCTAGATCCATTCTATATTTTGTACTACACACATTGTAATTAGACACTTGCATTGATGCAACCATCTAGATCTGACAAAATCACCTAAAGCCACAAAAAGAATATTCTTAAAATATAAAAATTATCCTAAGATCACCTTCCAACCCAATTCTAACATGTTTCAAATTAGACCTACATGATCACATAAACCATTTAAGTATCAATTGTTCCTTTTTATTAAAATATATATTAATAGTTTTAATTTATTATTTTTAACAATCTTAGTTGTATAACTTCAAAATATTATGTATGAGTTTCTATTAATTGGCATTATTATTGTATTAGTTCACCATTTTTGTGTAAAATATAATCTAATACCCATTTGACCTTAGATATCCGCTTATCTAAATATAGGTTGCCCTAAGGTTTTATATTCTAATTTTATGATTGTTTTAGATTGCTCTTTCAAATTATGAATTTTTCATTTATAAGCAATTTAAAATGTTAATCAAAATTTTCATTTTAAATGGAAGATAAAGAACCTTTAGTCACTCTTCTCAATAATAATAACTTAATGGATGTATTTTTGTATGTTACAAGAGATGAAACCAGTAAACATGCCAAGGCTAAGGCATCCTCCCCTAGTGGTGGTGAATCCTTAGGTGGTACTACATCTGATTCCATATCAATCATCCTCTCCTAAATCACATCATCAATTCATACTTCTTATGGGGGCACAAGTTATGTGTTTACAACTTTGTTCCCCAAAATAAATCATATGATTACTATATCCTCCAAGGGAAATAATGGTAATGTGACCTAGTTATTGGTTTTGATACCTATGTCAACTTAAATAGTGAGTGCACCTCCTTTAGTCACTTCTAGAATGTCAAACCTTAATGATCAAAATGTGTAATATCTTTTCCAAAATATCAAAATTTTGTAAGCTAAGGTTACAAATATTGAACAAAACTATATGAAGTGACCTTATGTTATTGATTCACAAGAGGTGTTGCATTACCCTATTGCACTTAAAATATCTTTGCACCCTTTACCAGCTAGGTTTTTTTACACCTAAGTTCACATTTTATGATGGTAAGGGTGATCTTGAACAACATCTCCAATCTTTATATGTGGCATGACTTGATTATGCCTCCAATGATAAACTTTTAACTAATTGTTTCTAATAAGCCTCAAGGACTATGCTATATGGTGGTTATGACTTACCAATCTAATCCATAAAAGTATTAAAACCTATTTTAGATCAGTTTTTAACACATTTTTTTATCAACATTAACAAAAAGGTATCCTATGCCCCAATTGCAAAAATTAAATAGGGAACAAATAAACCTATCAATGAATATATCTTGAGGTACAAGATAATGTTGGCCAAAATGAAAAACCAAATGGCAAATAAAGAGATTAAAGGCATCTTCAAGCAAAGTTTTATTGCCCCATTACATGAGTCCTTTGTTTTTAAAAAGTTCAAATCATTTGATGACTTATGCCATATTTTATGAGATTGTGAAATGAAACTTATCTCATTGAACAAGCTTAAGTATGTATCAAAAACATTGACTATATGTAGTACCAAGTTTCATATTAAACCAAGCTATAATGTCAAACCTTTAGAACCTAAAAAGGACACAACTACAAATATTAATGCAATGTCATAAAAATCTAATTGGCTTGTTATATAATGCACCAAGGATACAATTTACATGATTACCTAAGTCTCCATATTCTCTACTTAAGAAGATTGTGGATTATTATCTCATATCTCTCCCTCCTCCCATAGAGGTTGATATTAGTATACCTATATCTTGTGAATATGATTCCAATGCTTATTATGACTATCACCAAAGCCCTAGGTAGTATACTAGCTAATGTTATACCTTGAAGTATAAAATACAAGATCTTATTGATAACCAATAGCTTATATATGATTAACCTCCCAAATATTTAAGAACCCAACCTCATGAACCAAAATATGTTTAGTGGTCCATTACAAGATCATTCTCATAAGAATCTACAAGTGCAAGTGGTACATAATTCACATCCTCCTCCACCACATCATGGGAACCTTTTATATGGTATTATTGGTACTTATACATGGCATACACATACTATGGTTCATATACCCTCTATTACTTTTTATGACAATGAGATTGTGCATAATGACTCAGATCTTCATTCATTATTCATTTGAGCATAACTTGATCACCAATCTATTCATAATGTTATGATTGATAACGATGTATTTTATTTTAACAATCCAAAGTATTTTGTTTATTTTTAGTTAGTTTATTTTAAAGTTTATAATAAAATTGATTCATGGGAATTGGTTGAGGCCCATAACTAATTTTGGAAGCCTATAAAACCTTTTACCCTTCTTGTAAATATGAACTATACATAATATATTATTTTATTATGCAAAATGATTTATCTGCAATGTAAATTTTGAGTTATTGTTTCTTGGTCTTAGTGCTAATAGTAGTATCAGAGCCTGGTAATTAGAAAAGGAGAAGCACATGAGTATATGAACAAAAAAATTTGGAATCCTAAGTTCTACATATTTTATGACTTGTATGAGGGATGAAAATGTTGCTTTGAGGTAGTTGAGATGGTATTTAAATATATTTATAAGTATATGTCACAATAAAAAGCTAGTGTAGTATTTTATTAAATGACTTTTTGTTCATATGGTAAAAATAAACACAATTGATTTTTTATGATCATTCCCTCAACCCTCTTCATGGTGGCATAATCACATAATTATCTCTTAGTTTTTTGGCATTGCCATTCCACTTTTATGTGTATTTTTTTAGTTTCTAGATTTTTTTACATAACATGGGTAATGTTGTTTTGAATGGTATGTCAAATGATTAAAAGACCAACTCATCGGTTGCCATGTTGAAGGACTGAAGGGGATCTTATAGGAGGTGTTAGAGAGCAATATTTTTTTGAAAACTAGATTGAAGCAAAAAATATGTCATCATATAATAATAGGTTATGAAAAAATGTATGGTGATGGTTAATATTGTTTGAAATTCATTTTGAAGTGGATAGCATTTGCACAATGCATAGAATTTGTAGAAGTATGGCCTGGAACATCTAATCTACATGAAAAATTTTGGAGGAGAAAATACTTGTAAAATGACCCCTACAAGGTATAATGGTGGCCAGTAATTTTTGATGAATTTAAAAATAGTGGTAGAAGTAAAAATAGCATTGAATTAGTGCATACAAGCAACATTGGAATTTTAGTTGATGAGAATGGACCAAATAACCATACGATAATAGGCATATAAGAAAATTTTCAAAAAGAAAGAAAAACAAAACTCTCCTTCACACAATAATGCAACACTATAGCCTATAACATATGTTTTATTTTATTCCTATTACTCAAAACTCAAAGTATTATGCCCATGAATAAATTGAATGAAAGATTTTGTTTTTACATGCAGGAATTTTTTTAAGTGAATTAATTTCACATGCATGAATTTATTTTATTTTTAACAAACCAAAAAAATGCAAGTTCAAATATCAGATCTTCCATTTGTATTTGATAAATGATTGTAGATAAATTATTAAATTTGGTTTTTGAAACCCTTAAAATTTGGAGAGGTCCAGGGTTCAAATCCCCTCCAACTATTTTTTGGGTCAAATCAATGATATAAGGGTGTATTTGTGACTTCTTGAGACAATTTTTTTATAAATCACTATTTTGTTTGAAGGTGGTCATGTGACCAGGTGATTTATAGATATTTGGATGTTTCAAACACATTGGAATGGTTAGGTTGGTAATTTAAAGTGTCCTTATATGATTATAATAATAAAAGTATTGAAATTGATGTATAAAGGTGTATTTTTTATCAAAATTAATGCCTTAAAACTTAAATTTTTCATAATGTCACCTCATACTTATGCTCTCAATGATAGTACTATCCTTTATAGTTCCATTAGGATCCTTATGATTGACAAAGTCTAAAGAGTCACACTAGAGGTTGGAGGACCCCTTGGAGGCTAGAGGATAATTACCCTCTCAAGTTAGTTATTCACTCAAAGTTTGGGTTCAATGCTTGAATGGAAAATTTTGGCATGTGTTTTTACTTTCAATTCTATTTTTGGATTTATATACATGATATTAATGACTTGGAGAAGATAGAGTTAATTTTTTTTGCTTCTCTTAATGCATAACTTCTCACCTCTCACTTGATACGGGAGAAAATTTAGCATTATTGGTCATCGATCAGTTGTCGATGACAATACAAGTTAATAGGGGTTGATAACACCTTTAATGTTGATCAAAGGTCATTAGTGTTTGTTGGACATCAAGGATATGTGCCATACATAGTATGGGTTTATCACTTGGATGGGTTCCTATGTGAGACCTTATATGGGTCAATATAGTTGGATAGGCTTTATCATGTTCTAATTTAGTAAGGTATGATGATCATAAGGGATGAGCAAGCTTTGGTCATTTTCATCAACCATTTTTTGCCAAACTTATAGGGATGGGCTTATTTATGAAGTGGCATCAATTTTTTGAGTAGTGCCATAGGTATAGTACACTACTTATAGTTGTAGTAAAGTTTATTTTATGACTTCAGAGTCATTGATCCAGTTCATTCATCTATTATACACCTTTGGATCAAGGAGGAGTTTTTTGGATTATTTTAATGATCCAAAGTTTTTTGTTTATTTTTAGTAAGCTTATTTTAAAGTTTATAATAAAATTGGTTCATAGGAATCACTTGAGGCCCATAACTAATTGTGAAATCCTATCAAACTTTTTACCCTTTTTGTAAATATGAACCAGACATAATATATTATTCTATTATGTAAAATGATGTATCCATAATGTAAATTCTAAGTTCTTTTTTCTAGGTCTTGGTGTTAATATGGTGCTGGTGAAAATATTTTCATCATGATGTTACTTACACATTTAGGGTATACACATGATGATTTACACCCCTCAACCAAAGTGGTTAGAGCATTCGATGGGACTTCATAGTAGTTTTTTGGTGAGATTGATCTACCTTTACAGGTAGGACCAACACATGTGGTCACTACCTTATTAGTTATACCATAAATAAGAGTCTTTTATATGTTATTAGGATGACCTTGGATACATAAACTTTGCAAAATAACTTTCACAGTGCATTAGTTTATTACATACATTCATACCAACAAAGTAGTCATAGTTCTTAGAATCCTATATGAACATCCACTTGAAAAAAAACAATTTAGTCCAAGGCAACTAATTCTTAAACCCACTAAGATTAATCCTCCACAAAAGGGTAAGCAACAAGTAATACCCTTTCCTAGGTGGCCCATACTTGAGAGACCATTACATCAATGACATATAGTGGATTCCACAAAATCCTTACCTACTAATATACAACATACTTAGTTATCCAAAGCAACTAAACACGTTCCTATTATTACTACTTTAGATACAATAAAGAGCAAAAAATGATCGGTTCCATGAATCCCTAGTCTTTTTATTACCTCTTTGAGACCAAATAGTCCTATGACACATATACAAAGCATTATAGAACCTGTAAAGCCATGTATTACATATATACATGCTCCTCGATAGTACCACTAATTTGATATACCATATCTAGTTTTCATATCACTTCCAGATGAACATCCCTTATATGGGATCATTATTTAGAATTTGTGTAATCTAAAATTCCAAAAATATCAAAAACATTCAAAAAAATTTAAAAATACCAAAAAAAATCAGCATGTTCCTAGTTGTACTATTTCTTATACATATTTTATTTACTCCATGTTATTATATATCATATCATTCATTTAGATATACACATTTACTTCACACTTCATTTGAGTGTAATATATTAATACCTAGGTACATTATATATACACATATGGATGTTGGGATTATCCTCCACTCATGTCCTCAATTAGGGGATCTACTTTTTTTATCATGATACACCCAGGTTACATTATTATATGATCACTTTACATTATCATGTTTGAGCTTATATACTTAAAAATGCATGTATCCATTATTATACCTTTCACAATATGTTATGTACTTAACTTTGCTTGAAAACACATATGTTTAATAATAATTATGTTATGTTCATGTTAGTTTTGCATTCTCTTTGCTTTCTATTGTCTTATATTTTATTACCTAGTTTGAGAGTTTGAATATAATCCATTGATTATGGCCACCATGCCTATGCTTGCCCATTTTGACATTAAAACATGTAAATTTTTGTTGTATGTGGACATTTGAATATTTCATTCTACATTTTGGACATTTTACTAAGTTATGTCCCTTCAATTTTGTGGCATTTGAACATGCCCCTTGTATGAGGTCTCCTTAGACCATTTACTATTGGTTTACTTTTGAGTGATCATCTGTGTGCGAATGATTACTTATTGAGATTATATTTTTACTATTTAAATGTTGGCATTATCTACATATATCATCTTATGATTTGATGTGATCACATACTACATGCCTAAATGTTAGATCTACCTATACATGTTACCCATATATGTTACATGATCCATACACAATTGATACAATTATCTTGTCCTTTTGAGGTAAGGAACTACCAAATTTTATTTACACTCACCTCAAAAATGGAGGTAATATTAGTGGGTTCATGTCATAGATGTATGGTTTCCACCTTTTCACAAATTCTCTAGATTATAGTGTGATCATGTTATGGAAACATGCTCTCCACATTTATACCAGTTCTCAAATTCTCTAGATTATAGTGGGGGCATGTTATGGAAACATGTTCTCCACATCTACACCAATTATCATATTATACAGATTACAATGGGGGCATGTTATAGAAACATGTCCTCCACAAATTTTATAGATTATAGATTAACCATATTTCTTAGTTATCTAATTCATATACACATTTGTAACAATATATTATACATTGATATTTTATTATACCCAGGTTTTAGCCAAAAACATATATGAGGTACATATTCCATGAAAAGGGAACTTAAATTTGTAAAATCAAATCATTTATATATTTTAAATACTATTATGGAATGTTATTATGCCCAGGTTAGAATTTTATGTATTGTTATTGAGCCAATCTACTTTAGTAGTTGGTTCACTTTTGGAAGGTTGAGTTGATGAATTCACCTAGTATTACCAAGCTTATAAGTTAGACTTGATTAAACCATCTAAATTTAACAAATTATATTTGAATTTGATTAAATCATCTACCCTTTATATATTTATATTGTGATTTTATTAAATCACTCACAGTCACTGAATTATGCACATATTTGGGTTGCATAATTGAGATGAAACAAGCTCAATGTGCATGTTGCAACTCACCTTTACATCAAGGTTGGGGGTATGTGTCCTCTAATCTATATAAATATATATACTTACAGGTTAATATTTTTCCTAATCTTGGATTAAATGCTTCATAATGAGGCATCCTTTCAAATCAAATTATCAAAAGGCAATATGGTTGCATCAACATATAGGTGTACTCCTAACCTTGCTCTTTCTACTTTCAAATATTTAAAATTCTTTCAATTTCAGATTCTATACATTGATTATATACTATAACATAATCTTGGTTGTAGACTAGTCACCAATAAAGCACTCAAGTTGGTCTCACATAAAGACAAGGTGTGTTATGCATACCTAAGTATGCATTAGTTTCCTTTAATCTAGCAATTTCATTACTGGATTAAAGGGGGAATATATAGATACTAAAATTTGAATTATTCAGTAATATAGTCTTATGCACAAGGAAAATATCCATCATGGTTTTACCTTTGTTATATACCTATTGACTATTAAAAGTCTCACATTCACTATCTCTTTTTGCCTAAATTTCTTATCTCTTAATTAAATCGCTATTATTTTGATGACCAAGCATTATATACTGTGAAAAAAAATCTAAAATTTATTATTATCCTTCACTATTAGTTTTATACATGTACTTATTTTATACATTCCCAAGCACTTGTATCCCAAGTGGAAACCTACATTGATGGAAGTGTCCAACTTTCATACAAAGTGTTTAATGCCCAAGAGTAATCCAATTTGCAAATGAAACATATCCTAAAGGTCAACCTAAGTGCCTTAGTGTGAGATATTTTCAAAAGGGATTGGTATATATACAATATCAACCCTCATTCATTCTTCATCTATAAAATATAGGGTACTCACAAAGGAAGCCTACCAAGAAGAAATCAATCAATAATTCAAATGATAAAACCTACACTATTCATCCCTATTTCTATATCAATCATAGGAGTAGTAAATACAACAAATCTAAAGCATTAAAAGATTAGTTTATGATCCATATTTTCCAAGTTATAAGCTAGGTTATTACATGTCATTTATTATCATGTGTTTCATCTTGATATACACATAATTCGACACATTGGGGATAAATACATAAGTCTTAGGCCCTCTTTATAATAATGGATATGTAATTGTCACCCATTGATAGAGGGTTCCTTTGGGTAGCTTGAAACCACAAACCCACTAACTCATTTTTCCCACAGTCACTTCAAGGGTGAGGAATCTAGGGTTTAATCATTTCACAAAGAGAGAAAGCTTGTCCATGCAATATGAAGACATCAGAACAAAGGTGATAAAAACCCAAAAGGCTCTAGTTATTTACATCTAGATCTAATTAGTATTCCATATCAAACACCTACTTCAATACAACCATCTAGATCTAACATAAGCATCCAAAACCACAAAAATGATATTCCCAAAATCTGATGATTATTTTAGGATCACCTTCCAATCTACTTCTATCATGTTCTAGATTAGACATGCATGAGCACAATAAACCAACCAAGTATCGATTGTTCCCTTTTACTATAATTTATATCAATAATCATACTTTTCTATTTTTATCAATCTTAGTTGTATAACTTTGGAATATTATTTATTTGAGTTTCTATTTATTGGCTTGCTCATTACATTAATTCACCATATTTGTGGAAAATTTATTATAATACCCCTTTAACCCTATATATACCCTTATCTAAATTTAGGGTTCAACAAAGTGTGTTGGTTTGAAAACATGGTTGATAGAGCATTGTGAACAAGACTACACTAGTGGACATGGTAAAAGTATGCCCTTATCTGCCTAGTGTACCCTTATCCAATAGGAATAAAAGCTTATGAGACCAAAGTGACAATTAATTATATGCTACACAGGGATGAATAGAGGTAAAAGAGGGAAGTATAGAAGATATGCACATTAATTATGAGACTTTTAAGGATTTATTAGAGATTGTGGGTTATTGGAATGGAAAAGTGACCAAGCAAGGTAAATATGTTAATAACAAGCATTGTCAAGCATTTATTGATTAAATTTCAATGTCTACACATAAAGGAAAATGGTTAATGAAATAAATTAAATGACTATAGAAATAAAGATAAAGAGGATGGGAATTTATCAGGAGAGCCTTTTTGATTCCCTAGGTTTTACTATTTAACCCATAAACTAAAAAAACAAGACATGTAAAATTAGACAAAAAACTAAGGACAAGAATATGTACTATGGTTGATGTGAAATAAACCTAGAGGTGTATAGATAAATCAAGGTTGATATTTAATATAAAACAATCAAATTAATACCTACAAGACATGTTAGTTCAACAAAATATAAACTAATTATAAGCATGCAAGTACTATATAGTATGAATAGCATGGTGGTGATGTCACTAGATAATGCATACAAACCTATAATAGGTTTAACACAAGTATTGATATAAGAAATCATCCAAATGAGGAGGAACATGAAAAGAGATTAAAACAATACAAAAAATTTAAGGTCAAATAAAATTTGCTATTAATTTTGTAAAATAAACCTGAAGGTGCTACCTAAGATCTAAAAAAGAAACTAAAGCACAATAAATCATCTCAAAAGAGGGGGAATGAGATCTTGAAAAAATAAAACCCATACCAGAGATCCACAAGGGAAACTAAGGTTGATTGTAAGATACTAAAGAACCAAAATAAAATAATGGTGTAATAAAAATTATGCTAAATAAATAAATTTTAAGAAATCAAAGAAACATGAGACAAAATAACAAGTAATATCTATGTTAATGAAAGGAATCAAATAAAAACATGTGAAATGCAACCATAGTTGTCTAATAATGTTTCTTGAAGTTGAATTTGTCCATTTGTAATATGTGAAAGGTTGTTGATTTTTGCCTCATGGTAAGTTTGAGAGATCAATAAATAAAGACAATGAGAATGGGCATCATAATATACTACCAAAGTGTGCATAAGGGCATAGCACAAGGTATCATAATATGTATAGTAAGAAAAAAATGGGAATCATAAAATGCCCCAACATGTGTGAAAATAATAATATTAGCAATTCCCCAACCTATAAAATGTAGGTGGAATTTTAGTTAACCTCAAGATTATCAGGCCTAGTAATGATGTCAAATTTTATGTAAATATGTGTTACAACAAGGAATGTTGCATCTAGAAAAATGTCAAAATCATTGGGAGGTGATAGAAATTTGTGTTGTATGGTATCGGTTAAACTAGTAAAAGTTTGGTGTAACAAGAATAAAATGAATTATATCAATCAGGTCAATACAATCTAGTGTAACTAAACTAAAATGAATAATATCAGCCAATTCAATATATTTTGGTGTAACTAGACTTAAATGGATAATATCAGTCATGTCAATATAGTCTGATGTGAAAAATTAGAGTGAAGTATATTAGCCAAAATGATACAATTTTTTGAAATAGACATAAAATGATCGATAGAGTTATGATCAAGGAGAGGACAAATTAATAATATATTGAACTTCTAATAACTTGGCCGATACCATTAAAAATTAAGGGAGGCTAAAAAATGACATTAATATTGTATAAATGTGGTTTGGTATAGTTATAATAATATGAAGGTAATAAGATAATTGTATCATCACTTTGTAATGCCTAGATGATACTAGTAAGTGATAGAAATAGAACTATATTGGTACTTTGTACTGGTTGTTGGTTGGTGCAAGAAATGTATCAACAAATTTTGTATTATGGTTGATGTAATTGATTGTAATAGGAGATATAAGGATAACTATTTTGGTATATTTTGACTTATGGATAGTTATTTTTTTGAAATAAGAAGAACTATATTGGCACATTCTATGTCATGGTTAATGCAGTTTAATGAAATAGAAAGAATTACATTGTCACAATTTATGTCATGGCTAGTGGAGTTGGATGAAATATGAAGCTAAATCATAAATATATAGATAAATTTGAGATTATAGCCAATGTATTAGTCTTTAAGAGTATTCATTGTATCAACACACATGTTATCATGGTTAATATAGTTGACTATATGTGTTTTCAACTAAATGGTGTTAGGTTTTCTGATATAGTTGGAAAGAAGTGAATTTTTTATTTGGGTAGGTTGGAAGAGGTTTAAACTAAAATTGTACTTTTAGGATATATTTTAATATTCATATATATCAAGGATCATAATCACCTATAATGCATTTTATGGTAGGAATTTGAATTAGGTTTTCTTCATCAACTATGAATTGAAAAAAATTGGTTGAATGTAAGCTGAAGTTTGATGACTTATCCTTCCAAGGCCTTCTAAGGGAAGGGTATATGGTGGGTAAACAATAATGAAACCATGATCATCATTACTTGATTTATAGTGGGGATTTCTAAATATGGTAAAATCATATGAAGTATTTTCATCCATTTCATAAATGTCATCAATGGGAATATTTGCTATCATTCTAGGGTTTTCCCCTCCATCAAAATCATCATCATAGATGGGAAAATCATGGTATTAATTTTCAAATATGTGAGAAGTAGTTAATATGGGATCATTAGGCTATCATAAGGATCATCATAAATGGGAGGACCATATTGATAATATTTTGTCTCATTATAAATTTCATCATTTGGATATTCACCTCAGTAATAATCATCTTTAAGCTAGGTGGATATTCCACTCTCATCTTCATCAACATGGATACTACAAATTTAGCTTGCTAAATAGTTGATCTCAAGACTATGATATGTAAAAAAAAATTGAATACATGATTGGGAATGATATTAGTAAACAACATAACATAAAAAAAAGGAAATGATCAAAACACATATGACATAAGTATTATCCTGGAGAAACCCAATGTGGGAAAAACTCCAACAAGTGAGAAAACACACTCCCCTTTCCACTATGTTTTGTAAATTATATACAAGGTCATACCAATGGCCTATATGGAAATAATACATAATAAATTTCTATCTAAACTCATACATAAATCATTCTCTACACTTACAAGACTCTTATTATAAGTCCCCTACACTTAAACCAACTATATCAACTATAATAAATGAGTAAATTTAAACCAAAATCAAACTCAAAATTATCAATTGTGAATCTAATTTCCAAACAACTCACTACCACTTTGATTTGTTCTTTTCTTTTTAAAGACTCTTTTATATGCCATCTCAACCATAAAACTCATAAATAAGTTAGAATGAACCACCATAAGGAGACAAGACATTTGAAAATTTTCCCATTCCATACATTTTCAAAGATGATAGAACCACCATGATTGTAGATGAGTGGTTATGAAACCCTTGAGGTGGTTATAAAATCACTTTATAAAAATTCCAATGATTATAACTTTGTCACTCTATGGAAGGGTGGTTTTGTAATTTCCATCATGTAAATGAGGGTCATTTCATCCTTCAAAGAAAACCATGAAGTTTTAGAACCAATAAATCCTTTCTTGATTAATGTGAAGGTGTATAGATCATCCCTACACTAATTTTTATACTTGAACTGAATTCTTAGGCATGAAGTGTCTTACATAAGTGATTGCAAGCATGTGTACATGTAATTGGGCATAGTTAAATTAGTTTCCATAAAGGTATATGTATAAATAAGATCCATTTTTTTATCATACATCCCTAATTTGAGGATTTTAAGTCCATAAAATATTTAGGACTTCTGTAAGTGAGTAAATTTCTTCCCCAAATATTTTCTTGAATAATATTTAAAATTATCGGGTAATTACCCTTATAACCCAACTAGATGATTCTTGGACTCCTCTTCATGTGTCCCTCTCCTTGTTCTAAAAAAAACATATTCCTGTAGTTCTAACTATCTATCAGTGGTGAGGTCTTTAATGTAAGGTAATAAAAACCCTTCATCTTCATTTTCTAGCACAGAAGGCTCAAAAATACATAAGTTCTCGACATTGACAACTAGATAGATATTCATA
This sequence comes from Torreya grandis, assembly GCA_037957365.1. Taxonomy (NCBI): domain Eukaryota; kingdom Viridiplantae; phylum Streptophyta; class Pinopsida; order Cupressales; family Taxaceae; genus Torreya; species Torreya grandis. The sequence continues at coordinate 921,967 of JARHVA010000370.1, forward strand.
TAAGGGGGAAAATCAAGTCTAAAATCATTTTTTATGACTTATTCTAGAATATAAAATGGACCATATCTTAGTGGCTTAAGATTATTATACATACCTTGGATCCTTTCTCTATTTAATTACAACCATACCTTGTCACCAGCAAGTAAACTATGTTGAATCTTGTGTTGATCGTGTCTCACCTTGTACTTAGCTTGAGACTCCTTCAACCTCTCTTACACTTGAACATGAATAAGCTAAATTTTATCAATAAATTTATTATCCTTTTGGACCTTAGGATCTACTTTCCCATTTCCTTTGTATGACTACCTCAAAAAAACATCAAATTCAAATGGAGGTAAGTAGCCAAAACAAGTTTCAAAAGGATGTTTACTAGTAGAAGAATATATAATGTTGTCATAATAATGTTGATTATACACCAAATTTTCATCCCATGTCTTAGGATGATTCCTATTATACCCTCTCAACATTTTCAATAATGTTCTATTTAAAACCTTAGTTTTCCTATTGGTTTGTGGATGAAAATGGTAGATAGTTTCAGCTTAATATCCATCTTTTCCCATAATGTAGATTAAAACTTACCAAGAAACCTTAGGTCTTGATTTGAAACAATAGAACTAGTAAAACCAAAGTGAAACCACACATTATCAAAAAATAACTCAAATACATCACTTCCTTTGAGGGTTTTCTTATAAGGAACAAGAATACACATCTTACTAAATTGGTCCACAACCATAAAGAGATAGTCATTCCCCTTCATTGACATAGGCAGCCCACCTACAAAATCCATAGAAATTATTTCCCATGGCCTAGAAGGAACTGTTAATGGCATATATAAACTGAAATTTACATTATTAGGCTTACTTTTACTATATAAAACACAACCTTTTATGAACTTGTAAACATCAATTTGTATATTAAGTATTTGTAACACCAAAATGACCTGCAACTTTAAAATTAAGTGCCTCTCTTAATAATTAAACTCTTTCATCCTTGGGCACACAAAGTTCCCAACTTGTAGATAAATACATCTTGAAGATAATAATCCTCCTTGGTCTCAAATTTTTCACCTTGGGACTTATTTTATTGAATAAATAGGTTCCCAAAATATGCATCATGCTCATATCCTTCTACATAAGAGTCATATATAAAAGGCTAAAGAAGAGTTATGGTGCCCATGGTTGTAAGTAAGGGAGGTCTTGAAAACATGTCAAATAAATTTTAGTGACACCTTTCTTATATTTGATAATCAAATGAAATTATTGCAATAAACCCATCCATTTATAGTGCATAGATTGTTGAAGTTTAGCTTTGAGCTTACAAATATTAAATAGGTTAGTGATCTATATGGATAATAGCCCCTTACCCATTAGGTAGTGTTTCTATTATTTAATCACTTGAATAAGAGCATAAAATCCCTAATCATATGTATAATAATTCAAAATTACACCATGTAATAACCCATAATGGAAGCATACTGACTTACCTCCTTGAATCAAAGCAAACCCCATATCATAGGGACTAACATTTGTTTCTACTTCAAAAGGCATCTACAAGTTATAAAAATCTAAAATTGGATCATTTCTAATCTTATTTTAGAATAATTCAAATACATATTCTTGATTTTTACCCCAAGTAAAAGTCTTATCACCTATTGTAATGGTGTGCATAGGTGCAGATATGGAAAAGAAGTTCTTGTTAAACTTACTCAAATATTAGACTGCACCTATAAATCTTCTTATCTTAGTCAAATTGGATGGCCTTGGATAATTAATGATTGCTTATACCTTATTTGGATCAATCCTTAATTCTCCATCTCCAACCACATGCCCCATGAATACTAATGATTTTTGGGCAAATTCACATTTATTCTCATTCAATGCTAACTTTTTCTCATTAAACATTTGTAAGACTTGTTTAATATGCTCAACAAGCTCATTACAGTTATATTGAAAAGAAGAATATCATCCAAATATTCAATGATAAAGAAATCAATATATGACATCATTACCTTAATCATCAACTACATAAAGGTATCTAATGCATTGCATGGCCCAAAATGTATAACTAGCCACTCATACAATCCTTGCCTTGTTTTTAACATTGTATTTTAAATTTAATTATACTTAATTTATACTTGGTGATACATAGATTTAAAATAAATATTAGTAAAATATTTAACATGCTGAAGTTGATCAAAAAATATCATCAATCCATGAAAGATGGTACCTATTCTTGATGGTTATCTTATTAAGAGCTCTATAATCAACATGCATTTTCCATGTGCCATATTTATTAGGTAATAAAACAATAGGATAAATTCATGGATAAGTACTAATATGAATTATACCTTTATTAATTAAAGACAATAAATATCATTTGACCTCATTGGCATTCTTCAAGGACTTCCTATATAACTCAAGATAAAGAAGTGGACTGTCAATCAACAAATGAATTTTTTACTCAATGGACCTAGCCAGCTCTTAAAAACTTCCTTGAACTATTGTACTATCTCTCCCATATGCTTATGTTATTTTTTACTAAAAAAATCTACAAGAAATTTTATTTACCACCTCTTTATCTTTAATATCTCTCAAAACAAGCAAAGTAATTTTCCCAATAATATTAATAAGCTTCTTAGCTTCAAAGGCACTTACCAAGGATACATTTAAATCTCCTTCATAGGCCAAAATTATGTATCTCTTACCATCCTTTACCAAGTGGTATTGGTTGTCTCTTTTCATGAAAATGGCATCCGGATATACAAGTATGGGCTGCCAAACACTACATTACACACATAAATAGAAACAACATCCACCATAACTTTATCAATGAAATTAGCATTAATAGCAAACTTAACCTTTCATTATTTAGTCACCTTGATGTATACACCTTTATTTATTTAACCTAATGAATATGGTCTTGGATGTTTGCAAGTTTTAAACCCATATTTTTATACAAAAAACTTTACTAAACAAATTTTCTTATGTACAAGTATCAAAAAGAGATTCCACTTTTGCTTTATTCATCTAATTTTTAATATGTAAAATTTCAAAAATCTCACTCTATTGATCACTACTACTAGCCAAACATACCTCTCTATATACAAAGGTATAACACAAATTATCATCCACCTCAAAGATACAACTAATATTCTCACCTTGAAGTGAAGACATAGCTTCTTTCTTCTTTTTATTCTTGAATAGATGCAATTTTGGATGGAGCTTCCAACACTTATCCTAAGAATGAGTATGCATATTACATTCACCAAAATATACTTTAGTATCCTTTTTATAAATAGAAGTATCATTTTTATTACCTTTCCCCTTTTTATTGGAGTCATTTTGTTACTTGGAGCTATTTTTAAAATTATATCAAGACTTATTCTTGTTAATATCTAAGTAGTGAGCTTAATAACAAGCCTCATCTACATTTATAGGCTTAGCCAATAGGTCTAGTCTCCTTAGATGAATATGGAATCCACCCACATACTTCATCAAAATATCATGGTCTACTATATCTTTTCCCATTTGGACATCCTTCTTACGAAACTCATTAGTGTACTCCTAAACACTTTAGCCTTGCTAAGACATTTCAAATGAATGGGCCTCTCTTCTTCATAACAAATAAGATGCAATAACTTCTTGATTATCATCTTAAAATAGTTCCACTTATAAATAGTATGAATATTATTAAAACTAAATAGTGAATATAGATCTCAATCCAATTTAAATCATGATTAGATAACTTTAACCTTATAAAATAAATCTATTGGCTTTCATTAATCTGATGCAAACTAAAATATACCTTAATCTAGACTAGCCATTGGTCTATCTTTTTTACATTCACATCTTCATCATATAGTTAAATTTCAATATTTTCCTTAGCCTTTAATGGAGGTGGAGTTAGTTTGGCATGTGGTTGATCTTCATGCTTCTCATGGCTCTTGAGAGGATCCTCCTTGTTTGCTTTTAATGTCATCATGAAAACACCAAGCTTCTCCATAAGAAGTCTCATAATGTAATCTAATTAGTCAATATTTCTCATATAAATAGATATTTTTGATACTTTTCTTAAAGCTTGAAAAACCAATCTTTTGCTCTGCAATCATATTCATCATCATCATGGGCCATAATTTTTATTCCTTGCTTCCACTTCCTTATAGAAATACATGTTTCAAAGGGAATTAGGACACCTTGACCACTATCACTACTAGCTATAGTCATGGTCATAAAATTTTAATGTACTCAAAAAAACACAACATAAAGGACTTAAAAACTAAACTATCTCTGATACCAATCGAATCCATAAGCTATGTGGAGATTCACTCTCAACTTAATCAAAATGGATATTATAAACCTAGCTTGGTAAAAAGTTAATTCAAGGACTATGATATGAAAATATATTTAAATACATTATTGGGAATGAAATTATTGGTAAAAATAACATAAACAAAGAGAAAGATATTACAAAACACATATGACACAAGGATTCTCTTGGAGAAACCCGAAATGAAAAAAACTCTAGTGGGTGAGCAAACACACTCCCCTTTCCACTATGTTCTACAAACTATATACAAGACACTACCAATGGCCTATATGGATAGAATATAGAATATATTTATACCCAAACTCATATAAAAAACATTCTTTTAATTTACAATACTCTTATCAAAACTCCCCTACACATGAACCAACTATAATAACTAACAATAATGAGTAAACTGAAACCGATACTCAAACTCAAAATTGTCAATGTGAATTCAATTTACAAACAACTCACTACCTCTTTGATGTGTTCTTTTATTTATCAAGACTCCTTGAAGTACCTATAAACCATATAGCTCACCAATAATTTGGAATAAACTACCATAAGGGGAGAAATAATTTACAATTGTTCCCCTTACTTGTGTTTTCAAAGGTGACAAAACCACTATAATATACAAACAGACTGTTACACAACTACCACCTAAAAAATTTGGTGGTTAAGGCTTTGTCACTCTATATATGGGTGGTTATGTGATATTTAGGGTGGTTTCATAAATTCCACCATACAAATAGGGTCAATTTATTCCTCTAGAGAAAACCATGAAGTTTGAGAACTAAGAAATCTCTGCCTGATTAATGTGAAGGTGTCCAGATCATCCCCACATTATTTTCTATGCTTTAACTAAAATGTTAAAAATAAATCATCTTATGTAAGTGTTTATAATTATGTTTACATAAAATTGGGCATAGTTACATTTGATTTAGGAGCATCCAAGGGTTCATGCAATTTTACATTAACCAAAAATAGAGAGCAAGGATTTTGTTTGGGATTTTGGTTTGTGGGTTTGTTTATGTGAGCTTTTTAACCTCTTATCATAATGTTAAAAAAGTATTACTTTATCAAGGGAAAGTAAGGAGATATTTTCATTATTTTCATCATTCTTCATGGACTATAAATTCATAGACACTTGTCATAAATAGTTCAACTATGTCAATAATCATATGACTAAATTTTGTGAGGTTATATCATATGACACTTGAAACATGTATATCAAGATTCATACCATTTAGAATTACTGAAAAAACATACTACGTATTACACTTTGTAGGAGGATTTTTTTCCTTATGGTAATACTTTAAAAATAATTTGATGATGAAACTTTATGATATCATATAACCTGACACTTTAAACATCTGCACAAAATTTTAGATCATTTTGAGTCACCATAAAGGTGTACTACATGATTATTTCAAAACACATGATAAATAGTTCTTGACCTTGTGGAAGAGATAAAGTAAGAGTTAGGTTACCAAATTTATATTGGTGAAATTAAATATATCTTAAAATTTGTGTTTAAAAATTCATCTTTATTGGATAAGTGGTGTAAAAGTTGCAATAATTTTTGTAACTATCATTTAGCAAAAAAATGTCAAATGCCTAGTTTTCAGATGGTTATTTAAATTGCAATAAATTTGTGTTAATAATTAGGTTAATAGAAAAATTTTGGTTTATATAAATTTTTATCATGATATGTTTTAAATTTTATCTCAATTGGTTAAGTTTTGGTAAAGTTATTATAGTTTTTGTAACTGTCACTCAGCTAGAAAATATCAGATGCCTAGTTCGCAGATGATTATTTAGCTTGTGATAAATTTGTGTTAATAATTAGGTTACCAAAAAATTTGGTTTAAATATTATCATACTATTATTCAAATTTTAGATCAATTTGATAAACTGAGTTAAATTTGTGTTAATGTTTGTAACTATCATTCAACTGAAATGTCATATGTGTAGTATGTGACCCTTAGTGAGATTTTTCTTTACCTATGGTAACTTGTGGTAAGAGTTATATGGTTAAATATGTGTGTGATATAAAATTTATTATTAAATATATTTTTCAAAATTCATATTAATTATATTAAAAATGGTGAATTTATGATGATTTTGATAACTATCATTTGCCGTAAAATTACCACCCATGTACCCAAAAACCTATACTAACAATTTGGAATCTAATTGAAAAAAATGAAAGCTTATAAAATATTGTATGTTATGTGTATGTAATATAATTTTAATATACCCTATGAATATTATGATGTCAATAGGAATACAGGATTGATAGAAAAAAAGTAGGGGAGAGAGGAATGAGTTGTGAAGGACCATAACCCTTTAGGAGCATAACAAAGAGTTGTATCAGTACATGAGGCATAGTATGAGAGTATATAACTCTTTAATTTATTTAAATAAGTATTTATAGGCATTAATGTGTGTGTGTGTGTGTGTGTTTTAGAGTGTGTGTGTATTTTTCTATGATGTTTTAATACTAATACAATGAAAATGTGTTATGTGCATCAAGATTGAGTAATTGATAATGTGTGACCATGGTACATTGTAAAACCATATAAACACAGAAATAAAGGTGGGCCTTAAATATTTTCCCTCTCTTTTTTTCCACCAAATGGTATCATATCCATGTGTTTCCTTATGGGTTGAGTGTGTGAAAATCATGTATAGGTTTGTTACAATCTATGAATGAGAAGTCTATTGAATGTGTTGCAAGTTGTGAAAGAGAAGCTTACATAATTTTTTTGAATTTGTGTATTAATTCTTACAAATTGAGATGGATTTTGATATGCTTTATTTTTATTCTATTACATGTTGTAAAAGAGAATCCTATTGATTGGGGTGATGTATGAAATATAAGAATAGAACACTAGAAGTAGAAGACTTGACAAATATGTTGTAAAGATTTTAGGAAAGACTATATATGATGGAGCTGACTGCATAAAGTGGAGATGTTATTGTTTCAATTTAATATGATGATGAGGATATAATGGTGGGGTTTTTTCCCCTATAATCAAGGTTAGATTCTTTGGAAAGATGCTAAGCACTTGGAGGAAAAGATTTTGGTAGAATAAAAATATCAATAGAGGTCAAGGTGAAAGAAAGAGGTAAATATACTTTTGATTTTGATTTTTTATGTGGTAAAGAGAGACTTGATAATCTCTTAAAATAGATAGTGGAGCTATAATTTTATTATGAAAATGAGAATATTAAAGACTTTTTGAGTGTAAATGTTGCAAGTAAGAAACTATGTGTAAGTGAAGTTGTGTATTACATATATCTCCAAGTGAGGAGATAAGGAAAAGGAAAGAATAAGGTAAGTGTATGGAAACATATGGTTTCCAAGTTATTGCTTTATTTTTCAAATCTAAAATTATATCAAGAGTGGTCTCATAAGATTCATGTGTTGAGGCTTGAGAGAGAAGAAAAGAAGAAGAATATTATCGTGAAAGGAAATAATAATGGGAGGTTGACATGTGATTAGATAAAGACTAATTCAATAAGTATCAAGGATAAAGATGTTTATGTGGAGAAGAAGGTTATCTTAGAAAACAACTAGAAGGTAAAGTTTTCATGTGAGAAGCTCAAGTCATTTTTTGTAAACAACAAGGCAAAATAGGTTTGTGAGTAGATTATAGATGAATAAATCCTCATGCAAGAGGATATAGAGGTGATAGATGTTGAATTGGAATAAAGATACCCATTATGTGATGATAGGAATTAATTTTTGGATGCCCTCGAGTGGAAAAAATTAGAACCATCTTTGGTTAATGAATTAAATGCATCTATCTTTTCTATTTTATATTGTAAAAGGGTTGAGGACAACTAATAAAAGTCATATGATTTTATAAATTAAATAATATTTGTGAATGAAGAGAGTATCCATGAAGAGTTACATGTTTACATGAAGGAAAAAATAGAGGTAGGTATTGTGCAAGTGTACACAAGGAGAGTATGGTTAAATATCATCCATGTGAAGGAGGTGAAAATACATATTATAATGAGGATAATATAGCCATGTGGGTTATTGAAAATGGGTCTTTGAGTGTCTAGCATGAATAATAAATTTATGAGAACACTGTGAGTAGTAGGGAATACTTAGACAACATCCTTGTGAAGTGAATAAAAGATGGAAAAAGTGACTATGGGGAATCTTGATTTTATTAAGATGTTTGTTCAATTTTCGAGTAAAACAAATGAGATGGAGATAGATATAGTGGATGTGTTTCTACCAAAAATATTGAAAGATGAAAGTAGTGTTGCATATGTAGGAGCAACCCATATAGATGTTAGAGGAGATACTCTTATGATTCAAGTGATGCATTATCATCATATGGACAATAAGAGTGAAATATTATTTACACATGATATGAAGGAGATGAAATAAGGCAAAAGTAATCAACCTAGATCTGATATAAAGAGTTTTAGAAGTGAAGAGGAGCTATCACAAGAATAGTGGCAAAATGGAGGAGGATTTGTGAAGGCCAATATTTAGGAAAAGCAAGCTTATAATATGGATATGGAAGATGAGATAGGGTTTTTGAGTTTGATATCATCCAAATATTGTATTCAATAGAATAATGTTTTAGGTATAGAGGTGAAGATAATGGAGACATTTAAATAGCCATTCCAAGGTGAAGAGAGTGAGTTTCTTGAGCTCAACAAATATGAAGAGAAGCAACTAATTTTTATATTAGCCAGAGTATCTAGTGAAGAATATGATGTTGCAATAGAGATGGAAAGGTTTCTTGACATATAAATATATATAATGAGAGATGAAGAGGTAAATAATATACATGAGGTGGTATTAGAGACTATGGGCTATCATTTAGATACCCAAATGTATGTTGATTCTATGCTAATGATAGTGAGAATGAAAGAGGAGATGGAAACCATGAAAAAATAGCTTCAAATCGAGAAGATTGCTCCAAAAATAGGTTGGATATTGAGTAACCAAATCTAATAAGGATTATGGTGGAGGTGGTCAATTAGTAGTGGGTTTAATCCCACAAGGGGGATTAAGATGCAAGAACAAACATCTTGGTGGATATGGTCATATGAAGGTGGGTTTAAACCCATAAAAAGATGTATAATAAAAAGGATTTGCCTTTGTTAAAGTAGGATGTATTATGGTGGATCCAATCCCCAAAAAGAAGAATACTATGGTGGGTTTAATCCCATAAAAGGAGGAGTCAGGATAGATAAGAAAAAGAAGAAAATAAAGTGCAAAGAAGACAAGAATAAGATGATAAAATTAAAACCAAAAGGAGTTCTAAATGGAGGAACAATCATAAAAAATAGTTGTAGTACTTGGTGTGTTGGAAAGGAATGCCATGACCACTATACTTCATGCTGAAAAGAGTGATTTTACCACTTATTCCATCTATGTGAGTAAGAGGTCACATTTTATAAACCTTGGGTGTTTAATGTAGGATAGTTAAATGGTTTGTGCAATCTTGAAAAAACCAAAAATAGAGTGCAGTTTGTTTGTTTGGGTTTTTGTTTTGTGGTTTTGTTTGTGTGAGCTTGTTAACATATTAACTTGAAGTTTCAAAAGTATTCCTTTGTCATGGGAAAAGTACAAAGATATTTTGATTGTTTATATTAGTTTGTGTGTGTGTCACAAAACTTGTCATAAATGGTTCTTTAGCTGTATTAAGAATTAAATAATTAAATTTTGTGAGGTCGTATCATATTATACTTGAAACATTTGTACCAAATTTAATACCATTTAGAGTTATCACAGAAACATACCAATTATTACACTTGGTAGGATATTTATTTACTTGTGGTAATACTACAAAAATAATTTGATGATGAAATCCAGTTTTATCATTTAACCTTACACTTAAATGCTCTACACAAAATTTTAGATCATTCAGAGTCATCGTGGAGGTGTACCACCTAATTTTTTTATAACACTTGGTAGATTTTTATTGACCTTATGAAAGAGCTATGATAATAATTAGGTTAATAAATATCTAATGGTTAAATACAATTTAACTTATAAGGTGATTTACCAATTTTATCTCAGTTGGATAAGTGGTGGCATTATGATAATTTTTATAACTATTGTTTCACTAGAAAATGTTAGATGCCTAGTATTCAAATGGTTATCTACCTTATAGTACATCTTAATTATTAATAGATTACCAAAAAAATTTGGGTTGATATAAAATTTAATTATCGTGCTATTTTTAAATTTTCATCTCAATTTTCTAAGTAGCTGAAAAGTTATGAGAGTTTTTGTAATTGTCACTCAGCTAGAAAATGTCAGAGGCCTAGTCTGCAGATAGTTCTTTACCTTACGGTAAATATGTGCTAAGAACTAGGTAAATATTATTTTGGTTTGATATAAAATTTATTTTTAATTTCATGCTTAAATTTTTAGACCAATTGGATAATCTACGTTAAAGTTTTGGCAATTTTGGTAATTGTCATTCAACCTGAAACATATTTGTGTAGTTTGTAACACTTGGTAAGATAGTTATTTACCTACAATAACCTGTGTTAATATTTAGATGGTGAAATTTTGAGTATTGAAATAAAAATAATTATTAAATATATATTTCAAATTTCATATCATTTTTATTAATTTCAGTGAAGTTTGATAGTTTTGATGACTGTCATTCGACCTAAAATCACCTATGTACCCAAGAGCCGTTACTGATAATTTGGCATTTAATTGAAAAAATAAAATATTTAAAAATATTTTACATTATTTTAATGTCAAGGAAGTTTAATATAACCCATGAATTTAGTTATGTATATAATAATACATTATCGAGATAAAAAAATTTTGGGGGAGAAAGGAATGAGCTATGAAGGATCAAAACTCTCCAGGAGTATAATAGAGAGTTGTATTAGTTCATGAGTAACTATATGAGAGTATATAAGTATTTCATGTATTTAAATAATCTTATATATGCATTTTTTATTTGTTATTTTTTGTGTTTTATAGTGTGAATGTATTTCATTGTGTTTTTTTTTAATTAATATAATTAAAATGTGTTAAATGCATCAAGTTTTAGTAAGTGTTAATGTGCGACCATGGTACACTATAAATCCCTAGAAACACAAAGATAAATTCAGACCTTAAATGGTTTCCCTCTCTTATATTTACACCATAATTAGTTTTACAAAATTACTAAGTACAAACAAGATCAATTTTTAGATCAACTAAAGATCATCATGAGTAGGAATTTCATCATCTTGTAGGATATTTGGTTATAGGAAATGGAGTAGATTAATTTCACAATGAGAATTTCCTTCAATGGTGGTTATATAAAATATAAAGGTGTGACCCATGCATAATTAGAGTGGGTTGAGGCTCACTAAAATGAACCTAAGAGTGTAAATAGAAAGCTATATCAAGTTGAATGATATAGTTTATGAAGACATAGAACATTAAAAAAATGAAAATTATCTATCTAGAGGTGGGATAAGATTCATGTCAGGTTCACCATAATTTATGCATGGGTTAGAATGACCTATAACTTTCCCCTTTCTCTCAATATCATATCACTTGAATAAATTCATAATAATAGAGCATGCATACACATGGATGATCGAGTAAGGACCTAGAATATCCACAAACCTAATAGAAGGTAATCTACACTAAATTTTTAAGATGAAAGAGTTTTGAATCCTAATCCTATGACATGGGGTATATATCTCTCTAGGTCTCAATTATGGGTAATTTATTGTAATAATTATTATAAAGGTGAAATTAAAGTAAATGATTGTAAGTGATTGTAAAGATTATAAGGTGAAATGGTCAACCAAATGGAGGCATATGCAACCTAAAGTGATAAGTAATAAGGATGAGAAACCATGTATCTATAATATGTTATTTTATATAAGGAATATCATAATAATAGATACACACATACATCCACAAATAAATAGACCAAGCAATATATAATCTAATAGGTAAATAAAGGAAAGAGTATATGGATAGAGATACATACCTTTGGGTGGACCTGTCAACACTTCAATCTTTCACTTCAGATCAAGGGGAAATTTTTAAGATATTTTTTAGGTTGAATAATTCAAATGGTGATATGAATACCTAATTTTCCTTAGTTGGTAACTCCTTTGGCTTCTCTTATTGTGATTCAAAGACATTACAAGACTAGACATCCAATATAAGGTTCTAAACCTCTAACTCCTATAAATATTACTTAGGATAAGAACTACAAGTGAAAGTAGAGTATATTAATATGATATATATTTTATGAATGAAATATTACCCTATATATATATATGGATCTAATACCAAAAGCTAACCATAAACTCTAATTAAATGGTATTAACCAAGCTTATACAGTTAGGAAATGTTGGGTGACACAATATTGTATCATCCAGACTGATATAACATAGATGATATAAAATAGACTCATAACTATATTAGGTTGGCTAATACAAGTATATGGAATAAAAGTATGAAGTAAACTATATTATCCAAGCTTATACATTAGGATATAAGGAAGCTATAAAATATGGACAAAAAGTAGATGGAGAGGTAAGATGGAAATAGACTCAAAGGAGGTCAAATATATATTAATTAATGTATGATGGAATAATATTCAAATATCTCTTGAAAATTACCACAAGACAATCCCACACCATTCCTAATGCACCCTTTGATGCATGCACTTAGGGATATTGATGTGTTAACAAGCCTATATAAGAGAAAGCATCAATAAAATGAAAAATTAAAAATATTAGGTTAATACAAGAAGTATCACATTATTTTGTATCATTTTTCAGTTCTATATAAGGATAAGAAAAATCACATTGTACTTGAGAAAGAGGTATGTCTACATTTTTCATGTTATAATGAGTATCGATATATGGGCATATTATTTCAAGTCAATACATCTTGAACATCCAATTTTACACCATCTACACATGGTATTCTTAAATTTTCTTCATTATGTGTAATTTTATAATAGAGTGTGTGAGGTTTTTCATTATTAATTTCTCTTTTTATAGTGTGTGATTAAGTGAATAATGCAAATAAAAGGTAGGGCAACTAAGTTCCCTATTTATAATTTAGTTTATTCATTTTCTCCTTTACTATATTCTTCACTATTGTACCAATCATATTGATATTCATAGTCATGTTGGGATATGAAACACCGGAAGTACACAATTGATTACCAAATACAAGCAACTTAATATGCGGAATTAACCAGAATCAACAAGTAACTAGAATCTAGAAATAACACATGATATGAGAGAAAATACACAACTTGTATTAAAACTCTTGCAGAAAAGAATACAATAAAGAAGCTGCCACTTCTTCTCCACCACCTCTTCAGAGGCTTCCCACACCTCAAGTGAACAGTAATTCTCTCCTCAAAGCTCTCTCTCTTAGGTCCCAACACCCAACTCAAACACTGAGTTGGTGTTCACCTTATACCTATGCTCCACGCACTCCACAAGTGCTCCATGCACTCCACAATTACTCAAACGTACTTCAAGTAGATCTCCCCTGAACCTGCAACAACCTGCACCTCAATAGACCTTACTTATGGAAGGATCTCCCTTGCCTTCCTCTTTGCTCTATCTGAGTACACACCTGTACTCCAAGTAGATCTCTCCTGATACTGCTCCCTGTTGTGTTGTTGTCTTATCTGATCTTGCACACCTGCAAATCAACCTAGTTTTGCACACCTGTGAACCTTGACCTTGCACACACATACACCTGCATATCAATGATCTTACTTACAATGTAGATCTCCTATAGAAGCCATGCTCACCTGATGACCAAGATCATACACTCCTGAAGAACCCTGCTTGTTCTCCAATCCAGCACCCACCTTGGTATTGTGGCACTAGGAGGAACACACCATTGCTCACCTCACACATAGAAGGAGCTTATAATAATGCTCTCTTACTCTCTAGCACTAGTTTACAATACAACCATGAGTCTATTATATAGATCTCATCCAAATAATAATTAGACATCTAATTACAATAATTAGATCCACAGCTCTCAGTCTAAAATTAGCTCTCATCATGCAAACACTTGGTTCATCAACTAACTGCCTATAATATACTCGCAGTCAAACCACATAGGCGACCGACATTGGTCCCTATCTGCTTGGGGGTCACCGACACTGGCCGATCACTAACCGACATCAGTTTATTCCTATCTCTTCTCTGCCGATGTCGATTGGCCTGACCGATGTCAGTGTCTGTGACACTTCAGTAACTCCTCCAATGGCCTTCTCCATGTCTGCATCAGTGAAACTTTTAGCTCCACAACCTAACAATCTCCCACTTGGAGATAAACAACTGCACTGTACTTGTACTTGTACCCCATCTAATCTATTTCCTGGCTTGTATCCCTCTTCAAGCTCAACCCTGAAGACCACCCACAACACAACCTGTGGTGTACCTCCTGTCATCTGAGTACCCTACTGCATTCGAACCTATAAACCTATGTAGTGAAGTCCTGACCCTGAATAGCATGAATCCCTGCTGTTGGTCCCTCTCAAGTACCTAAGAACTCACTTCTCTAAATTGGCTCCTAACTCTCTGATAGCTCCCACTGCTTGGCAAAACTCAGGTCTATGCAAGACATCATGTGATTTCGAACACTGAACTGTCTAGCCCTTGGTGTGCTCTGATTTTGCATCCTGCATCTCACCAACACCTGATTCACATCAGCTCCCACTGGAGACAAAATCACCCTGTGATCTCCCATGTCTCCCATGCCGAAGAATTTTGTTGCTCCAAATTCTTCATAGCAAACCACTAAACTAATCTTACCCTTAGCTTAGCAAAACCTTGTATGTACAATCCTGCTAGCAAACATACCATCCACATACAGTAACAAAATGATGTCATGACTCATCATCCACTTGGTAAGACAAACCATAGTAGTTACCTGACATTGACTGAAGCCATGCTTCGTCCTCCACCTATCAAACCCTGTACCACTATCCTATAGCTCCTCAAGGTCATATGACCTAGTCTTCCATCTCATGTATCTATTCACTCTATTCTTCAACTAAGGAATCCATTCATCTTGCAGTGCTAACATACTGGCTGGCAACCCTACCAAATCTCCCATCTGGTTCTGCAATCTCTCCATGCCACGCTCCCACTGTTTCCTAGATCCTTCCTGCTCTACAGTCAGCAACTAGTATAAAGAAGAGGAATAATGAATTTGAAGCCTACTTACATCTTCAGTCCTCTGTATGGGTGTTTGAGACTCCTTGACAGCTTACTGTCCACCCAAAATCCATTACAGTGACTGACCTCGGTCACCACACAGTCTGCATCCAACCGACGTCAGTTCCTGCACCTGTCCTAACTACCAACCCTACCGACATCAGTGTCCTCCTACTGCTGACATCGGTCCTCATGACTGACGTCAATCTTACCTACTACTGACATCAGTTTTCTTGCTGATGCCGGTACTTGTGTTTTCCTGTGAGTGATGACTTTTTACCCGTGAGCTCCTTGAATCAAGTCCCATGTCCAAACTGCCCTGCTCAAAAGTATCCAGCCCATCCACTGGTCTCTATCCACCATCTTCTCCATAAACACCAAGGCTTTCCAGTTCTTAACCCTGTCAAATGTATCTGTCTTCCGCTTAAGAACATGCATCTCCTTCCTGCTCATGTGACCAAGCCTACAAAGCCACGTCTCCACAACAAAAGAAGAATCAGTAATATAAACAAGTAGATAAAGAGTACCTATTTTCTTACCACCAGCTAATTCAAGTGCATCCACTATGAGAGTTCTAGTGCATCTCTCATCACCCAACTCTTCTGAATAAATTAGCCACATCTCCAAACCTGGGACCTGCATGACCTCCTTCAACACCCGTGTGTTGGCCGCATGCGATTTCAGCTTCACTTCCCCTTTGCCAATTATTTGGCAAGGCTCACCAGCTCCTCTCCCTGGGGCTACATGGAAAGAGGCAACAGAATCTGTTATCCAAGATTCAACTTTATCCAAGAAACCTTCCAAAGCATCTTGTGCAATAACCCTTGCAACATCTGCATCTTCAGTTCCTTCATGCTAATCTACTACCAACCAACAATCTTCTTTTACCTGCTCTTTCTTTCCATAGGACCATAATTGACCATCTGTGCTCTTCAACTCCTCCATTCTTAGCTTACTTTGATCTACCATTGCTCTACTCCCACTCAATCAGAAACCCCTGAGAGTGACCTGTAACCAAACACAAAACCGCTTCTTGCAACCTTAGCTCTGATACCACGTGTTGGGATATGAAACACCAGAAGCACACAATTGATTACCAAATATAAGCAACTTAATATGCAAAATTAACCCAAATCAACAAGTAACTAGAATCCAAAAATAACACATGATATGAGAGACAATACACAACTTGTATTAAAACTCTTGCAAAAAAGAATACAATAAAGAAGATGCCACTTCTTCTCCACCACCTCTTCAGAGGCTTCCCACACCTCAAGTGAACAGTAATTCTCTCCTCAAAGCTCTCTCTCTTAGGTCCCAACACCCAACTCAAACACTAGTTGGTGTTCACCTTATACCTGTGCTCCACGCACTCCACAAGTGCTCCATGCACTCCACAAGTACTCAAGCGTACTTCAAGTAGATCCCCCCTGAACCTGCAACAACCTGCACCTCAATAGACCTTACTTATGGAAGGATCTCCCTTGCCTTCCTCTTTGCTCTATCTGAGTACACACCTGTACTCCAAGTAGATCTCTCTTGATACTGCTCCCTGTTGTCTTGTTGTCTTATCTGATCTTGCACACCTGCAAATCAACCTAGTTTTGCACACCTGTGAACCTTGACCTTGCACACACATACACCTGCATATCAATGATCTTACTTACAATGTAGATCTCCTATAGAAGCCATGCTCACCTGATGACCAAGATCATACACTCCTGAAGAACCCTGCTTATTCTCCAATCCAGCACCCACCTTGGTACTGTGGCACTAGGAGGAACACACCATTGCTCACCTCACACACAGAAGGAGCTTATAATAATTCTCTCTTACTCTCTAGCACTAGTTTACAATACAACCATGAGTCTATTATATAGATCTCATTCAAACAATAATTAGACATCTAATTACAATAATTAGATCCACAGCTCTCAGTCTAAAATTAGCTCTCATCATGCAAACACTTGGTTCATCAACTAACTGCCCGTAATATACTTGCAGTCGAACCACATAGGCGACCAACATCGGTCCCTATCTACCTGGGGGTCGCCGACGCTGGCCGATCACTGACCGATGTCGGTTTATTCCTGTCTCTTCTCTGCCAACGTCGGTTGGCCTGACCGATGCCGGTGTCTGTGACACTTCAGCAACTCCTCCAATGGCCTTCTCCATGTCTTCATCAGTGAAGCTTTTAGCTCCACAACCTAACAAGTCATAATCATTTCTTTCATAATTATATTCATATACATAATAAGCATCATGAATTATACAATCTTGATGACTTGTCCATTCATTATCATAAGCATAAGGCATAAAATAACTATATAACAATAAATACATATTATGAGGGCTATTAGAGGTTTTACATTGGTCACTTATTTTAAATTTACCATACCCTAATATAGCTAGGGAGATAAATGCAAGGCCTAATCCTAAGAGGTAAGTAAACATATAAATTTATGATTTTAGAGATAAAAACCTTAAGTTTGGGGCCACATATGATGTAGAAATAAAAAAATAGATTTACAACCAAATCTAAATACAAAAATATAAAACCCTAGTGATGAAAAGAAGAAACCCTAAGGGGACATAATATTCCAAATGGTTCTATATAGTATAATGGTTCACTAATATGATTTATCCTAACTTATATTGTACAACCCTAATTAAGATAAAAACTTGAATGTAGTTTAGATTATAAGATATGGTAGTTAAGAATGCATATGAATGTAAAGTACTAAAATATATTTGATAAGTGGCATGTCCTAACTATAGAAATACTAAAAAAGATTAAGATAATTATATTTTTTATTTCACTAATTGGATATGACTAAATTCTTATAGTGTAAATGGATTGGATGCATACCTGAGATTCACTCAGATCTAGAGCTAGGTATTTGTATGTGTATGGTCACTCACACTAATTTATAGGAAAACCTATCGATAAAAGTGATGAATCCTAACAATAATATCATGTGATGTTATGGATCTTTGTGATACATTATGTTATGCTTTCTTGTGTAATCCTAATTACTTACTTAATGTGCAATTTCAAAAATCATCCTCCTTGAAACCTTAGATATATTGTTGAAGGGTAGAAACCCATAAAAACTTAGGAAATGTAATGGGCTGAGCTGACCCTAATCACCCATATGTATTATTTAATTATTATTATATATGCAATACCCTAAATATGGAGGTCAAGCCACATGTAGTTTTTCCCCTTAATGTTATTATGCCATTGATCTCTTTTGATAAATGAATACATCTAGTGATCTAACTTCCCACACTCGACAATGTTTGCCCTTGACTTTGATTAGTGTAGTTGAGACTTAGTTGATGACTATTCCTAGTGGTTAATTTATGAATTGGGAAGAATGGGTCAGTTTTTATCAATGTGTAGTAGTGTATATATGCTTGATAGATAAGTTCCATGTGAGTATGTATGGGTTTGATTTATATTTATATGAGTCATTTTTAGTAACTTCTCATGCCATTGATACACTAGGAAAATGGGTTGGCCTATAGGAATTATTTATAATTCTATAATAATTTTTTTGGGGTGAGGGACAATAACATCAGCCACAAGATAGTTTTGTCAAAAGATTTTTGAACCTAATTTTAGTGTCCATGAAACATGAATTCTAATTTGATGATCTATAGATGTTTGAATAATATATTTAGCTAGTTTGACAAATATTGAGAAGCTATTTTAGGTATATATGGTAAAATGGGAGGGTCTAGCTCATATCAAGCATGTGTTTGTGATATAGTGGTGAGCATATATGTGTGTAAAATTTATGTATGGTGAAGGTAGGTCAAAATTGACATTTTCAAGTGTCTAATACCAGATTTTATATCTTCAGTAACAAGTATGGGCACACTAAGAGGATTATAAATGTTGAGCCTAAATATATAAAATCATTTTTCATTTTTATCCCTTTCTCATACACTAGTGTTGTTAAAATTACATTGAAAATAAAATTTTCTAGGAAAATTTCCTTGGCCTCAACTGTAGAACCTAAAACTCTAGATTTTTATGACAATCATCAATTTTTTTAATATATAATACCCTTTTTTAACTTTTTCTAGCATTTAGTTGCCTAAAAGGGTAAAATTATTGAAAATTTTGTGGGGAACCTAGAACCAACCCAAATTTATAAAAGTGTTAAGAGAAAAGGTAAAAGAAAGACCATTAAGAATAGTACAACCCTGTATAAAATTATTTCTTTGAAAAGGGAGCTTAAAATACATAAGTAAGACTTTAAATTTATGTTGAAGGAAAATGAGGACCTTGGAAACAAAAACAACCAAATGTATCTCCAAGTTTATGGGAAATATGATCATGGTAATTTTATTGTGAACAAGGAAACAAGGGCCTCAACTAAAATGGTTGGGGATTTTAAAAAGAAAAATGTCCCATATAGAGGATAAAATGAATAAATTGGACTATGATAAGAAGATGATCCAAGTATATTTATAAAAGATAATCCAAATTATCATGACTATATTATCAAAATGTGTAGTGAGTATCAAAATTATGTGTGATAGCCTCAAACAAAAAATGAAGAAAATATGAGAACTAGAGCCAACAAGAGGATTAGGATGAAATAGAAATGAAATGCTATTGAAACAAGGAGGTGTATTCTAACACTATTGAGGACTAACTCAACTTAATGACTAATAAATGGGAGTTGGCTAAATATCTTAGAGACATTAGATCATCTTGGTCTATTCTAGGTTGTTTATTTATTGTAGTTTAGTAGGTTCTTGGTTGTCTTTTTTAACTGTTTGTGGGATTTTGGTAATCCATGTTTTTTAATGGTATTTATTGGTGATAATTTCATGTTTATATTTTTTAATTAAATTTTTAAGGTTTGGGCCCTTTTAAAATTCTTTTTTCATCTATAATATTAATTAAAAAAATATTATTATTCAACTACAAATCACGTGTTATTAGTATCAAAGGGATACTATAGCATTAGATTTTATTTCAAATTTGATTAATTTTTATCCTTTGAATCCTATCATAAGGATAATTATTTTTTATTCTCTTAATATTCAAAATTTATCCATTTTGAATGTGTAGTTCTATTAATGTCTGACCAAAAAATTACATACTTGTTCACTACTAATTGGCTAAATGTTTTAGTGCACATTACTATAAGTTCACCCTTAAAGCATCCTGCTAATAATAAAATTGACCAATAGATATATTTTTTGTGTCATAATTTTTTAGGTCATTTATGTTCATATGATGATATTTATATTCCCCCCAAAACTAAAAATGTATGTGTTATACTTTATGTTTATAGTAGCCACTTCTTCTCTAAGTGAATTTTGATTGTGACTATTATACTTTCATGTTTACTCCTATGAATATATTTATTACATCAAAAAAAATTGATATTTTGAATCAATGGTTGATATTTTAAATGCAATTAAGAAAATTTTAGCTTTAAATCAAAATTTAAACCAAACTATCTAATCCAAAAAGAGAACTATGACTTATTTCTTACTTTGATGCCATATAGAATTACAACATTAATGCATGCATAATTAAACTCAAATTTTCAAATAACCATTTATAACCTTCACCTTTCATGGGATTTAATCCAAACTTCAATATGAAATTTACCTATGATCTTTATATTTGCTTCTACAATCAATAGCTATCCTTATACATTGCATTTGATTTTGAATTAGAGTTAGAAAAATATGTGTGATAATTTCTTAATGTTGTGACTATTTATAAATTTATAAAAAATTGATGGCCTGACAAGCATCAAACTTAGTGCATTATTCAAATAAAATCATCATTATCCATGTAACAGGATCATTGGGTACTACAACACTGGATCACTTTATAATTTTCATGGCTAACAATTTGACAAACATCAAATTTCACCTCATATCAAAAAATAAATACCATAACCCATGTGGAAGTTGTATACATATAAAAACATAACTCTTTTCATCATGACTAATTTCATCCTCATTCCATACTAAATCTTCTTAATAATCACTTTTATACAATTATCTTAATGTATCACTTATATCCCCTTAACATTTTCCTCCCTTAGATCAAACATATTCTTTTTGCATCACCCATAGAATCAATTAAATCCATCCACTATCACCCTCTTAACATCTTATTTAACCTCTAGCTAATCTCTCATATTTTAGTAATTTAAAATTCCTAATCACTTAACTCGAACTACCACTTTTGGAAATCCTATAAATCACATCATGAATATAAATCTAATTTTCATTTATTAGCCTAAACTCCATATATAATCTCATAACACATCTCTAGAATCCTCTAATCCTTCTTAATCCACTCTTCAACCCTCTTAGAGATTTATAAGAATTTTTCCTATTATCAACTACCAAATCTTCTCCTCAATTTCTATCCATTTATTTTCATCTCACATGGCTAAATCTTAGCCCTTTATTCTCCCATCAACCTACTATAAATCCATCTACACCCCCATGCATTGTAAAGACTAATAATTATGATTTATAAATTTTTGTCTCTTGAGTTATCACTATCATTTATCAATCCATGTATCCATAGGGAAGTGCTACAAAAATCAAGAGTCTCATAAAGAAATAATAATTCCAAATCAAGCATTCATCCCTCAATTATTTTGGAGCATATCCACATGTCAAAGAGGAAGGATTAAATTTTGAATTTGAATTATATTCTTGGTGTTTATTATTTAATTTATTGTACCTCAATATGAGGTTTTTTAATTAGAATTTCGAGTATGGATTTTGAGTGTGCATTTAATTATTCCTAACATAATATTCTAAATAATTTTAATTCATCACATTTTGGCATTGACAGTAGGAGATATACATCCCATTTATTTAGAATATATTATCATAGATCATTATTTTTTTGGTTTGGATTGACATTTACAAATGTATTGGTTTGAGTAAATTAATTTATTGAGTACATTTATAAGTTAATTTTCCACTCTATCATTCCTCATGCCAAGCTAATCATATATGAATTATATTAATTTGGTTAGTCTTTATAAGAGTTAAGAAATATATACAATGACTAGAGACAATAATATATAGCATATATATATATATATATATATATATATATATAAGGAATACTATGAGGTAGAGGTAACTTTCTCACAACACCATCTTGACAAAGTCATAGACTACACCCTCCTATTTAAGCTTTTTTCATAATTGATTTAGCCACGGCTAGACACTAATAATAGGATGGAAGAATATTAAAAACTATAATGTGTATTTAACTTATTCATTTAATTAAAAAAATAAGATTAAATAAATATATAATGTGTACTTATGAGATGCAAATCAATCGATAAAAACTATATGATTAACAGATTTAGAAAATAGAGTAACAATATGTATAGAATAACCATAAAAGATGCATGAAAGGAAACCATTATGAATTGTATATTAATCTATAGCACATCATAACCATATCTAAATACAATTGAGTGCTATATGTAGAGTTTTACAAAGTGTTATCACTTCATATTTCATCCTTTCGCTACATCCATATGGGAGACTCTGCGCATTCTGAAGCCTATTGTTATGCTTACAAGAGCCAAGTACATACAAAAAGGTATAAAAGAGATAAAATATTGGAATTCATGCATGTTTCCATCAATTACACTATGATTTTTTTATCCATGTTTTACTCCCAACAAAGGACAAGAGCATTTAGCAGATATGATCACTCAATTAATCCACACTATGTAGAATATGAATTTGTAAAGAGATTAAAATGGGGAAGGAAGTTATTAAAGGGTGAAAAATAACCACCACACTCATAGTATAACCATTGACTCATTTTTTAGACCTTTCCAACCAACTTTCCTTCATAGGTATGTATTAGTAGTTCCAGAGGTGGAAATTTAGCCATTTATGGTAGATGATATTACTACCAACTAAATATAGGGCTCTTCCAAGAGAAATTCAAGAATATATATCTCTCACAAATATTATAAATTTAATAAAAAATAGAGGTGGTCAAATATTTTAAATAAGGTCACAAATAAATTAGAGGGACCTTCAATAGTCATTACTTAAGTTAACACTTCCTACATATGATGGATCCTGTAAGTGTACAGTATGTTCCTAGATACAAAGTTTTTACACCTTCTTATCATTGAGGCCAATTATGGAAGATGAAGCCATAAAATTATACACCCTGATTTTTAAAGGTGTATCACACAAGTGGAGGTACCATAGGTTGATCACATAGGGGCACAATCACATACACTCGTACATTGATTTTAGTCCTAGGTTGATAGAGAGATTTGATAGAATTGATCCAAAAATTCATTTTTAGGAGTTAGCTCAACCAAATAAGCTAATTGAATATATGAATATGTTGATGATTTTCATAATATCTCTATTATGGTACTTGATTTGATATAAAGGAGGCTTTTGATTATATTCATTGAGGATATAGTTGAACCACTTAGAGGCTTAGTGAAGGATTTTAGTCATATCTCTTTGTAGGAAGCCATTAAAAAGGATTTGAATCTTGAAACTTTAGTCACAAGAGGAATATTTTAGCCTACAAAATAATAAAGGACAAAAAAATTTAGGCATCCAAAATTATTACGTTATGGATAGTGAGAGAGATTAATTGTTGAGAAGCAAAGGAGACCATTTCAGTTAGGGGTTTCTCAACAAAAAGAGCCACCAAAATCAATTTTAGAGATAGAAACAATGAACTAACTCAGGATGAACAAATTGCGATTCAATTGCAAGGATCCATGGGATCTTAGTCATATATGTCTTGGATAATATTAGCTACATTACATAGAGATGTTATCAAATGATGAGTCATAAATAGAGGAACTCAAACCTAAACCTGAGAATAGGGAAGAAAGAGATAGTCCAAGATGCACACTTGCCACACTTATTTTAATAGGCCCTTGTGCCACACTTTCTAGTACATCAACGTATTACCCTCTTATAATTCATGGAGTTATACATGGTCATAAGATCACAATATTGGTTGATAGTGGGGAAACCCATAATTTCATAGAGGGACTAATAGCTAGAAGAGGGTTAAAAAATAGAGAACATTGTCAAGTTTAATGTTATTGTGGCTAATGGTTCTATTATTCCTTGCATTAGGAGCATTCAGTAGTTAGAGATTACACTTGGTAATCATAGGGTGTGTGATGACTTCTCTATTGTTGGCATAGGAGAAAGGATATAGGAGCATCAGCTCATTTATGTACATTTTAAATATAGGGGCAAATAGTAATTTAATAAGTTCTTTCTTGAGGGACAGGAAACCATGATAAGCTTCATAATGTATTTTAAAGACCATTAAAGTCCCTAGATGCATTTTAAAGTCTATTTTGATGCATAGGTGTTCAACTAGATAGAAGTTCAATAGTATGATGTAAATATCTTTTACCTATGTAAACATGAAGGATCACCTCATAAAAATCTAGGAGAATCCTACGTTGGAAAAGCCAAAACAAGGTTAATTCTAAGTTTAAATAAGGAGTTGAGAAAAACTTGGATTCCCTCTAATCCAAAGATAAGTTTGGGTATTAGTTGCTTAAATCATGCAAAAGGCCAATGTTACTATTATTGAGGAACTAATAAAGGCATATATACGTGCCAATAAGATAGGAGCAAGGGTAGAGAGTAAATAGGAAAAGAATGAATGGATTAATGTAATGATCATTTTTTTATTAATACAGGAATCCTTCTCCTGATATATTTGTGTTATTTTAAAGTTTTAAGATGATGAGTTCATAGAAGTTAAATTTGAAGATTTGTACAAAAAAATGAGTTTGTCAAAGACCTGTAGAAATCAGACGGTATGTATTCTAAAATTTCATATGTTAAGGGACGATAATCTATTTGAAAGAATCACAGAAGGATGTCAAGGATCTCATATGATCCAATGTAAGTTTTTAATATTTTTGAGAAAGAAATTCTCCTACTTTGTGTACTTTATCACCTAATAAGATAAGGTAAATGTATTCAAAAATTTGATTGAGAACTTTTTGTTATTAATAACATTATTATAAAATTGGATTCATCTTAAATCAAGAGTGACTCAGAAGATCCAAGAATATCTTTGTACTCAAACACTTTTTAAATTATAGTTACAAGGAGAGAGTAACATATGTTACAGGGTCTAAGAACACCATGTGAAGGATTGTGTCTTATTATTTTATCCTTTTTGGAAATAAATTCCTATTATTAGCATATTTATAAATATTTTGATTCTAAAGGAATTTCAATGAGATAAGAGAACACAGTCAATACCTATAGGCCTACACTTTAGTAAATTGGTCAATGGGCTTTTGGTGTATTGCGTAATAGTGATTTGACTAATCATTGATTTGGTATGCAATACTTTTTTAATCAAATCTCTTTTGTTCTATCTAATTAAGGAGTCTACTTTAGAATTTTTTATGTCAACCAGATCATGACTAGATGCTCAAGATACAAATGGACAACTAAAAATAATTATCTATTCTTTTGGTTAGTCATAATCAAGTTCTTTCCTTATTTTGTGAGCCTTCATTGAGTTTGTGGTTCAGATTTGTCTCATAAGGGTTCAATTTGGCATCTGAACGAGTCTCCACCATATAAGTGGAATGATTATTCTAGTCTTGATCAGCATAGACAAAGGCATAGTGAGAAGTTCAAATTGAATGAATTAATTATGTAAACTCACATTTGGTCTTTCCTTCTATTCATATAATGCATGGCCAAGTTGATTTTGTTTACTACAGTTGTATATGTCTTTCACATGTGTCTATGAAGTTAAGGCACTTAGAATGTGACTATGTAAGGATTTGTAGAAATCTATATTATGGAAAATATTGATATAGAGGAGAACAGAAGTATCTTCAGGTATATTTAAGGTAGCTATTTATTATGGAGATAAGATATGTTAATTTTCTATCCATTTATATTCCACTCAAGTATGAAACAAGGATAATTATACACCGTGAGTTTATATATATGCCATTTGTTACATGAGATTAATAATTGATTGGAAGGTAGCTACCAATGTGTGCGCATACATACATTTTATTTCATCTTTTTATCTTTTGTAAGAATAAACAGTTAAGAGATAAATGTGAAGCACCTTGTAAAAGTTGTGTAATGTTAAGACCTTGATGATAACCTCGAGGAGAAGGCACATTGAATTAAGATTATAAGAAAGTGACAGACTTATTTTTAGTATAAAATAATGGTTTAAGGTCAGTGTATCTGAATGGTGCAATTTCAAGTTTGTTGAAATAGTGATAGAGTAAGGTATGAATGAGTGAGCAGAACTACACAGTATAAAAAAATATTAAATTAGAGAAAAGAAGGTAGTGATCCAGATTGGCCAATCTTATAAGTATGAACCTAAACCTCATAGTTATAGAAAGAAATAATCAAATTATAATAGGATGTGGTAAATTTGGGCATATATAATCATAATAGTATTAAGATAGATCTTGATTATCAAGGGGATTAAGGTCTGTGGTTATCATTTTGGTATCAGAGCACAGAGTAGGATGATGAGTTTGTGTAAATGTTAGTATTTTAGTGTTTGATATAGTTATAAAGGTTGTTACTCTTTGTAAAATAATTTTTGGTACTCTTTGATCATTTATTGTAGATGATAGAACTTTTGAGAAGCTTGTTTAAGATACAGGTTGAAGCTCTTGGAATTGATATTTATTTCTAGATGTGATTACTAATGAGTTTTGTAGTTGTAGAAGTTTGAAATAAGTTGGTTAGGTCATTTGAAAGCCAAATGAAGGCTTAAGAAGAAGGTGAAAATCCAAGTAAGGCTTGGAAAGATAGTGAAGAGCTTGTGAAGCTCAAGAAATAAAATAGCATAGTGATTTCTCTTGTAAATAGATCTAAGGTGCGGTAACTTGGACAATTGTCAAAAGACCAAGGTGAAATAGACTTGGGTGAGACAAGAAAGATGGAGTAAGGTAAAATAGACTTGATGGAAAAAGTGTAGATGGTGAGAAGATTGATTAGAAAATTAACTAAAGTAAAGGACCAGCTTAAGGAGAATAAATAGAGAAAGATGAGAAGGAAGCAGCAAGAGGAAGCTTTTCAAAAAAGAAATAAATAAAATGAAATAGAGAATAGCACTAGTAAGGCTTATGATAGAAATCATGAAAAATCCATGGAATGGATGGGAGATGAAAAGAAGACTAAAATGGCCAATTCAATAGATAATAGAAAGAATAAAAAGGCTAAGGATGAGAATAGCCTTGAAGAGAGAAATCACAATGTAGTGTAAGAAAAAGGATAAGCTCAAGAATGAAGAGCTT
This sequence comes from Torreya grandis, assembly GCA_037957365.1. NCBI lineage: Eukaryota > Viridiplantae > Streptophyta > Pinopsida > Cupressales > Taxaceae > Torreya > Torreya grandis. The sequence continues at coordinate 949,815 of JARHVA010000370.1, forward strand.
AATAAAGAGGAGCAGCAATAAGTAGTAACTCAAGAGGCTAAGTGGCCTAAAAAAATTGTATCTAACATTACTTTGGATGCTTTGTTTGTAGGTGAACAAATTGATAGTAGAAATGAAACTTGTAAGCCAATGAGTAGGCTCATAAACAAAGGTGATGAATTACTTCATGAAGTAGTGCCTAGGTCTATGCATAATGGAGAAGAGGCTCAATGTAGGGCCTTAATAGCCAAACAAAACTAAGAAGATCAATTATGTATCCATTAAAAAGAGTTGGTTGAATCAAAGATGATCCTTAATCAAGAAGATGAAGAAGGTGACAATGATTAAAATAAAGATGTAATAAGAACACATTTTGAGGATAAAAGTATTTCAATTATTTATGATGAAGAGTCTTGTAAAAGGACACAATGTATGGAAATAAAGGACTTGTTTGTTTATGAAAGCTTGGAACAACTAGAAGAAGAGATAGTAGCCTTAGAACATGCTATCAACAATGGAGTCACACATAAAGAAGAGGACAAAGTCTCTCAAAAAATAGACAATAAAAAATAGAAACTTGTCATGAGACAATGATATCTCAAATAAGAGAGAGTATGAAGACCAAGAGGAGTTATGAACAGCTCCAAGGGGAAGAAGACATGGTTGTCAAATCTGATTGTATATTTGAGAAATAAGTATGGATGAAGGAAATATGGAAAGAGACCTCAAGGTATCATTTTTTTATGACTAATATTTTATTGTACTATGTATATGCAGGTTTGTTGGAGAAAGAGGTGGAAAACATAGAGAAAAGAGCTCTTTTAAAATCTCAATAAAAGAGAATAGAATTTGATATCCTTATTTTAGAGGACAAACATTCAAAGAGTAAGATTGAGGAGATGATGAGGTAGAAAATCATGGCATGGAAAGAGAAGATAGAAATCAAGAAGAAATACAAGTGTGGTAGCAAGGAACATGCACACCTGTATGAGAGATTGAACAAAAAAGACAATTTAAGAGTTTCAATTATAAGTGGGCATCTGAAGAGGCTCATGACCAGGAGCTCATGAAATATTTTAAGCATAGGAGTCTGATGCAAGAGCATTAGTTCATTTATGTAAATTTTGAATATAGGGGTAAATAATAGTTTAATAAGTCCTTTCTTGAGGGATAGGAAACCATGATAAGCTTCATAATATATTGTAAAGACCTTTAAAGGCCCTAGATAGGTTTTAAAGTCTATTTTGATGCATAGGTGTTCAATTAGATAGAAGGTCAATAGTATGATGTAAATATATTTTACCTATGTAAACATGAAGGACCACCTCATAAAAATCTAGAAGGAGAATTGTACGTTGGAAAATCCAAAAAAGGGTCAATTCCAAGTTTAAATAAGGAGTTGAGAAAAACTTGGGATTCTCTCTAATCCAAAGACAAGTTTGGATATCAATTGATTAAGGCATTCAAAAGGCCATTATTACTATTATGGAGGAGCTAAGAAATTCATATATACATGCTAAGGAGATAGGAGTGAGGGTAGAGAGTAGATAGGAGAAGATTGAATGGAGTAATGTAATGATCATTTTTTATTAATGGAGGGATCCTTCTCTTGATACATTTGTGTTATTGTAAAGTATTAAGATGATGAGATATTAGAATTTAAATTTGAAGATCTGTAGAAAAAAATGAGTTTCTCAAAGACCTAAAAAAATCATACTATATGTATTTTAAAATTTCATATGTTAAAGGATGGTAATCTATTTGTAAGAATTACATAAAGATGTCAAGGATCTTGTATGAGCCAAGGTAACTTTTAAATATTTTTGAGAAATAAATTCTCCCACTTTGTGAAATTTTTGATCTAATAAGATAAGGTAAATGTATTCATAAAAATGATTAAGAATTCTTTCTTATTAATAACATTATGATGAAATTGGATTCATCTTACATCAAGAATGACTCAGAAAATCTGAGTATATCTTTGTACTCAAACACTTCTTAAAATCCAGTTACAAGGAGAGAGTAACATATGTTATAGGTTATGCATGCACCATGTGAAGGGATTACATCTTATTATTTTATCCTTTTTTTAAAAATATTCCTATCATTAACATATTTATAAATAGTTTGATTTTAAAGGAATTTCAATGAGATAGGAGAACACAGCCAATACCTACAGGCCTGCACTTTAGTAAATTGATCAATGGGATTTTGGTGTATTGTGTAATAGTAATTTGACTAATCATTGATTTGGTAAACAATGCCTTTCTAATCAAATATCTTCCATTCCATCTAATCAAGGAGTCTACTTCAAAATTATTTATGTTGATTGGATCGTGACTAGATGCTCAGGATATGAATGGATAACTGCAAATAATTATTTGTTCTTATGGTAAGTCATAATCGAGTTCTTTCCTTATTTTGTGAGTCTTCATTGAGTTTTTGGTTTAGATTTGATTCTTAAGGGTTCTATTTGGCATCTGAACAAGCCTCCACCATATAAGTGGAATGACTATTCTAGTCCCAGTCAGCATAGTCAAAGGCATAGCGAGAATTTTGAATTAAATATGTAAACTCACATTTGGTGTTTCTTTCTAGTTATATAATACATGGCCAAGTCATTTTTTTTGCTACAGTTGTATATGTCTTTCGCATGTGTCTATGAAGTCAAATCACTCAGAACGTGACTGTGTAAGGATATGCAGAAATCTATATTGTGAAAAAAATTGATACAGAGGAGAACGGAAGTGTCTTCAAGTTTATTTAAGGTAGATATTTATTATGGAGATAATATGTGTTAATTATTTTTCCATTTATATTCAACTCGGGTATGAAACAAGGATAATTATACACTATCAGTTGATATATGTGTCATTTGTTACATGAGATTTATAATTAATTGGAAGGGAGTTACCAATGTGTGTGCATATATACATTTTGTTTTATCTTCTATCTTTTATGTTTTGTAGGAATAAACAATTAAGAGTTAAATGTGAACCACCTTGTAAAATTTATGTAATGTTACTACCTTGACGACAACCTTGGGGAGAAGGCACATTGAATTAAGATTATAAGAAAGTGGCAGACTTAATTTTAGTCTAAAAATAATGGTTTAAGGTTAGTGTATCCGAATGGTGAAATTTCAAGTTTGTTGAAATAGTGATAGAGTAAGGTATGAATGAGTGAGAAGAACTACAGAGAATAAAACAATATTGAATCAAAGAAAAGAAGTTAGTGATCAAAATTGGCCATTCTTAGAAGTATGAACCAAGAACTAATCAAATTGCAATAGGGTGTAGTAAATTTAGGCATATATAATCATAATAGTATTAATATGGATCTTGATTATCAAGGGGATTAAGGTCTTTGGTTATCAAGAAACATATATGGTTTTATGGGTGCAGTGGTTATATTCCCTTGGGGAATTCACACAGAAAAACCAAACCATGGAGTTAAAATTTAGATATGATTGAAATGAGGTTATGCTTTATGGTATGGCTAATGGAGCCCCTATAGTTTTTAAATCAAACATAATAGAGGGTGTCACATTTGGTAGTACTCTCTATATTAGAGTTTATTCATGATTTTGTTATCATGGGATCACTTAGAGTTTGTTGGAAAATCGTCATTGGATATAGGGCTTTAAATTCTTCATTATATCAGATAAGCATAGCATAAGCTAACTACCTCACAAGGAACACTGGGAGAGATAGAAATATTAGTTTGGGATCCTTGTATTTGTAGTACAGTTTAGGCATTGCTTGAAGGTAAGCAATTTTGGGAAGGGCAAACTGTAATGTCCTTTTTTCTAAATTAATGAAATCAAAGGACCTAAAGTTTATTTTTATTTATCGTGGGCTAAGGGGGATTAAAATAGGGAAATAATATTATAATTATTCATTACATTATCCAAAAATGTAATTTACATTATAACTTGGGGGGAAAGGACTCTTAGTGTATTATTATTGAATAGGGCCAAAAAAAATATTGGATACATGGACAAAAAGGTAATTAATAATTATAAGAATAGAAAATGGTGAATATTCAATTAATAATAATATTAATTACTTTTAGGGTTTTGGATGAAAAGAGCTTATTAAATAATTGATTAGAAAAAGTGAAAGGACAATCATCCATTCATTCGAATACTTTTACAAAACCCTTATTTTGTAGATTTGGGGTAGTAGTTTTGATGTTTTACACAAAGGATCAAAACCCTCATGTGCAGAGGGTTGAGGACAAAAACCCTCAAACCCATTTGGTAATTCCATTCATGGATTACACGAGAGTTTTCAAATTTAGAGGAAATCCATCACATAGGTACAGAGAATTTGATTTATGATTATATATGGGGTTGTAATACTTCAAAAAATTATTAAAATATTCTCTCAAAGTGACATTTTAGCATGACATCACTATTCATGATGTCATTATCCATTATTGTATATGCAACTACAGTATGTCATACCACTTGTAGTATACTTTTATCCTTGGCATCATTCTTTTTAGGGAAAATTTGACTAACATCACACTCATAAGGGTTTATTATTATTGTCAGGGTTTTGTCATACCTTCTAGTAGGGTGTCATACTTCCAAACTTCCTCTTTCAGCCAGCATTTTATTAAAAAATAGCTTTCATACTTTCTATGTAGTTTTAGGTTAGGGTTTGTTGTAATAAATTCATATTCAATATATTTGAATAAAAATTATAGTTGGGTATTTTTAGTTTTGCATATTTTAGTGATTTATTATTATTTAGGGTGTATAATAGCATTGATCTTTAGAGAAATTACAAAAAAAATAATAACTTTTATAAAAATATAAAAATGGGATATGTTAAACACACCACCTCATTTTCCACCATCATTTTCAATAGAAATATCATATTATTGTTTCTTAACACTTTGTACACAAAAGGTGAGATGGGATAAACCATCATGGTTTTGAGTGAGGTACACTTGTCGATTTACACTCTCTCACTTTACCAAAAATTCATTTAGAAAAAATATACAATTGCATCCCTTCCAGCATAACTTACACTTTTGGGGCAAATGCGAGTTATTATTAAAGGTGGGTGGGGGAATAAGAAGCTTGGTGATAACTTTTAAGTATATAAATAATTCACACATAGAAGATTAGGATGTCTACCATGTGATCTGAGTGAAAATGGATTGTACAATGTTATATGCATTTTGATGGAGGAAAATATGCTAATGTTTTTTTAAAATATACAAGTGAATTAGTGACATATTTATCATTATCTCATTTTAGTTCCTATAAATTTGGTCAGCATTGAGAAAAATCTTGGCATGCATGTTTCAAAATACCAACCTCACACTAGAATGTGCTTAATAAATATTTATCATTCTATTGAACGCACCCTATAAAGTGATTTTTAGTTAATAGATGTTTATGTAGAGTATATGTGAAACATAAATTTTAAGAACAAAATATCAGTGTAATAAAAATGCAAACCCATGAAAAGGGATAGGGGTCCTATTTTTAATGTGAGATTTGTCCCATGGAATTGAAACAATATGAAAACATGAATAAAATGAATCTTTCTTGAAAAATATGAGCCCTATACCTTTAGGAAGTAAACTTGCAACTGTTACTGGAGAGGGGACTAAAAGTTTTCCCACCAACATAGAGACTTTTTATTCACATGGCACATTTTCCTTGAGATTCTAAATTTTGATAAAAAATATTAACCATATATTTATATATAATTCCTATAAAATTTCAGATAAAATATCTCAATGCAAAATAATTAAAACTCACGGGACTAGTGAACTAGGAAAAGCTCTTAAATTATCCCAACAACACCTGTTGAGAATTTTTAGTGAGCACCCCTCCATGGGACTACATCCTTAGAATTTGGACCCATGTAAGAATAAAATTCAACTATTTTTGTGCTACAAGGGGTCCCATACAACAAAAAAATTCAAGGGATAGCAAAAAATAGAATATTTACATGGAAAATAGGAGCAGTGGTTGCTTAGGAGAAATATTATCAAAGATGGGAAGACATTGGGAGCAAGGGTTTGAAGCTCGTTTAAAGAATATTTTGACATTAAAAAATCACATTACAACCAATTAAAAAATGTTTCATAAATATTTCTTTAATCTCTTTCATCATCCAAACCCCCTAAATTTTCTATGTATAATATTATCATACTTAAAAATCAATGGAACCATTTTAGTGCAAATATGTGCCTAAAATATATCAATAACACCTATTAAAAATATTTTGTGGTGTGATACAAGATGAGAGTCTTAAAGGGTGGTCTCATAAAAGAGACAACTCTAACCATTCTCATGTTTTCAATGGTCCTACACATATATAAACTTCATGGGATAGTAAAAAATATAATATTTACCTTAAAAAGGGAGTGACAACTATTTAAGAGAAATATTTTTAGATATGGGTAAAGATTGGAACTAGGATTTACAACACAAAGAGAATATTTATACACTTAAAAAATACTCTAAAACCAATCAAAATTGATATATAAATTTCTTTTAATTCTCTTTCATTCAAACCCATGAAATTTTCTCTACCAATATAATATTATCATATATTAAAATTCATGGGACCACTTCTCAACAACACCAAATGATTTTTTTAATATTTTTTATTTTTATTTTATTTTTAGGGATTTGGTTTTATTTTACAAGGGGTAACTTGGGACCAAGTTTTTGGAGAGATAAATTTATAGAGGAACACTATAAAAGCAGCAAAAGGGAGTAGAAAAGGCATCGAAGGCAAGTGGAAGAGCGTTATATCTAGGAAGGATCAGAAGAAGAAAGAGATATAAAAAACTTCTCTCCTAATATCAACTTGAAAATCAATCCAAATTACTTCATATCAACTTCAAAAATATCCATAGCCTTTCGAAGACTTCTAGAGTAGTTCTCTACCCCACTCGAGTAAAAATATAGAAATCCATAAAATGTTTTAAATCCCAAAAAGAAGCATTCTACCGAGCAATTAGGAAAATTAGGAAAGGAATCCAATATTTATAGATCTCATTCTTAGGTGGTGGAAATAATGGAAAAACACATACCTTTAGAGGGGAGAAATACCCAACACTTTTTTGAGGTAGGGGATAGGAGCCAAACAAGGAAAAATTGAAAGACGAGATGGTATGGAATGGAAATGAAATGAAATGTTTTTAATTACATCCATGAGACCAAATGGTCTATGAGACCACCAATTACAATAATTTTACTAACCACTCAAAGACATGCAGACCCCACATGTCCTTTAAAAGTCTGCTCCTCCTTTTAATGATTTAAATTAACATCTCCCCTATATATTTTATTTTATTTTCTTCAAATATTTCTACCATGAATCCAACTCTTAATTTTTTCACATATTTGGCTCAAACATCCACATACCTCAAACATTCAGGATGAAATGTTTCTCTATTTTGACAGCTCCTATGGTACATAAAGCATAAAACCATTCATCCCACTATTACTTAGGTGATGTCCATCTATGTTTTTTACATTTTATCCTATGAGATCTCTTCCTTAGTTGATAAATGATGATCTTTTCCATCCATGTAATTTCAGTGACTATATAAGCTTTTTCACAAAGCTCATAAGTTAGGTTAAACTTTATAGTATAATATTATCATTTATTGCTTGTTTTCTTCCTCCAGATCATTGCTTTGAACTTTTCATTCACTTAATATTTTGCCTTTGTTAATTTTTGGGAATTCATTTACATTTATGTACCATCTACTCATCCATTTTAAGTTTTATTTCATCCATGTATTCTTTTGTCTATGCAAATCTTCGTCTCTTGCATCCCTAGGCCACCTATCGGCCTTCATGTTTGTTATTTTTTTAAGTAAAAGAGTACTTAGTCATAGTATTGACCTCTAGTGGGGAAGTTCTTGTTTTGGTAAGGATGATTTCATAAAGAACTAAAACCTTAATTTTGAAATTATTTATGATTATTCACTTTTAGATCCTTTCTATTTGTCTCCATTTCAAACTTATATCTCTTCTATTAGAATATAATAAGGTGATTAATTCACCATAGGCATATTTTTATTTAATTTATTAGTTTGTTTTACCCATTAACTCCATTCCGTATTTATTTTTATTACACCATCTTATATTTTAGGATATTATTTTGCTACAGTTTTGGTTATATAATAGCCCTTGTAATGCATTCTGAGTTTAAGCTAAATAATATAATTATTTCAAGCTAATATTTGGTTTTAGAGTAGCAAGAAATATATTTGGATTCAGGAAGAGCCAATAAGAGGAGGATCCCTGAGGCACTCTCTCTTTCTCTTGATTCAAGTTACATTTTTCTCTGACCCTGGGAGGAGCCCATGCACTCTCAAATTATTTTTTATTAGCATCATTTTGCTTAAGCTCTTACATTTTCTCTGACGTTGAAGACAAAGATAATAATCTGATCTTTCAGCATCAAAGATAATAATCTAATCTTTCAACATCTATGGAGTCTCACCCATTGGAGCATGGAGTATATTTAATCAAGTGGGGTGTGGAGTAGTGAGGAGTATTTTAAACAAAAAGCTAAGGCATTGGGTTGAAATCAATAATTTAATTAAAAAAATTCAAGCTTGCTATTGAAGATTATTTCTTGGAAGTGTTTGGCATTTCAAAGGAGTTGTTGAAAGGAGTGTTTGGATTATTGGATACTACTGCAAGCTTAGCATCTTACACAATAAAAGGTTGGCATTTATATTTTCATTATAAAATCTACAAGTTCTTTGATATTTAATCCAAACCAAAATGCCAAAGGAGTCTTTAAATCCTCAAAACCACCCATGAATTAATTTCTTTGATACAAATTGTGTCCAAAACCACTCATAATGTCTTCAAAACCATCTCAAAAGTTATTTCTTTGCTACAAATTTTCAAAAACCACTTCTCAAGCAAACCCGTGGTATTGCCTAGGCTAGTGGTTTTATCTTCCAATCAGTAATTTATAGCCTTTAAATATTAGTTTTAACTTATTAAAACATATATTAATGCATAGGCGAGTTGGTGAGTATCTATTTGTAAAGAGGAGGTGGGAGGTTCAAATCCCCTCAAAAAAAAAGTATTAATCCCTCTAAATTTGGTAATTTTACCAATTTTAGTTATAACTAACTAAATTTAGCTAGAAATGTACTAATATTATATATATAAAGGGGGAAAAGGCAAAGTAAAAATATATATATATATATTTGCCAAAAAGAGGCCAAAGATCCCAAAACAAAAAAAAAGTAAGTGTTTTTTCATTTTTTGAAAAGCATTGTAATTTTTTATAATTGTTTTACATATTTGCACAAAATCATTAGTTTTAAACTCAATCATAGTGTTCAGTACAAGCAATGCCTCTGACTCACATTTATGGGTAAAGCTATCATGCTTGAGTTACTACATCTATAGCCTAACAGAGCTATAACAATGATGTTTGGGTATCATCTCTTTAAATAATTGGAGAGAAATAAGGACACATGCACTCAAATCCATCCCTTCATCTACCTATTCATTTCAATCAAAGGGCATAAATATTGACTGATGGTATTTACAATTATATAGCAAAATTACGTACGCATATATGTAAATCCATTTAAGCAGTGCTAGTGATTGAATGAACCCTTTTTAATATTATTTAAATACCACGTACTAAACTATTTCATGTATGTTTATGCTTATTTCACATATCACTAGGTATAGAGAAAGGGTGAACTTATTCCACGTACTGACAAGTATAAAGGAAGGGTGCATATAAAGAAAGGTCTTATATAATGAACTAATGGTATATAGAAAGGGAGACCTTCAAACTTAGAGTGATAAGGAACCAATCCATCACCTTTGGTCAGATTCTACATAATGGCCAGAAATGGGCCAAAATTCTTTCTTCCAAACTCACAACTTCTTTGTGGTGACAACTATGCCACTTGAAAAACTAAAATTAGGACAAATTTGGAATTTGAATATATTTGGCTTGTTATTAATGGCACTCTTACCCAACATGCTACTGATGTCAATCATCAAAAAAAGTTTGACAAATCCAATCAGAAGGCAAAGTTGATAATCATGTTTAGAGTCTAAAATGAGGTACAACCTCATATTCGTGAGGCCATAACAATAAAATATGCTTGGGATAAACTCCAAATAGTATATGAGGCCAAAAATGAAGGAACCATTATTCATTTGTAGATTCAATTTCATTCCCTCAAATTGAAGTATAGTGAAAAAGTGGAAGTTTTTCTTCATCATGTTGCAACCTTGAGGGCCTCACTCCCAACATTGGGAGAAATAGTGTCAGATGCATCTTTTGTACCTATTGTCATGAGAGCACTACCACCTTCCTATAAGATCTTCATGACTACTTTGATAGTCACCAAATATAAATCATCTTTTGACAAGTTGGTAAACATGTTACAACAGGAAGAGTCTATGCATATAGAAGAAGAAGAATCAAAAAGCATGTTCTTACCTCTAATCAATAGAAAGGTAAGAAGCAGATCAAGTCATCTAAACCAAATCAAGGTCAACAATGTCATTCACAAGGGGATAATCAATAGAAAATTTGCCTTATATGTGTAAAAATAAGCCATGAGCTAAATAATTGTTGGTATAACTCATTTACACATGGCTCTTCAAGCAAAAAGAAGCCTATTTACCAACAATCATCTTATCCACATAAAGGACAAGGATAAAAGAAAGGGCATTAGAAGAAGAAATCCTATCAACAAGGAAACATTGTTAAATAGGAAGAAACCCACTCGAATGAGGACTTCATATATGCTATACAGTCTCATGATGAATCAACATCACAAAATTCTATCTGGTATGTCGACTCATGTGCAACTTGACATAAATAGAAGATAAGATTAGTTCTACAACATGAATGAGACTTCCTCAAAAAATCATGTCTCTTTAGGTGATGACTCATTCTACTGAGTTCAAGGCATTGGTAATATTTCCTTACCATTTGGATGGGATGATTGTAAAATCTTAGATGTCTTATATGTCCTAGGACTCACAAAGAATCTTCTATCAGTTAGTCGCTACTTGACCACAACCTCAAGGTTGACTTTAACTACAACAGTGGAAAAAATATGTGTTTGATCAAAGATAAGTCCAAACACTTAAGAATTGTTGCATGAGCCTCAAGAGTTGGAAAAATGCTCCAACTTGACTTTGTTCAATAAAATAATTAAGAAATTATAGCTCAAGATTCAAACTTAGCCAATTTGTGCCATCGTAGATATGGTCATGTCATTTTTGGATACCTCAAAGCACTCAGCAATTAGAACATGGTCTGTGGACTTCCTTAGTTGAAGAAAAATATAGATCTCTGCACTAATTATCTAGTATCAAAACAACATCAGACATCTTTTGGTCAAAGTTCCTCAAGAGCATCTGGTAAGCTTGATCTGGTGCATATCAGTCTTTGCAACCTCATGAGATCTAGTCACTATGGGTTTTAGTATTTCATGCTTTTTATTGATGAATACTCATGTAAGATATGGGTCTACTATTTAAATACCAAGCCTAAAATACTTTCAAAGAGTTCAAATTCATAGTTGAAACTAAAACTAGTCATAAAATCAAAGCTCCCAGCTCAGATCAAGGGGAAGAATGCACTAGTAAAGAATTTTTTGCTTATTTGAAATAACATGGAATTCATCAATAAATGACTCCACCATACACTCCATAGTATAATGGTATTATAGAATGATGAAAATGCACTATCATGGAGATGGTGCATAGCATTATTGAAGATTCAAGTTTAGCATGCACATATTGGGTAGAAGTAGTGAAAATAGTAGTCTATTTGTTGAACATGTCACCCACTGCATCTCTTCATAATATGACTCCACATGAAGCCTAGATAAGACATAAACCTTTCATTTTTCATCTATGAGTTTTTGGATATAAGTCTTGCATATATATTCCTAAAAAAAAGAGAAAGAAATTGGATACTAGATCCATGCCTTATATCTTTGTAGGTTATAGTGAAGAGTCATTAGCCTACAAACTGATAGACCCTAAAACAAATAAGATATCCATTAGTAGGGATGTTGAGTTTGATGAGAAAAGTAAATCCAGTTTTCCTTCCATAAACTCATAATATTTAGTAATCATACCTATAGACAATTTAGAAGGTCATAACCACATTGAAGGTGACAATAATGATGAGGATGATCAGTCAATTAATATAGATCAACCCACAAGAATAGTGCAATGTATGCCTAAATGGTATACAAGTACATTAAGATATGTTAATCTAGATAAAGTTTCAAACACATCAACTACTAGACCAAGGACTCACAGCATGACTCAAGATGAGGTTAATTTGGCCCTAATGAGCATAGTTGTAGAATCATTAGAGCCCTTGACAGTTCAAAAATCTCTAGAGTCTAAACCTTGGAAGGATGCCATGGATGCAGAATATCAATCATTGATGAAACACAAAACATGGTAGCTTGAAGATATTCCACTAGGGAAGAAGCCAATCGATTGTAAATGGGTCTACAAAACAAAATACAATATAAATGGTAGTATTGACAAACCTAAGGCATGACTCATAACAAAGGGTTATGCATAAAAGGAAGGCATAGATTATGAGGAGATATTTTCTCCTACATCCAAGATCAAAACAATCAAAATGATATTTTTTATGGTTGCACAATTTGGATGGAAGATCCACCAAATAAATGTAAAAAGTAGGTTTCTCAATGGAGATCTATAAGAAGAAGTTTATATGACATAACCAAAAGGTTTTGTCTCACCTGGTAATGAAGGAAAAGTTTGTAAACTCATAAAATCTTGATATTATCTTAAACAAGATCCCCAAGCTTGATACATAAAGATCGATGAACATCTCATATAACATGGATTCCAAAGGTGTCTCTATAATCCAAATCTCTACCTAAAATAGCAAGGGGGAGAGATTGTAATTGTTGTAGTATATGTCAATGATTTATTCATCACTGGTAGTTCAATGGAGATGATAGATGCAACCAAGAAAGATCTTAACCGATCATTTGACATGATAGATCTTGGGTTTCTACACTATTATCTTGGATTAGAAGTATGGTAAAAGGAACACCACATCTTTATGTCCTAGATGAAATATGCCAAGATAATGCTTAGAAAATTCATGATGATGGATAGTAATCCAATTGCTACACCTATGGAGACAAGGCTTCAGTTATCTCATACAGATCCATCACCATAAGTAAATATAACTCTCTATTGGTAGTTACTTTGGAGTCTTATTTACTTAACATATATTAGTCTAGACATTAGTTATGCAGTTAGCTATCTTTCAAGGTTCATGCAGGAGCCAAAGATGTCTCACTAGAAATTATTAAAGCGAATACTAAGATATATCAAGGGTATAATGGACTTTGACCTAAAATATAAGAAGAATGACAATTTCTTCTTGACAGGATATTCTAACTCAGATCATGTAGGAAATATTGATGACAAAAAATCCACTTCCAAATATGTGTTCTTTTTAGGATCTGGTCCTATATCTGAGGGAAGCAAGAAATAGAACTTTATTTCTTGATCTTCCACTAAAGTATAATATCATGTTGCAAGAGGTGTTGTTTGTAAAGTGATATGGTTATGTTGCATAATAGAAGGACTAAGAGTACCACAAAAGACACCTACCATCCTGTATTGTGATAATCAAGGTGTTCTCAAACTTTTTGACAATCCAATATTTCATGAACACATAAAACACATTGAGGTGCAAGTTCATTTCATTCATGAACATATATAACAACATAACATCCAATTCTAATATTATCCGATATAAGAACAATGTGCAAATGTCTTCACCAAGTCACTTGCATGTGACAAATTTGATGCATTTAGAGAATTTCTCTCCTGTTCAGTTCAAGCTATGTTGAATTAAGGGCGAGAATGTTAGAATATAATTAGGTGATTAATTCACCATAGGCATATTTTTATTTAATTTATTAATTTTTTTACCTGTGAATTCCATTTTGGGTTTATTGTTATTGCACCATCCTATATTTTAGGATATTATTTTACTATATTTTTGGCTATATAATAGCCCTTGTAATGCATTATAAGTTTAACCTGAATAATATAATTATTTAAAAATAATATTTACTAACCATACCTCATAACCATACAACACTACTAGCATAACAAGTAACCCAAATAGGACCCTTATGATCTTTCAATTCCATAACTCAGCATTCTTGCAACTACTTTACGATGCATAAAGAGTTATCCAACCTCCTTTTATTCTTTTCATCTTGCATGTGCCTCAAATGAGCTTACTATGAAAGTCGATGCCAAGATATTTATATTGTAACACCACTTTAGCGACTCTCATACAAACTGAAAGTCAGGATGTTGTTTATTCCTTTTCACTATGAAAATTGTAATTTTCATTTTATTGATGTTCACTTGCATCCCTTATTTATAAAATAAAAAATCTCTAAGGCCCAAAGATGTTCACTTAGATATCAGATTGTCTTTTCCATTATAATTAGACCATCAACATAAAATAAGAGTTACACCACATATTTGGTCAAGTGGGCCCTTTCCCCTCCAAAATTATTTATCCAATCTTCTAGTTTGTTAATATATATCCTGAATAAATTTGAGGATAGAGGGTAGTGTTGTTTGATCCCTATATCACTCCCAAAACATTTAGACATCTATGCTTGCATTTTGACTTTAGCTTTGACTTACTCATATAATATTAGAATTATTACTTTGAAGTAAACTAAGACCACTAGTTCCTCCATTCTGCTCCATAATTTGTTCATGTGACAAATACCTTTTCAAAGTCTACAAAGCAACAATATGTATCATATTTTTTATCCCAAACTTTTTCAACTAGGTGTCTAAGGTAGGGTTTTCATAGAGGGTGATGTTGCTAATAATTTTAATGAGCAAGTGACCCCATGAAAAATGAAAGCCATGGCAACAGAGAATTTTATAATCTTTTCATAAAAGTAAAGAGTTGGCAAATTTTTAAGGGGAAAGTTTGAGGGGGGAGAAAAAAGGGGGCCTTGGCAGTTTCCTATATTTTCTCCTATTTTGTATGAAGATATTCTACCAAATGTAAATTTATGATGGACAAATTTTGTCTAAACTTTAATTATAAATTTAAATATTATCTCCTAGAATTTTTATACCATGGGACCACTTTTACTACATATGTTTCTAAATTTACTTTGTAATACCTATTAAGAAAATTTAGGTGCCCCACTCCCATGGGACCACTTCTTAAGTGTGAAAAGTGATCAATTGTTGAGTATTTGGGTTTGAACCCCGATCGCCCCTTTGAGCTCTTTCCTTTTCCCTTCACCCAAATATTAATCCTATATTGTATCATACTCCCAAACAACTTTTCAAAAAGAGGATTGATCATAATAGTTCAATAATTTGAGGGATTATTAACATCTCCATATTTAAACAAGGTTATGGTTATTCTAGTTTTCCACTTTATAGAGAAGATATTTGGATGATCTTGTTAAAAATTCCTTTGATTTGAGGCATTAGAATATTTTTTCCCATTTAGATGTTTTTTTTGCAAGTTGTTTACATCCCATGCTTTGTATGATATCTTTAGTCATGACAAAATATCCATTAATAATGATTATGGGAGGTGTCTCTTATTCATTTTAATTCTCATATAACTATTTTGCATAATATAACCACTGACTTACTATTATATTATTCTATATCTACATTTTTTATTTCTTGGAGAGCTCTCTCCAAAATCTCTTTGGGTCATGTTTCCCTAGGTAGATCAATACCTTCCTCCTAGTTCTTGTATAATCTTCTTTTATACTCTGGGAGCAACCACAATTTTACATCATGCCTTAGTCCAAATCCAATGTCGGACACCCAAAAAAATAGAAATTTTGTTTTCCACCAACAACTAGTTACAATCCCAGCAGGTATCTCGCAGAGGAAAAATTAGAGGGCACAAAATTAGAAGAAGAAATTCTAACACTATAGAAGTTCACCCTAATTGGGAGCATCAAAGATCAATGGCTGATGTCAAAAGCCTAGAGAATTAGATGAGACTCATTAGGATGGGTACCAACTATCTAACATCCACCTCATATTAAAAGGATTCTTTTTTTTAATATTTTAATCACAAAAAAATAAAAATTGAATTTTTATAGAAAGCTTGTACATATTTCAGGGATCAAAATTATGACTAGAACCATGTCACCAAATTTTTCAAGGGAACAAACACTCTCTGATGCTTAAATACATTTGGGATTGTAATTATAGTGTTCAAATTTGAACCCATCATAGCCTGTTAAATAGCTCCAAACCCATCCCAAAAGTCCATAAAAAAATGGCCATCAAAAAAATGTGAAATCTAAAAATTGCATGACAAATAAAAAAGGGCATAGTCATTATTAAAATGAAAAAATAAGGGTGAGGTTTAAAAATGCTCATTAGTAGGTCTTGTAACTGCTAGCCTGGCTAGCTTGCCATGTCACTACCTAGTGCCTACTGCCTAGTCCTACATGGTAGATTGGCTCCCTAAGTCCCTACTTCTTGGTGGAGTCTCAAGAGGCATCAGAGGTCGAACAGACTTAAAACTACCCACTCTCAGTCCCACTACCCATGAATTATGAAATTCCATTAATAGAATTTATGTGACATAAAATTCCCAGTCCCACTATCCCACATTTCTGCTAAAACTTTAAGTTGTTTTAAAAAAATTATCTAATGCATTCCTTTAAAACTTGTAGTTAAAACTTGTCATTTGTCAATGCTAATTTACTAATGCATTCTATTTCTACTCTGCTAATCAATACTAGTAGAGGTTAAATTCATTTTAATGCATTCATTGCATTACATTTATAATTTGACTAAGCCTTTGCCAAATTGTCATGAGTGTTTTGTGTGTTGTGTGGTTACCACTACTAATTCCAGTTGCTAGCAAATTGCAATTAATAATGGTGATGGGTGTGGGTTGTGGCTTAGGCTACTTTGGGCATGGGCTTAGAGACTTAGAGTTAGTTTCACTTTCAGACTTTCAATACTCTATCTCTCACAACATACAAGTAACTCACAAATTCACAAGGTGAAGGGCCGAAGTCATTTCTATAACTCTACAAGGCTATTTATCCATTGAAGTTCAAACTTCGAACCAGTTGGATTTATGGCATCAAAGTGTAAGGTTATTTACGAACTCTAATCTCTAGAGATTGATTTGAATTTACACTCTACAAATCAAGTAAGTATTGAACCTCACCAATTTATTAAGTAAATGAAAATGATTTAAGTAAGTGTTATGATAATATGATGGCCATTAGCAATTTGGTGACATGGAATTTTGGAAAGCATTTGTGTAGGGTTTATAAAGTTATCTTGAATATAGATTATGGGTATTTTGATTTAACTATGAAATTGTGAATATATATTTTTCATTTTTATATATATTTATATTACTAATTTTAATTTGTAGAGGATATATATATATATATATATATATATAATTTCATTTTTATATATATTTATAAAATTAATTTATAGTAAATATATTGTTATATATATTTATAATACTAATATGTTGTGTGTGTGTGTTTGTGTGTTTATATTATTTTATTTTTACATATATTTATAAGACTAATCTATAGTGCATATTGTTTCATTCTTATATATATATATATATATGTAATACTAATCTACAGTGAATATATATATTGTTTCATTTTTATGAGACCAATCTGAGTGTAAATTATCAATCTCAATTCTCACTGTATATTAGTATTATAAATATATAAAACCACTCATTGTAATATATATTCCCTACAAATTAGAATTATAAATATATATAAGCCAATCTGAGTGTAAATTACTAATCTCAATTCTCACTATAAATTAGTATTATAAATATATAAAGTTATTCACTATAATATGTATTCCCTGCAAATTAGAATTGTATATATATATATATATATATATATATATATATATATATATATATATATATATAAATTTATGAGACCAAATTCCAATCTCACTTTAAATTAGTCTTACAAATATATATATATATATATATGAGATTATGAGACTAATCTCACTTTAAATTAGTCTTATAAAGGGCATTGAGTACATGTACAATTTTGGGTATTTTGAAAGATTTTGTTTATAATATATTTATAGTTTCATTTTTATATATATTTACAATACTAATTTACCAATTTACCAATATCATAGTAAATTAATCTTATAAATATATATAAAATTGAAATAATATAAATTATTATGTGTAATGCATGGTGAAATGTATGTGAAATGCATGGTGAAATGTATGTGAAATGCATGTAAACTATTTTGTGCACACACTATAGTTTACGAACTATAAACTTTTAAAGTTCACCCTTTTATAATTTTAATAATAATTATGCACTTCTTAATTGTCACACAATTTATGGATTAAGTTTTTTTTATGGCCATTTTTTAGACAGGGTATGATGGGTTCATATTTGACCACTTGTAACTTGTCTATTCAACTTTCATCTTTCACTCAGTGACAATGAGTCAGTATTGTGTCACACATAGCCTAAGACCGACTGAGGGGCATTTTTAAAGCTCACCTTTCTTTTGTCATTTTAAAACTTGAGTGTAAATATATTTGTGAATTTATGACTTTTGAGAGACAGAGTATCCCTAACTTCTAAAAGTCTGTGGTTGCGCCTCCACAGTCCACTGCGAGTAGCCACTGGCCCATCATCATTATTAATTATTAGTAGTTGGAAATAGGCAATGCATTAAAATAAATTTAGTAAATTAGTTGGACCACCAAGGCCACCTGGCATAGTGGTTACAACTATAAGTTTTAACGGAATGCATTAGCTAATTTTTTTAAAATAATTCAAAGTTTTAATAGAAATATGGGACTAATAATTTTGTGTCACATAAATTCCATTAATGGATTTTCATGGGATTAGGACTAAGTAGTTGTTACTTGTTAACTTGTTTGTCTGTTCACCTTCTTGAGTGTAAATTACCATTTACCAATCTTAATTCTTGATGTAAATTAGTATTATAAATATATAAAATCAATCTCACTATAATTACCAGTCTCACAATAAATTAGTATAATATATATATATATATATATATATATATATATATATATATATAGTTAGTTAGTTAGTTAGTTAGTTAGTTTCATTTTATATATATTTATAAGACTAATTTAAAGAGATATTTATTTATATTTATAAGACTAATTTAAAGTGAGATTAAAATGAGATTGGTCACATAAAACTATTTATGTATGTATGTATGTATGTATGTATATGTATATGCATATATATGTATATATGTGTGTGTGTATGTATGTGTGTGTGTGTGTGTGTGTGTGTGTGTGTGTGTGTGTGTGTGTGTGTATATATATATATAACTTAATTATATTATATATATTTAAAATACTAATTCCAAGGGAGATTGGTCTCATAAAAATGAAACAATACAACTCATTTATTATTATTACAAGGCAAAGTGTATACTTATTACATGAACTTACTTGTACTAATGTATTTTGATGGCCATTCTCGACTTAAATCCTAAAGTTCTCAGCAATTATCACTTCTAGAAGAATAACATTTTGAATTTTAGAAATGATTTTAAACCTTTATCATTATAAATTAATAAAACATAAAGTTGAGATTATAAATTATTTTGTAAATGATTTTAAATCGTAATCCTAATATTACACTCTGGTATATGGGACTTATTAATTTTATACTTTTAATTTTTATTTTTATTTTTTCATTTAGTAAGCATAAATTGTGAGAAAATGGCTTTTATTGGTCGTCCTAAGAAAGATAAAAGATAACTATCATTTATTGATGCATTTCATATCCATCAAGATTTTAATTAATAATGTTAGTCTAGAAATGAAGACTTTGATATTCATCTACATGAAGAAAACAATGAATCAGATGGAGAAAAAAATTGGGAAGAGGAACAAGCATCAACGAAACAAAAAAGAACATTCAAGTCCAAATGGAAAACAAGATTCATATGGGCTTATGTTGTAAAAGACTATAATGGTGTTGAAAGGATAAAATATTCTTGGTGTGTAAAATATAAGAGAGAATCCATTTTCTAAATATTGGAGTACCACCCTTCAAGTCAGCAGTCTAAGAATGCATGCAGAATCAGAGCCTCATAAATTTGCCTTCTAAATTTTGGAGAGAGAAAGTAAATGAATTAGTATTCCAATTACCAAACATGTAGAACTAATGATAGACACTAAGAAGGAGAGAATCATATATGTGATAGAAAATTTGTATTTTGTTGTTATACATGATTTACTTTTATGATTTTATAAGCCAATTTGTGACTTAAATAGGTATAAATGCACTCCACACATGCCTCTAATAGATGAATACTTTTCATATACAAATACCACATCTAGAAAATAGTTTCTACAAGATACAAAGGAGGTATATTGGAAAATTTTAAAATATGAAATTTTTTGTAGTTCATTTGACTCAATTTTAGTTGATGAAAGTATTGATCAGACTATAGAAAAGCATTTGATAGTTTACATTACATATTTGGAAAATGAATGAAGAGATAAATATGTAAAATAAATTATATGCCTCCTTCAAATAAAGGATGGAATAGCTCAATCTACATATGATGTCGTGATAAGTCTTTTAAGAGAGATAAATTTATCCTTGATGAAGTTAGTTGGATTTGTATTTGATGTGACTTCTACTATGAGGGGTATTCATGAATGTTTATCTACTAAACTTTATCAAAATTCTCTTTAATTAATAGATATTCAATGCATAACTCATCAAGAATCATTAACAATAAATGATGCTTCATATTATTTTTTAGAGCTACAATTTATTGACAAATTTGCAAATAAAATTTATTCATGGCTTGGAAAATATGCTAAAATACATGGAGCATTAAGAGATATAATTGATTCATTTCAAATTAGTTGGTTAGAGGTGTTGTGAATTCATCAAATTAGGTGTCTCTCTAGAGTAAAGATGTAATGATCTTGATATTCAATATATGCAGAAATACCCTTAAGGTAGGGAAACACCATATAATACTCCTTTAGGAAGGAATAACTCCACAATGTCTCTTCGAGGGGACAACCTCCAATATCCTCTTACAATAGAAGACTCAATACTTACTTGATATCTTTACCATGATATTCATCTTCTATATATATACATCTATCTAACCCATGGATGGGTAACCTCCTAATCCAATGTAGGCCGACCATTACCCAATGTACTACTTCCACAAGTTACTCTATTACCCTAATATATTGTACCCATATAACTAACTAAGGGGATGTGTGCCACATGTAGACATCTCCATCAACCCATTTATCATATCCCTAGGTACATAGCATTCCTTCCCTCCTTGACATGTTTCATCCCCAAAACATAGGAAGAAACCAAATAATGAGTGTGCTTCAAATCATTGCACACTTGTCTCCAATCTCGATCATCTAGCCATCCATATGTGATCTTGGCAGGTGATAGCTCTCCAAGCTTGTTTCCAAATTTTATTGTGCTCCTCTGATTTCATTCATGATCATAATTATACTGCTTTGGTGTCCAAGCATAATTATTCCTCTTTTTATTCCATGTACCATATTCTATTGCGCTACTCTGATTCCAACCATGACCATAGTAGGTATTCTTCCATGCATAATCATAGTGTTTTCCCCATTCATTCCATGTGCCATAGTATTTTTTCTTTGGATTCTATGCATATCCATAATGATTGAAAATTTTATTTCTTGTATAGACAAAATGATTATTATTATGACACTTCCTCAACTGGTTCCATGATTGTTTCTCTCATGATGATGTGGGTGTCTATATACCTCCACCTTTTCCAATAGTTTGACCTTATCTACCTTTGCTTCTACCTCTTCCACCTTTTCCTTCTTTGTCTCTTGACTAGATGAAGTGCTCATTTGTAGTGTGTCTTTATCTATATCATTTGAATCTTCATCATATTCTTCATCACCTATTTTCATCTTATCCTCATGATCTACCTAGATTATTATTGGTGCCTTTTTCACTATGATATCTTTTAAAGTGATCTTCTTTTTCCTATACCAAAATTTCACAAAATTTTTTTGAACATTGATATTCATTGTTCCCAAAGTCTCTAACCATGGATATCCAAGAACTATATCCATATCATCCATATCCAAAGCATAAAAATCTGAATGCAAAACATATTTTTCCATAATGAGCTTCAGATCTTCAAACATTGAAATATTCTTACCATCTACTTTAACCTCCTTGATATTATTTGCTTGAACATGTAGATGCTTAGCCACATTCATGTTAATGAAGTTATACTTGTTGGTGGGGTTTATGGACACAACTACCTTCTTCTTTTGAATGTATCCATGAAATTGAAAAATTGACTCAGATTTCTTTAGAGCCAAACTATTTGAACCCTTCTTTTCTTATTCTTCTTCTTCTTCTTTTTCTTCTTCTTTTTCTTCTTCTTCTTCTTCATCTGCTTCTTCTTCTATTGCTTCTTCTACTTCTTCTGCTTATTCTTCTGATGATTCTTCTACTTCTTTTTCTACTTCTTCTTCTTCTTCTTCTACTGATTATTCTTTTTTTACTTCTTGTTTTATATCCCATCGATCTAAAAAAAATTGTTCCATTTCTTTCCATGAAGAAAACCTTTTTGTACAGCTCAACTAATCAAACCAATCTAGTGCAGGCCCAGACAAAAAAGGAGTTAATCGTCTTTGCCCAAATGTTTTTCTAAAATGATTCTCCAAAAAGAGCCACCATTCTTTAGCATTAATATCATCTTCCCCTGAAAATATTTTCAACTCCATGATCCACAAAAAAATTAAGGTTCATGAAACCCTAAAATGTCAAAATTGATCCATAAAATTGCAAAAAATCACTCTAAACAACTCAAAAATTTTTGAATATTTTATTGTACTTTTCTTAAATCTGCTTACATCTCTAGTAAAAATTTTGAATAAAAATTCCTTATATTTCGGAAGATATAGTGAAATTATTATAAACCCTAAAATATTAATAACTCCCTCAAAATGAATCACAAAATTTTGAAATTTGAACTATGATTCTATTATATTTTTTTACATCTTCAATAAAAATTTCAAATAAAAATTCTTTATATTTCAGAAGATATAGTGAAATTAGTGTTTCACTCCACACAAATTGCCCAAATCGAAGTTATGATACCACTTGTAATGATCTTGATATTCAATATATGCAGAAATAGCCTTAAGGTAGGGAAACACCATATAATACTCCTTTAGGAAGGAATAACTCCACAATGTCTCTTCGAGGGGACAACCTCCAATATCCTCTTACAATAGAAGACTCAATGCTTACTTGATATCTTTACCATGATATTCATCTTCTATATATATACATCTATCTAACCCATGGATGGGTAACCTCCAAATCCAATGTAGGCTGACCATTACCCAATGTACTACTTCCACAAGTTACTCTATTACCCTAATATATTGTACCCATATAACTAACTAAGGGGATGTGTGCCACATGTCGGCATCTCCATCAACCCATTTATCATATCCCTAGGTACATAGCAAAAGATCATGGAAAGGTTTGTCAAACTCATGTCTATTTTGTTGAGAGAATGGGAGTTAGAGGATAAAAAATGTATGATTTGGCAAGAATTTTTCAAGTAAAATTTTGCATCCATTTACTTGCAGATGTGCTTATTGAGTTAAATAAGTTAAATACAAAGTTTCAAGATGACCATGTTGACATTACTTCCATTATCACTACCTTAGATATTATTATTGGCATGTTTTGTAGGATATTTCAAAGAGACATATTTGGGGCAAGTACAATACATATTTCATCTTTTTTTAAATAGAGCACAAGGAGGAACTCTTGAGTTTATAAATGGAGCAAGTATGATACATATACATCCATTGAGATTTGAGATCTTTCTTAACTCACAAATATCAAGGACACTAGATGATTTCATTGATTTGGGAAAAGTTTTATAGTGAAGGTTATTGACTCTCTAGATGTAAGGTTCATAGATATACCTATATTTAATGATGCTAAGTTTTTTAGTCCTCATAATTATTATGATGAGGTGGATGATGGAGACCATCAAACAAAAATATTGTTAACATGTTTATGTAAAAAATTTAGTGTTGGGAACTTGTCTATTGTAGATATTATCAAATGTTTAGGTGAGATGGATGAATTTGTTTTTACTATTTATAAATCATACCAAATAAAACATATGTTTGGAGCATGGGATATTTTTGGAGGTGAACCTAAATGATCTGAAAGGTTTTCATATTTAACACAGCTATGGTAATCTATTTTTTTAATTTCAGTGGGCATGATAGTATGTGAAAAAAGTTTCTCAAAGTTAAATAGGATAAAAAATGATGATCAATCTAGACTTTCTTTGAAAACATTGGATATGTTAATGTTTCTTTCCCTTTGTACATCTCATGATTTAAATGAGGTAGATTAGAATGTTATTTATGATGAATGGAAGCATATAAAAGCATGAAGGCCTCTTCTTCTAGACCAATAGATCCATTACTACAACAGTTTGAAATAGAAGAATAGAAGAAAATAAAAACTTCGCAATAGTTGTATTATCATATGAAAATTTTTGAATAGAAATTGAAGCCAATGGTATAAGTTATATAAATATATATTTTATTTTTGTGTTTGAATTGTTCCCCAACAAATTATAATCCAAGCTTATATAGTTCATACTTATAGTGATCAATATTCTATAAGTGAAGTGAAAGTTGATTGGAATTGATTTTAATATTAAATAAGATTGTTTATAATCATTAATATAGAATTTACATTTATATATATATATATATATATATTATTGGACTATGAATAGGTACTACTAATGCCCTTCTTATTGGATTGGGTGTAGATGAAGTAGTAATGAGTTAGGTTGGTCTTACAAGTTTGTTGTACACTGGCAAAGGTGGTGTATACAGGTAAAAACAAAAGCATGATGTTATTATGCATCATGTTTTATGTTTTTGTTGTATGTGCCAAGTTGGCTACTGCATTCCTTCTTCCCTATCCAACCAATGGTTGAGGTGGGTAGGGATACCCACTAATGAATGGGCTCAGTAGATGCATAGACTAGTTCATGGCATACAGAGGAATTACCATAAAATGAACGAACTGGATATGAAAGTTATGAATATTCTAATTAATATTGTAAGTGTAACATTGTATAGTTAGATTTTATTCAACCTAATTATATGATTTAAATATTTTCTTTAAGCTCATCCTTGGAAAATAGCAATACATTTAATTTGTATAAAGTAAGATGTTATGAATTATGATTGTTGTGACTTCCATCCTTTTGGTCTCATAATATATATATATATATATATATATATATATATATATATATATATATATATATATATATATATATATATATATATATATATATATATATATATATATATATATAATACTAATTTACTATGAGATTGGTAATTATAATGAGATTGGTTTTATATATTTATAATACTAATTCAATAAGAAGGGCATTAGCAGTACCTGCTCATATTCCAATAATAAAACATATATAAATGTAAATGGTGTATTAATGATTATAAATAGTTTTAAATTATATATATATATATATATATAAGACTAATTTAAATTGAGATTAAAGTTGGTAATTACAGTGAAATGAAAGTTGGTAATTACAATGAGATTGGTTTTATATATTTGTAATACTAATTCAACAAGAAGGGCATTAGCAGTACTTATTCATAGTCTAGTAATAAAATATATAAATATAAACATTGTGTTAATTATTATAAACAATTTTAATTTGGTAATTACAATGAACTATGAGATTGGTAATTTGGTAATTACAGTGAACTATGAGATTGGTTGTATATATCTAATACTAATTTATAGTGAGAATCGAGATTGGTAATTTGGTAATTTACACTCAGGAAGGTGAATGGACTATGTACAAACAAGTTAAGAACCACCCACAATCCACTCCCAGTCTCTTAGTTCCACAAATTTCTATTAATGGTATTTATGTGACATGAAATTCCCACTCCCAATCCCACATTTCTTCTAAAACTTTAAGTTGTTTTAAAAAAATCAGCTAATGTATTCCTCTAAAAATTATAGTTGTAACTTGTCTATATTTATATTTAAATATATATAGTTTTATTAGACCAATCTCATTTTAAATATATATTGTTTCATTTTTATATATATTTATAAGACTAATACTTTTAGAATATTTAATTTATATTTTACTTTTTTTTTATATTGAATATTTAAATGTTATTTAAAACTATTTATAATCATTAATACAACATTTACATTTATCTGTGTTTTATTACTAGACTATAAATAGGTACTGTTAATGCCCTTCTTGTTGGATTG
This sequence comes from Torreya grandis, assembly GCA_037957365.1. Lineage (NCBI taxonomy): Eukaryota > Viridiplantae > Streptophyta > Pinopsida > Cupressales > Taxaceae > Torreya > Torreya grandis. The sequence goes on from JARHVA010000370.1 coordinate 976,257, forward strand.
GGTACAGATGTAGTGATAATAAGCTAGGTTGGTCTTGGAAGTTTTTTGTGCATTGGCAAAGGTGGTGTATACATGTGAAAACAAAATCATGATGTTATTCTACATCATGTTTATGGTTTTAGTTGTATGTTCCAAGTTGGCTACTGCATTTCTACTTCCATCTCATACAAATGATTGGGGTGGGTAGGGACACCCACTAATGGATGGGATTAGTAGGTGCATGGACTAGATCTTGGCATACAGAGGAATTATCATGAAATAAACCAGCTAGATATGGAAGTGATGAATATTCAAGTTGATATTATAAGTGCAACATTTCATAGTTACATTTTATTCAACCCAGTTCTGTGATTTAAATGTTTTCTTTTAGCTCATCATTAGAAATTAGAAGTAAATTTGATTTGTATAAATTAATATGTTATGAATTATGATAGTTGTACCCTTTTGGGTGAATGTTATAATTTCATTGAATAAATTTTTTAGGTTGCATTTCCAAAATTTTATTAAGTATTTTATTTTTATGTTTGAATCATTCCCCAACAAATTGAAATTTAAGATTGTATAGTTCATACTTTTAGTGACATGCATACTAAATTTACTCTTTTCAATCAAATGGCAACTAAATTTACTCTTGTCAATCAAAGGGCAACTAGATTTACACTTTTCAATTGAAGGGAAACTATTTTTTACAACTTTTCATTATCGAAGGGTTGGATGCATAAATACCCTTCAGCTTGAAATAAAGGCCAGCCCTTCAAATTTGACCACTAATCATGAATACTTCCTCCCCTTCAAGTATTTTACCTTTGAAATATTTAAATCAATCAAAAATATCCTCGATAAATTTCTCAAAATCATGCCATGTCACTATAAAAATGTTTTGCCTCATATATTCATCAAAGTCTTCATGGATATAAGGAAACCTTTTTCCCAAAGTGGAAAGCATCCACTTCTCTTTTGGTAAATTTTTTTAGAATCTAGGTTATGAAGGAATTCCATCCAAATACTATGCTTTCCATAAAGGTAGCCATATTGCCAAATTTAGCCCTTCAAAATCTCTTCAACCAAAATCTCTCCATAGCAAGTTTGAAAATATAAAGAAAATGGTCTGGTAGAGGAAAGAGGTGTCTAAACAAAGATGAATTCCTTAGAATGCATCATCAATGGTTCTTTACAGAAGAGAAATTTCACCAATGTGGAAGAACCACAACCAACCTCCTAACTTTGAAGACCGCATTTTTATTAGACCCACTCTTTGATCCCCCATCCACAACATCAAAAAGGTGATGAGCATGGTTCCTAAATGAGGGAAAAGAATGTGTAAATTTTAGATGAAAAGATCAGATATGTAGTGTAAGGCCCCATTTTGCATAGTGATCATCTTTGACATTTAATGACTAGGAGATTTTGGTTACTATAACTTGAAGTTAGGCTATGTTGTTATCCACATCTAGCTTAGACATGCAAGTGTTTTTACAAAGGTTTGTCATGTGTTGGGAACCATGAGAAAGACTTATTATCAATCATGTTTTGATTATTCAATTATAAAAATATAATTCTTAAATTTTATGTTATGTGATGTTGAAATTATGAATCTAATTATATCTATGAGATATATTTACTTAGATAATGTTAGATCATTGCTCATAAACTTGTATATTGGTAATTTCATGTGTATAAGGTACAATGAATCTATTTATGTGAATATTTGTATTCCTCAATATGATTGGTTATGAATAATTGATTGGGTGCCTTATTTAATTAATTTTAGTAGCTTTTACTATTAGGTTAGATCAATTTGATATGTGCATCGAGTGTGTGGGAACAAGGAAGGGCTAATGAAGGAAAGGGACTACACCAAGCATGGCTATATCACTAAACAACCTTATCTTAAACAGTTCCTAAACCCATCATAATTAGTCACTTTTATATGATACTATCGTCACTTTTTTATAAATTAGCATGTTTTTTAGATAGTAGATTTTAAGCTTGATTGGTGAAACTTATTGTTTCCTTGCCTTAAGATCTCATAGCCAACATCTAGAATAATGAGTGGTCAACTATCAGATCTTCCATTAATGGCTTGAGACTAAGAATAAAGTAGAATAGGTGTGTGAATATTAGAAGTAACCAAAAAATCCTACAGATCAACCCTACACCTTAATTGAACATGGAAAATAACATCCCTTAATGAGGCATGGGCTGACAAGTAGAAGGTGGTTGGCTAAGTCTAGAACATCTAGTATGTAGAAGTTAAGTTCTCTATTTTGGGGATTTTTTTAGACAAAGGGGATAGAGGAACAAGTAAATGTTAGACTATTAGAAAAGAACAGATTGAGGAAAGGAAGGGAAGTCCTAAGATAAGAGAAGTCAGTTAAGAAGAGTCAAGACTTAGACAACTATAGGATTGCATCTTGAAGGCCTTGAAGTTAGTAGGTGAGCTTCTTATTAACTTGATTTTTAGATTATTTCCTTTGAATAGAAATCATTCTAGTTTTGTAGATGTTCTCTTGATTAAAAGAGAATAAGACCACTTAGTTTGTTATTCCTATTTTATTGTCTTACCATGGTTGTGCACTAGCTACCATGTAGTTTTTTGCCCAATGAAAGGCCTTTGAGAGGTTGTATTCCTCCTAGCTTGACTTTAATGTTTCAGCTTCTTATTTGAGTGTATAATGATGTGACATAATGTGGTGGTTGTCTATGAACATAATTATCATGGTTGTATAATTTCAAGCCTCATATGTTGGACATGGTGGTAGAATGGTTGACCCTCCCATGAATGTCATGGTGGTAGATTGTTAAGTCCTCCCATATTGAGGCATGGTGGTAGATTACTTAACCCTCTTATGACTATTGGATGAAAGAATTTTATTGATGTATCTTCTTTATATATAATCAAATGGTGGGCCTTGTTTATGTTGTCAAAGCTTATATGTTCATTTTCTATCATTATAAATGCTTAGTTTCATTTGAATGTTCATTGAATGGTCTTTGGGACTAGGAGTCTCCTTGGGTAAGAATTAGGAATAGGACTATAGGTGGATGCATGGTCATTATCTTGAGTTAAAGTAACCTTGCTTAGATATCCACCCTTGCCTTTTTCAAGTGATGTAAACATGCTCAGATTTGGGAGTCTTAAGCTCAGAAGTGTCTAGAGTAGTGGCTTGATAATGATAGAAGGTTAGATGGTGAGCTTTCCTTAAATTAGCCTATAGTTGCTTAGAATGAATGAGGGCCATTGCTAAACAATGATTATTGTTTTGTTGTTAAATCAAGCCTATAATTGTACCTCATTCTTAATTATAAGATGGATGATACCTCTTGTATTGATAAATTTTAATAGCATCCAGCCTGCTTATATTATTCTTATGAAAAATAGTCTTTTGTATAATGGCCTAATTATGGGTAGAGACTTATATTATCTTTTTATTGAACCTCTTTGATAAATTGAGATGTAATTGAATGGTGTATATTGTATATGTAGATCCATTGGAAGGATTCATCATGCAATAAAATATTTTTTAACCTATATGGATCCTTTAATAAAATGATAGTGTGTTTGATTGTTTAAATTTGTACTAAGATCAACCTATTGAAATATGTATTGTGTCTCTTTTATATTCAATTATGGTATATATTTCTAGATTGAACATATCCAAATATGGGTGGAACTCACATAAATATGTGTGAGATTGTTATTAAGAATAATAATATAGCTTGAATATATAATCTAATTGTTGATGTTATTTTTAGATAAATGATATCTTGTAGAAGAGTACCTTTAATATTAGTAGTTGAGTAAGTTATCTACTACAGACCTTCCCTATAACAAGACAATCTAATAAATAAAGAATAATTATGATAGAACTTAGATTTGATTATAATAAGGCATGAAACCCTTAGGTGTGACTGAGGTTTTCCTTATAGAGACTTGATGAAAGAAGAGGGTCCTGAAGACCAAACATTGAGTTTAGTATTTCACACCTTAATAAATCTATTATTTGATCCCTCAACTTGAATAAGGTAAATTTATCTATGTTTTAATGTTATTAGAATAATATTATAAATAATAAACTAGTTGGCTTATAGGTTTGAAGTGGATTCTTAAAAGATGATTGGCTAGATTGAGCTTGCCTAGAGATTTTATGCTAGCTAACTAAACCAATAAGATTATCAATTTAGTATTGAATTAATTGATTATGTAAATATAAGTCCTTTAAGCATAATGTTAGGCCTTCTGAGAAACATAGGTGTAGGTTTATATTTGTTAATGGAGGTGGGCCATTAGTAAAATCATTTTTTCCTTGCTTGTTAGCATTCATCATAAATGTTTTCTATTTTTTCTTGGGCTTGTAACTTAGCCAATCTATTTTTAACCAAATTTTTAAGCCATTTTCTAATTTGGCTTGCTAATCATATTTTACATTACCTAATTTTTTATTTTTGGATAGTTTTGCCTTAGTCAAAGTCATGTTGACTAGTTCTTATGATTTGCCTTAGCCAATAATGCTTTGGCCTTTATCTCAACTTTGTCGTAGTTGATTTTAATTAATTCAAAAGGTTTGGTTAGATGATGTCATGTGGCATCATCCTCATGGCATAGAGTATTAGTGGGGTGGTTTAAACCGTAATACCCCTAGGGTCCTAAGGAACTATCAATTGGTAACATTTTAAAGCCTGAAACCCTAGGAGGATTGAGTTATTGAAGCTAATCCCCTAAAGCCTCTGAGGTCCTAAGAGCCCCAAGAGATTCCAAGTGGCCTCATCCTCTAACTCATAAGGTTAAAGGTATTATTTTTTGGCGTTAATGCTTCAATGTCTTATTTATTTTAGAGGCCTGAAAACTACCAAGTGGTAGTGTTTTAAAGCTTAGAAGTTAAGAGGGATTAAATCATTACGGTTAATGCCCCAATGCTTTTTTTATCCCAAGTATCAGTGTCCTATATTTTGGAATATTGAGTGGTTAGGTGATTACTAATGGACCCAAGGTGCCATAATCATGATAAGTGACATGCCACAGTCCCTTGGTAGGTTAAACTTGAGTAGACCTAAAGTAGTCATGTGGTGTCTGACTATGTCAGCATTAGCCTTGGTCAAATTTGATGATCATCTCAACATCATAATATAATAACCTTAGAGCGTAGGCCAATGAATGAATTCTTTAGCATTTGGCTTAATAGATGGAGCCTTAAGACCATTTATCTAGTGGTGCATGAATGATAAATTAATTATAGTAGTTGGCTTGAATGATGTTGGGTATATATATACTCATGTTTATGATCTAGTTGCATGTGAAATTATATTAGTCATGTTTATTTTTTAGAAAAAAATAAGCATGACATTTTGATATTAGAGCCCAGGTTACTACATTGAAAGCTTTAGGAATTTAGATTTAATTTATGGCTTTCTAGTTTCTACATGAACTTTAATATTTATCCTCTTGTTGTGTAGAATGATGAGAGAACATCAAATATGTAAAAATAATAATGATAATTATGATAATTAACCTCCCAATTTTTTGAGGTTGAATGAGATAGTACCCCAACTCCTCTGAGCCATGCAAGAGATGAGAGATATTTTATAGTAGATATTGTTGATAGCACAACATGAGGTTGAAAGTCACTCTCTACATCACTCCTAGGATGATCAGAGGTAATTTGAGAGAGAAAATTCTTGAATTCCTTCACATCACCATTCTAAGGGTGATAGAGGCAAATTACATCACCATAGTGAACATCAAGAGAGATAAAACTTAGATCATTCTCTTAAACCTACATGTGGAGACTTCGTAAAGGATTTCATCAGACTGCATCCTCTTATTTTTGATGATACTCAAGAAATATTTATAGTCAAGGCTTTGTTAGCCAATATGTGAGGTTGTTTCACATTGTATGATTGTGACACCAATAGGAAGGCACATTTAGGAATCCACCTTCTTAGAGATATAGCTAAGATGTGGTGGGAAGGAGAGGATTAGAAGTTCCACTTGACACCAACTTTCCTCACATAAGAATTATTTGAGGATTGATTTAGAGTATGATACTTATCCCCTTGTTATATTTAGAAGAAGGTAGATGAGTTTCATAACCTTTGATAGGGAAGTGGTGTAGTGGTATAGTATGAGTGTCATTTTATAGATTTGATCAAGGATGTGCAAGGTTATACAGATGAAATAATCTAAGTGAACAAGTTCATTAGAGGCCTAAATTTGGAGCCGACTAGTGTGATGCATATTTTAGCTCCCACAACCTTGGTAGTAGTAGCAGAAAAGGCCTACTTGGTTGAAGAGTATTGAGGAAAGACTCAAGATGCCTAAGATAATGTTTTAGGCAAGATACATTCTTATCATGAATTGAGGTTTTAAGGTGTATAGCTTGCGCCTAATGGATGTTGGATAACAACTCAATCCAACTCTAGAACCCCTCAAAAGTAGTAAAAGATTAATTGTTCTAGTCATGACTAAAATAGAGACCATTTTGAGAGATACTGCCAGAGGCAAGGTGATTTTAGACCTTAGGATTCTTAATAGATTAGACCTACATAGACTCAACACTCAATACAAATGAGACCATCAGGATCGATAACATCATTCGATCAGAGATTAGCTAGAGTACCCTTAGGGTGGAACCAATGAAGAAATGTATGTTTTACATGTAGATACCCTGATCACTATGCATGTGATTATCCTCTTAGATCATCATTTACCAATAGGATGAATACCCTAATGTTGGATTAGATAATGGGTGATGTGGGTCAAGGACACATAACTTATGCAATGGTGGATGACCACCAAATTGAGTAGTAGGCAATGATCATTGAGAATATAGGTATAATTAATGGAGTATCTATAATAATTTTTCTCAACTTAAGAACCTTAGAGTTCTTTATTTCTCCTTATATTGTGGACTATTGTGGGTTGGTGGTTTTCAAGTAGTTAAAAATTTAGGAAATTTAGTTGGCCACAGGAACCAATATATCCATTAGCTCATTTGTGAGCAATTATGTTTTAGACCTTGGTGTCTTTTCCATGATGGTGGACTTGCGCATTATACCCTTAGGCACCTATGGGTTTATCTTGGGAATGGATTGGATTATGGCTCATAAATCCAAATTAGGTTGTCATGATAAGGTTATAAAGTATGTAGATGACCTTGGGACTCCTATGGTAATATTAAAGACTCATTTTTTGTTCACATGATTTTTGTCATGTAGCTTAAGAAGAGCATCAGGAAGGGTTATCAATTATTTTCCATCATGTTAAGTGATAGGTCAGAGGAGTTCTAAATATCTTCTCTAGATGACCATCCCATTCTTAGGGATTTTTTTTGATGCATTTTTAAATGGATTGATAGGTATGTTCCTACTAAGAGAGATTGTTTTTTAGATTAATTTAATACCAAGGGTTGAGCCCACTTGAAATCACCATATCATATGACCAAATTTGAATTGTGTGAACTCAAGATGTAACTTGATAAACTTTTTTTTAAATATTTGATTCATCCTTGTGTGTCCTTATGGGAAGCACTAGTCATATTTGTGAAGAAGGTCAGATCCCTTCGATTATGCATGGATTATTACCAATTAAAGAAGTTAACAATCAAGAATCATTATCCCTTGCCTAGAATTGATGATTTTTATGATAAAATTTATGGATCAAATGTGTTCTCCAATATATATTTTAAATCTATATATCATCAATTGTGTAGTGTAGGGCATCATATTCACAAAACTATGTTTTGGATGTGGCATGGGCATTATGAATTTATTGTTGTACCATTTGGTTGACCAATACCCCAGTAGTGTTCATGAGTCTTATGAATGGAGTGTTTCACAATCACTTAGAACATTTTGTGTTAATATTTATTGATGATATCTTAATCTATTCATGAAATGAGGAAGAACATGAGGACCACTTGAGATAAGTCCTACATGTTTTCACAGAAAACCAATTGTTTAGCAACTTGGAGAAGAGTGATTTTTCACAGTCTGAGGTGAAATACCTTGGGCACATCATCTCAAGGGAAATAATTTATATAAACCCCTCCAAGATTCATGCCATTATGGAATGGTTGGATCCCACAAATGTTGCAGAGGTTCATGGCTTCATGGGCTTGGCAGGATATTATAGACGATTTGTAGAGAACTTTATCCACATTACAACTCCTATAACTTCACTTCAGAGGAAGGAAAAGAAATTTATTTGGATAGTTGAGTGTGAATAAATATTTTAGTTATTGAAATAATGGCTCACTAGTGCTCTTATTATTTCACTCAATTTATTACTCTAATTCTTTTTTCTTTGAAAGAGGAGAGAAACAACAGATAAGGGGTGTGTACCTAGTTGGACATTGTGTACGTTGATATCCAGATAAAGTGGGAACTCTTCTTTGGTGAGGGAATAATGACCTAAAAACCACATGAACTCATAAAAAAAATATGTTAATAAAAAAGTAAGGGGCTGCCTGGTAAGAAACCAGTCCCAAGAAATGAATATGATTCCTTAAATAGATGTCAACCCTTGTTCAACATTCAAGTTCATTGATAAAAGAGAAATTCCAAATAGTAGATATGAAAATCATGCCAATGAACAATAAAATAAGTCTAATTTATGGCAGGGTTGATATTATCAAAATAATGGTTCTAAAATGTAGTAGCATCATCAATATCCTCCTAGATTATGGCTAATTGTTCTTCTACGTCCTCTAGATGGGGTGTGAGAACCACAGTGCAAAGGGCTAGCTCAAAGGCAATGTCACTTTGATCGGTAAATAGAGATTGGGGGATAATAGGAAGGTCAAAGAAACTATCTATCTCATGTGTAAATCTTGGTAGGGTCATATACATGCAATAATAAAGTTAAGGTCAGGTCTAAAAAAATTAGAAAAGTATTCAAGTACAAGTCAGGGGATGGCCAAAAGTCTGAGAAGGTGAAAAGGAGGGTCAGAATAAAAATCTATAATTTTGGTGATAGTGAACATCAATAGTCAGGGTGACTATTGACAATTGTCCTGACCATCGATGGTTGGGTAACTCATAGAGGTTGCCCTAACTGGTGATAGTTATGGAAACTATATGCGGTCACCTATCAAAAACTTGATGGGGAGTAAAAATGAGCTAAAAATAGGTAACTGAGGGGCCAAAAAGGTTGTATGGGTGGTGTGGGTAAGGGAAAAGAGGCAATAAAAGTATTTAATAGAGAACACACTTATAATAAGTAAAGAAGGATAAATCAAAATATAAAAAAAAGTGAAGTACCATTCTTTTGAAGAGTTGGATGATTAAATGCATGGAGGAATGCGGGTAGCATAATAGTACCTTGATGAGAGAATCACATGGATAGAGCTTCAAGTTGTTGAATGCATGTAAATAAAATAAGAGAGTCTAGATGAACAAGTTTTGGTCCCACATCTCTTCTACGAGCCATGTACTTATAGCACAAAACTTCCCAAATGAGGAGAAAGAGTTGCCAAATTGAGGGAGGGAAAGTTGCTAAGTTGGTCCTGGATAAGTGTGATGGACTAATGGAAATTAATCCATGAGTTTGAGAATGGGAAAGTTGCCAATTTTTTTAGTGAAAGCTTGTTCATAGCTAGAAGTTTCTAATTTATTGGGTGAGGGTACCTGATCATCGACGGTTAGGCTAATCATCGATGGTTGAGCTAATCATCAAAGGTTGGACTAACCATCGACAATTGGGATAACTATTAGTGGTTAACCCTCTAAGGCAAAAGAGGTAAAATGTAAGGTGTTGAGTGGTTTATTTAAGTTTATGTAAAGAAGGGTCAACTAGTTTAATAAAGGAGTTCACTAGGTAAGGGTTGAGAACCAGGTCTTGGTGTGACAACCTAAAAAATGGTTTAAGGGACATTTTTAAGTGTCTACATTGTGCCCCTTTTTGTTGTGCAGCCTTAGGTCAATAAGCCATAGAATAAAAATGGAAGGTTGATAGTCCAAGGTCAGTTACCCTAAGTATGAGAGGAGGATATTCCCCCTCAAACTAGGAGTTGATAAGGTAGGATGGCAATCAGGTCATGGTTTGATAAAAGAAAATAAGATTGATGTATGGAAATGTAATTACATGCCTAAGGTGCAATGAGATTCTATGGTCATAAAATCATTCAAAGACATAAAATGGCCAATGTTGATAATAATATAATCAAGTTCTAGAAAAAGTGACAAGGTAACCAGTCTCTAACATGGGTCATAGATAATTAGGCTACGCATATCAAATGTCTTAGAAAGGGTTAGTGTTTATGCAGGTATCCAAGGTAGGAAGTGCTCCTGAGAAAAAACAAAGATCAGATTATGCACAAAGTGATGTGAAAAAAGATTAAAAAGGCCAAGTTAGTCGAAGTAGTCAATAATGATCATAGCAAGGTTGGTGCAAGGTGTATGAATAGGTGTATTTAAAAAGAGAGGCTGATGTCATGATGGACGTGGACAAATGGGTTGATTGGTTGGGTTAGGTTATGATCAAGTTGACTCTTGCTACCTAAGGCAAGAGGACATTCCCTACATAGTCCCATCGATAATTCATCCAACATGGACGTTAGGCTAAATGTAGTTCTTGGTGGTGAGGGTCAGGTCAAGGTGGTAAGGTAGATTTCATGTTAGAGGCATGATGAGATAGTAGGTAAAGTAGCAAAAATTGAGGTGTAAAAAGAAGAACAAACCACCCTAACCATTAATGATGAGCCTGAACTAGTGATGGTTAGGGTTAACTAGTGATGGTTGGATAATTATTAATAGTTAGGATCAACCGATGATGGTTGGATAACTGTCGATGGTTGGGTGCAAACCCTAAATTGACAGTCAAAAAGGTAATTAGCAATAGTTTATCCTCATTTACATGTGAGCTTTTGGTATTTTATCCTATCTGAGCATAGTATATAGAGAGCATTTATGAGTGTGTGGAATCTAGGTGAGGTGTCAAGAGGATATTAGTTAGTTGGGAGTGTGTTTGTGGGTGACATGGACCCTGAAGATGCACTAGTGGTAGGCCATAGCTTGAGGAGGCAACATCAATTATGAAATGAGGTGGGTATTATTTTTTAAAATTGATAGAAGCTAATTAGAGTTTTAATTAAGACTTAAAAGTTTATATAGTGTAGATATTTGGGTGAAAATGAAACCTAGGGTTTAGGTTATTTTTATCAATTTTTGTGGTCATGAGGGGAAAAAGGAGGGTTGGGTAGGAAACTAAATAAAATTAATTAGGGAGAAATAAGAGAAAATGTAGAGGGGAGGGGGGTTTTGATGTTTTTGGGTGTTTTAGGGAGGTTGGAGGGTTAAGACCCATAGCCAATGGTCAGCCATAGGTGATCATCATTGGTTAACCCAACTGACATCAATTGACCCTAGGGGTATAAAATTCCCCTAAGGGACTATCAATGGTTGGTAAAACCATTGACAGTCGACAAAAGGGATTTATTGAGGTTTACATTTAAGGTTTAAGGTTTAGGTTTTAGGTTTAGGGTTTAGGTTTTAGGTTTAGGGTTTAAGACTTAGGTTTAGGGTTTAGGTGTGTTGTATATATGAGAAAATATGAGAGAAATTATGGTTTAGAATGGTGTGTGGATAGGTGAAAGAGGATAGTCGATATCAAGGTGAAAAATAAAGGGTAGGTAGGTTATTCAAATAGTGTGTGTTGTATAGACAGGTAGGAAAGGGGTAGGGAGAAGTTTAGTACTTATTTGAGTTGTCATGTTTATAGGGATAGGTCCTTAATTAATTCATGACATTACTATTTTTAGGCACGAGAGTAGATTCAGTTGTAGGATCATATTCTTGAGATATTCCTAACAGTTTAAGATGCAATAATGGCTGAGGATTGGCATCATATGGAGGCAGTGGGTTTTAGGGGGATGCACCACTACCAACATCTTTTGAGGGATGCTACCATGATATTCACCCTCATCGAGAGATGGGACCTAGTGACTAATACCTTCTGGTTACTGATAGGAGAGATGATGATACTATTAGAGGATGTTTACTAAATTACATGGTTATTGATCTGAGGAGATCCCATTTACCAGACAGAGGGGGATAAGATTTATGAGTGTTTATAGATGGTATATGGGGATGATGTTGGTGTAATAGAGTTTCATGTTGGAGGCTTCAGTATCAGACCACTATACCAAAGAGCCCTAGGGGATAGACATTTGCTGACAATGTTGTAGTTAGTGGTTACCTATTATGCATTGCTAGATTCAGTCAAAGGGAGATACCTTGGTGTGTTATTTGCAGTGTTAGTGGAGTTATATCTACCTAGAGTTATGTTTGGATGGGAATAGGTATTACTAGTGTAGATATATAGGGAGTTATGGGTTTTTTGGGAACACATATGGTATGGCATCAATGTGGGGTTTATGCTACATTGTTGGGCATACAAGCACATACAAGTGTTGTGACCATTGGTTTTACCAGCAGGGGGTTTTTATCGATGTATTATAGGGTCATTTTTTATTGATGGAGGAGAGAGAGGGCCCTGATAGGATTAGGTGGTGGTACACATGACCTAGACTGGTTTAGATATGCACTAGGGATTTTGGTGGATAAATACCTAGTATGGAGGCCATATAAGGAGTGGCCTACATGGGAGGGATAATAGCATCATACATTGTCTTTAAAAAGCTGGAGGTGGATCTACAAGCAATGGGAGGGAGAGATTGAGTGTATCCCATTAGAGAGGGTATGGCGATAGTTTGGATTGGTACAGGGGATTCCTCCTAAATTTGTATGGTATAGGAGGGAGGATTCAGAGTATCCACTTCTAGAGCCATAGCTATAGGATGAGGTTTTGGATTTTGAGGAACTACCATTGAGGGGAGGTGATGACATCAGGATGATACTTGACTACCCTATGTGGTTTTAGGGTATATATACTATAATGGATTTTGGTTTGGGAGATGGTGATCTGACCCCTATGGATGTAGATTAGAGATAGGGGCTAGTACATGGGGACTCATAGGTAGTAGCGACACTAGCAATAGCACAAGCCTAAATAGCAGCATTATATGGGTAGGTTATGACTCTTTAGGTTTAGGTAGGATTCATAATGGAGAGAGATCAAGATCATGCACAAATCATAGTGTTATAGGGGCATATGGCCATCTTATAGGGTTAGGTGATAGCATTGATAGGGGAATGAGACCAGGTGAGGGTCTCACTTGATTTGGTGACCTAAGAGAGAGATTATTTATGATGGGATAATGGAGTAGTGATAGGTATAGCACCTCCCAAATATACCACATAGACTTGGTATCATGCAGTGCTATAGGAGTTAAGGTATTATGAGAGCATTGTGTTAGCACAGTGCCCTAATGAGCCAAGATGGGGAAAGTATAATTTGAGTTTGTTAGGTGGGATCAGTTTGGCGACCTTAAGGTAGTGGGCCATGGCAGTGGGTTAGCTAGTAGGGCCTCTACCCAGTACAAGTATAGGTACAAGTGTAGGTATAGATATAGGTACTAACAAGGCCAATGGTAGTGGTCTACCAGGGCCATAATATGTATATGATCCATGTTTTGATATCGACCTGCATGTCAAAGATGCAAGATGTATTTTGAATGAGAGTGTATGATGTATATAAATTGCACATATATATATATGATATAATTTTATTTTGAGACATTGTGTTGATGATGTCTAATGTTTTATTTGATGGTTATGCTTTCATGATGATGTATGCGGTTATGCTTTAATGTTAATTATGATATGATGCTTAATGGTAATGGTTGGTTAATTGATATAGGTATGTTAGAAATTATGTTTTAATAATGTTATTCATAATGATTAATTTAATGTTTTGAGGTGAGGTTGGTTAATTATGTTAGCTAGGTATGATAAGTTGGCTAATTTTGAATGTTAATGCATTGTTTTATGGAATGATTTTGGTTTTGATAGGTAGGGTAGGTATGGATAATAACAAAGAGGGGAATTATAGATTTATTGGCAAGGATCTCATTATGCCTCACAAATATGATAGGATTTTAATGAATGTGAACTCTTCATGTACGTCAAATTAGCATTTCCCTAGTATTAAGGTGTGTCATATAAACAACATGGGCCAAGTGAGTTCAACATCCTTTGATTTATATCGGTGATATGGGAAAAAGAGGGTAGTGATAAATAGGTAAAGTAAGAAGTGTTAGGTATGGAACCATGTGTGGGCTCACCCACCTTTTTACTTAGATGATGTCTAAAACTGAAACAGACTAGTCCATGTCATTAAGGGGGTAGACTGATCAATGCGAGAAGTCTACCAATATTAAAAGAGAACTGATTGTGGTTTATTTAGGATAATGTAAAATTTTGATAGGGTCATGTATTATTTTTTAAAAGAGGTGAAGCTAATCAAAGTAGGAAGCTTCATTGAGTGATAAAATAAAACTAATTATGGTTTTTATTATTTATCATGTTAGCTTAGCCATCCTTCAAGGGAGTGGTCTAGGTATGAGCTATTATAACTATCCTTCGAGGGATTAGTCTATCATTATATCATTTAGGTGATAGCCATCCTTTGAGGGAGTGGTCTATTTATTTTTCTTATGATAATAGACCCAAATAATATATATCCCAAAAATCTTGAACTTTTGTTTTAGACATGGACGCATCTATTTGAAGTTTAGAGTGAAACCATTTATAAGGGAAAGGTTGTGCCTCAATATGGTGGTTCTGTGAGAATAGCAAGGGGTCTTAAAGAACATGTGGCCATGGTATTCCATATAATAAAAGATGAAAAATATCCATGAGAACCATGCCATGGGTAAAGTTGTGGTAGCCATGTTTAAGATTGGATAAAATGTCTTTGATGGATAATCACATGAATCTAGTGTAACCACATGTCGCTAAGAAGAATAGGGTACAAGGATTAGGGAAGTGATAAGTTGTTACAATCAAATTATGAGATTAATTTAGATAGTAGGGTGTGTTAGAGAAGCCTTAGCAATAAAAAGGGCACAAATGTGAAGCATTTAGAGGCTCAAGTTCTATTTTTCCTTCAAGAGGATAAATGATAAGCACCTGATCCATACTTGTGGGTTATCATATAGGGTCCAAGCTACTTGAATGTAAACTTACCCTTTTTGGTTTTTTCCATGTTAGTGACATGTTGGTTTTCTTTGAGGATAAAGTCTCCAATGTTGAATTCTCATATTTTCAAATGTTTGTTGTAGGCTCTCTTGATACGATCATGATAGATACAAAGGTGATTAAGGGAAACAAGGTGATGTTCATCAAGGAGTTTTAATCATGCTAAGCATTCTTAATAATAGTCACTTTTAGAAATAATATCCCATAAGGATATGCAGAGAGATGGAATTTGGACTTCAATAGGTAGAACTGTCTTGGCTCCAAAGATGAGAGAAAAAGGTGTATCACCCATAGTAGTTTGGGTAGTAGTGTAGTAGGCCCATAGAGCAAATGGGATATGGAGGTGTCAATCCTTATTTGAAGCATTGACCACCTTGGTGAGAATTTTGATGAGGTTTTTATTCAAAGTTTTGGCATGTTCATTAGCTTGTGGACAATCAGGGGAAGAGAAACTTAATTCAATGTCAAAAGCCTTACAAAGTTCCTAGACCTTTTTATTCTTGAAGAATTTTCCATTGTTAGTGATGATTTTATGAGGGACACCGAAGTGGTAGATGATGTGATGGGTAATGAAGTTAATTATTTTTTTAGCTTTGATTGAGATCAATAGAATGGCTTCCACCCATTTGGTGAAATACTCTATGGTGATGATGATATATTAGTGACATTGAGAGGAATAAGGATTGATCTCATCAATAATATCAACACCCTATTGTGAGAAGGCCCAATAATCTATTGATACTTGGAGACCATGAGGACGTGCATGATGGAGGTTTGTATGTTGTTGACATTTGATGCATTTTTTGGCATAGTCACAACAATCTTGATTAAGTGTAGGCCAATAGTATCCCAGGTAAAGAATACGCTTTACAACAACCAAACCACTGAAGTGTCCTCTGTATATGTCATCATGTGCTTCCTTAATGGCATGAGAGGATTCATTTTTATAAAGGCATCAAAGAAAGAGGCCATCAAAGCCTCATTTGTAAATAATTCCCCCTAGTATTAATTAGTGAGAGGTGCTTTCTCTATGACCATTTCTTGAGAGATTAGGTGGAAGGACACCAACATTAAGGTAGTCAAAGATTTGGTCATACCAAATGTCTAAATGTGATGTTTCCACTTATAAAATGGTAGGAAAATCAAGACTGAGGTAAGATGGGGTGACAAAGTGGTGTATGGTGATAAATAGTTTAGATTTAGCAGGTTGGGATGGAATTTAGGATGCAAGGGAAGCCATTATGTCTACAAACTTATTTGTAGAGCAAGGGAATAATTGAATAGTATAATGGTTAAATGATGCTAATAATTTGTTAGAAAGTTGTTTATATTTTAGAAGAACATCATTTTTGCATTGATAGGCTCATGTGACTTGGTTGATAATAAGTTGAGAATCTCCAAAGACATGTATAGTTTTTATTCCTAAGGTTAGGGCTATTTTGAGACCTATGATCAAGGCCTCATATTTGGCTATAATATTGGTGCATTCAAAATCAAGTTTGAAAGAAAGAGGGAAAGGTTCTCCATTAATGGGAATGAGGACTATGCTGACACTCCACCATTTTAACATTTAGAACCATCAAAATAAATAGTAATTTGATAGGTGGGTTATTTTGAAGAAAAATTAGCTATAGACTCATCTAGAAAGTAAAAATGAGGAGTTTCATTATCAAGGAGAGGGGCTTCAACTAGTTGGTCTGCAATGACCTATCCTTTAATGTACTTTTGTGGAAGAAACTCGAGATCACACTTAGCCAAAAGCATGAGCCACTTATCCATATGTTGGTTATGATATGGCTTAGAGTGCATATACTTGAGGGGGTTAGTGTTGGTAGGGATATAAGTTTTGTGGTTAAGAAAATAGTGACAAAGTTTAGAGGTGATGAAAACTAAGAAAAGGTAGATTTTTCTTGGATGGGTGTATCAGGTTTCATAGTCAATGAGGCTGTGGATGATGTAATAAATAGATTTCTCCTTATGTTGGTCATTACAATGAGCGAGCATGGCTCCCAAGGAATGATTAGTGGTAAATAGGTAAAAATAAAAGGGTTGATCTTCCTTTGGGGGAATAAGGATAGGTGGAGAAAGAAGATACTCTTGATTGCATCAAAGGCTTGTTGACACTCCTTGGTCCATTTAAAGGAGGTATCTTTTTTTAAGAGGTGGTGAAAGGGTTGATAGTGATCGAATAATTGGGAGATAAAATGGAAAATTGACTGATGTTTGCCTTGTAGGCTATGAAGTTATTTTAAGTTAGTAGGAAGAGGCATTTCTATAATGGCTCTAACTTTTATGGGATCTATTTCTATTCCATGAAGGGAAACAATGAAGCCCAAGAGTTTTCTTGATAAGACCCTGAAGATGCATTTCTTTGGATTGATCATGACATGATAATGGATAAGTCTTTCAAAAATGATGGCTAAAATAGTGAGGTGATCCTGGCGACATTTAGATTTTTTGAGCAAATCATCAACATAGTCTTCAATTATTGTATGAATGAGGTCATGAAAAATGTAGGTCATGGCTCACTGATATGTGGCTCCTAAATTCTTCAAGACAAAAGGCATGACATGATAGCATAAATTTCCCCATAGGGTGATAAAATATGTCTTATGTTGATCTTGGGGGGCAATCAAGATTTGTTTATATCCCAAAAATCCATCCAAGAGGGATAACATTTCATGGCCAATGGTAAGATCAACAAGTTGGTCAATGTTAGGTAGGGGAAAATCATCTTTGGGGCATGCAAGGTTAAGATCCCAGAAATCCACACAAAGGTGGAGTCCCCCATTGGGTTTGGTGATAGGAATAATGTTAGAGACCCATTATGGATAGTCAATGGGTTGAATGAAATTAACAAATAGAAGGTACTAAAGTTTTTCTTTGATAAGAAGAGCTATATTGGGATGGATTCAATGAAGTTTTTACCAGAATGGCTTAACCTCAAGATGGGTGATGATGTTATGAAGGACAATGAATGGCTCAATACCAGGCATATCCTGATATGACCAATCAAATGATATGCTATGGTCATGAAGTAAGGCTGTATAGTTTCTTTGTTCCTCAGGAGTTAAGGATTGGCCAATATTGACAATATGAGGGTTCTATTGAGTACCCAAATTAATGTTTTTGGCTGATTCATTTAGCATTGTTTGGTTTTTAGGAGGGAGGGATTTTTTAAGAGATGAATTCTCAACACCCAGATAGGTAAAAATAGATTTGTCATTTTGACATTGGATGGTGTTAATGGTAGGAGAATCATGGTGATCATTTTGGGGTGGATGAGAGGAATGGTTTTAGTTTGACCCACCTATTGATAAGTTAGGGGACCTAAACTAATGATGTTGATCAAAAAAAAATTAGGTGGGATGATGTTTTTATCTTCAAATGGAGTGGGTGAGGGTGGAGGTTCTTCAAATTGGAAATGTGAGGTTGATAAGGGTATAAGTTCCTTGAATGGGAGAGGTGAGGTTGGTGGTTCCCCAAATGGGAAAGGTGGAATTGGTGAGGCTATTGGTTCTCCAAATGGGAGAGGTAGAATTAGTGAGGTTGGTGGTTCTCCAAATGGGAGAGGTGGAAATGATGAGGTTAGTATGGGCTCTTCTGGGGGAACATACCCTAGACTAAAGAACTCGTGAGGTTTTTAAGTTTTAATAGTAAGAATTTCATGGGGTATTTTTTCATAGAGGCCAAAACCAAACACTTTCCAAGTGCATCGATGAAGGTAAATTTTTGAAAAGGTTAGGTTGCTAAGATAAGAAAAGTTGGAAGTGAATGGTTGAATACAAGGCATGGTGGTGGATGCAAGAATGGTTTATCAAGTCCCCCATAGACAAAATATTTTTTACTATTGTGAATACCAAAAGGGACAAGGGTACCACTATTGAGATCATAAGATGGATCATTTTTAAGGTTTCCAAATTCATATGGAGAGGTAAAAGCATCCAAAGCTAAAATTTGATATTCCCCAAGTGTAAGTCATTGGAACATGGATTGCAAGGGGTCCTCAATTGAGATTTATGATGAAGGAATAGTTGAACTAGTGTATGCTTCACTATTGTTGAAAGTATAATTGTTGGTGTGTTGGTTTGATGTGGTGGTTTGGCTAGTGGTTGGTTGTGAAGAGGGTGAAGGTTAAATAAGAACATCATTGGGCTGATACGTCATATTACAAGAAGTAAAGGGACTCAAATCAACTTTGATTATAATGACTTGTCCCTCATGCTTAAACTTGAGGCATCAATAAAGGGTATAAGGGATGCATGCCATGGCATAGATCCAAGGGTGACCAAGTAACACATTATATTGAAATTTTCCCTCTACAACATAAAATCTTTTAAGAATGGTTTGAGGCCCCAAATGAATGTGGAGAATAATTGTCCCTACAGTAGTGGCCAAGGTATCATTGAATGATCCAAAAATCACTAAGCTTTCTAACATGATGTTTTTAGGTAGTTGAAGTTGATAATAAGCATGGGAGGAGATGATATTTGAACTTGTTCCCCCATCAATCATGACCCTTTTGACATGTGTATGATTGAAGGATGTTGTGATAAAAAGAGGGGGATCAGGATCTTTGCTATGATATGGTGGGATTTCATATTCTTTAAAGGTGACATTGGTAATGTATTAGACATCTCCAAATAAATATGTAAGAGGATGGGGATCATTTGGTTGAACTTCTATGGAATGCATTGCTTTGATTAAAGCTTGACAATGTTGAGGTGAGGAGCTGATT
This sequence comes from Torreya grandis, assembly GCA_037957365.1. Classification (NCBI taxonomy): domain Eukaryota; kingdom Viridiplantae; phylum Streptophyta; class Pinopsida; order Cupressales; family Taxaceae; genus Torreya; species Torreya grandis. Next base: position 996,091 of record JARHVA010000370.1, read on the forward strand.
AAGTCATAAAGACTTATTTTGATGGGTGTTTAGTGAAGTTATTTTATCACCAGGCATTATAAAAATGAATGTGTATTGGAGGAGGAAGGGGCTCCTAACATGGATACCTTAGGCTTGGATGGTTGTGAATGTGAAAATGTAATCTATTGGGTTTGGTTAGTTAGTTGAGGAGGTGAAGGGTAATACCATGGAATGGTGGCCTTAGATTTACCCTTTTCATTTTTTTGGACCTCTTTACCCTTGTCCTTATGTCGGGCTCTAAACTAAGTTACCATATGAATAGTATGGATAAGGGGAATAGTTACTTGCTTTGGTTCCTCTGTTACACTCCTTGGTGGGAGTAGAGAAGGAGATGATTGATAGGAGGATTGGATAGGTGCTAAAAGAGGCAAAGGGATTAAAGAGGATTCATCCAATATATCATCCTCCTCCAAAAGGCCATGAATGATAGTTTGGAGAGCTTTATAGTTCTCTATATCATGGTCAGGGGTTCCATGGTAAAGACAAATTAGATTATCATTGAACCAAGTTGCCTTTTGATGAGTGGGGTCAAAAGGCTTGATGGGGGGTAAGTTAATGGTAGAATTTTGTAGAAGCCTTTGTATTATTGTTGTATAATATTTTGATAAGGATTTCGGAGATGGTGGGGTTTGGTTAATTGGTTTAGGTTTCTTGTTGGGTAAGGGATTTTTAACAAGAGGTATGGTTGGTGGGGTAAGCCTGGACAGAGGTTTCAAATGAATTATCTTTGTTGTAATTGGTTTATAAATTGGGGGTATATATGATAATGGTTTAATAGATGGGAAGGTGGATGGGGAAAGGTTGGCAAGGAATGATGTTGAACTAGGATAAGGGCTTGTTATAAGTAAAGAAAAGGGAGATGGGTTTTTCGAGGAAGAGTAGGTTACGAGAATGGTAGAAGGATGTGGTCCTAAAATAGAAGGCAAGGGTGAAGGGGATAGTATGGTTCTTCATAAAAGTTGAGGTCTAATCAATCCCTCCTTTATAGGCTTAATTGGATTAGGTTTTGGTTAGATTAGTGTGGTTAGATCTAGTCTCAAAGGAGGGTGAGTGGGATTTGGCATGGGAGGTATCCCCAAAGTCTTGATTGGCTTGGTCAAAAAAGCATAGAGTGATTTAGTTATTTTAGATAGGGGTAATTGAGGTGGTCCCTTGGTAACTTTAGGAGGAGTAGTTGGTAGAGTCGTAACAACAGGCTCAAGAGTGGATTCTAGTGAAGTAGAAGGTTCAATTTTATTTTGATATAGGAGTCCAAGCTGATGCCAAAAGGTATCTCTATCAAAGTTAGGTTGGGAGGTGAACTCTAAACTTTGAACTAGCCAAGAAGAGGGTTTATAAATAGGAATTATTCCCTAATCATTAGCTTCAAAGTGTAAACCCTTTGGGAATGAAGAAGGAGCAGTTTTAGTATTGTTATCCTTGGTGGAAGGTTATAAAGGCAATGGTTGGGTAGATAGGGGTATTGTCTCTTAAGAGATGGATTTTATGGAAGATACAAATGATTCTTCAATTAGTGTGGTAAGGGTAATGGTTTCAGGTAGAAGGATTGGTTTAGCTTCCTCCTCGGTTTGGTTGTCCAAAGGAATAAGTAGTTTTTTGAGTTGGATTGGAGGAGTGAATAAAATGGTCAATGAAGTGACCATCTTCTTAGGTGTTTCCACCATAGGATGGGTGGGTAAAACCATGGTTCATCTAAATAATTGGAGGGGATAGTCACTTCCATCATTTGGGAATTTGAAGGGGTTGGTGGGAGGTGGTTCTTCTTCATTTGGGTGATAGAAGTAATAACTTCTTCAACAATGGGCACATTACTAATGACATTGATTACATGTGCTTCATGTGAATTGGAGGATTTGATTTAGTTTTCATGGTGTTGGGATGAAGGTGGATGGTTTGGAAATGGCTTTTAGAAAATATCAAGGGATTGGTTTGAAGGAGCATTTGGGTTGTCAAACACAAGCTCCCCTTTGTCAATTAGGTCCTAGACAATGCTTTTAAATTTATTGCATCTATCAGTATTATGTCTAACAACCTAATGATAGTCACAATGATCATTCTCATTGTACCACCTAGGAAGTGGTTGAGAAGTATCAAATTGTTGAAGGGGTTTGTTGGATGAAAGTTGGATTAGATTGGCCTTCAGTAGTTTCTCCAACACTGACACATAAGATTCTCTAATTGGGGTAAATGGTTTTGAATGGACCCAATTTTCAATATAGTTTTGGTGATTAGAAGGGTTGTTGGTTTGATGTGTTTGGTTGATGGGTGGAGGAGATGCAGTTTTAAGAATGACCAAATGTGATGATGGTTTCATTTTAGAATTGGTTCGGTTCATAGTTTTGGTGGAAGATGACTCCATGGATTTGAAACTAAAATTTTTATTTCAAAGCTTCAACTTCCCTTTATCAATAGCATGATTTTTCAATTTATGGGCCATAGTAAAAGCTTCATCAAAGGTCCTAAAGGTTTGGACTTGGAGAGTTGGATCAATGTGTTTAGCACAATCCGAGGAAAATAATTTGATTAATTCATGTTAAGGTAAGGGAAAAGTGAGTTGATTAATAAGACCTCTCCATCTAGCAATGAAATCAACAATGGACTCATCTTCAAATTATTTGATGGAGTATAGGTCTGTAATTGAAACGTTTTTAGATATGTTTACATAAATGTGTTCTAAAAAGGTTTGTGCCAATTAAGAGAAATAAAAGATAGAATGAGGGTGAAGAGCATTGTATCAATCAAGGGCAGCCCCAAATAAGTTCAAAGGAGAAGAGCGTCATCACAATTGATCAAGTAGCATGCATATCAGAATGCTCTTAAGTGTTGTTGAGGTTTCTCCCTACCTTTAAATTTAGAAAATTTGGGTAATTCCCATTAAGAAGGATAAGCATGAATAAGTATGGAGGGATGGATAGGCTCATTAAAAATTTGGTCATAAGATAAAACATTGGTTGAGGTGGAGATGGATGACTCCAAACTAGTCATTTTGTCCATGAGAATTTTGATTAGGTCAAGTTGGGGTTGAGAAACTAGATAATTAAGAGGTAAATTTTGTTGAGGCTGGTTCACAAAAATGTATGAATAGGTAGCAGATGGTAATGATGAAGCCACATACTGATAGGTGGCGCTAAGAGGTTAAGATGGTAGCACATAAGAACTTCTTGGTATAAAATTTTGGGTTGTAGTTGGTATGTAACCTTGTAGGTTAGGGGCATATTGGTAAGTTGTTATAGGCATGTGTTGAGGAAAAGATGTGGTTGGTATACTTGAGGTAGGAGGAAGTTGGGAAGGTTGAGGTTGGGTAGTTACCTTAGTGCTAATTAGAGGAAGGTTTTGAGGTATGGAGAGAACTAAGTTTTGAAGTGGAACTATGGTCGAAGGATTGGTTGTAACCAAAGGGAAGATAGGAGCTAAAATAAAAGATAATGCCATAGTACATGGGGCATAGGTAAATAATGGTAAGGTTGAACCCCCATGAGGTGTAACTAGTGGTGTTTGGTTGGGTGGTGGAAGGTTGGTTTGGGTTTGGGTGGATGGGATGTTGGAAGAGGTCTAAGTTAATGGTTGCATTGAAGTGGTTCCTGCCATGAGGTGGGATAGCATACCAAGAAAAGGTTAAAAAAGGAACCAAATCAGGAGGGGTATGATGAGGCAAGGTGTTAAGTTAATGTTGCAAGGTAATTAGATTATTTTTGATAAAGGTGATGAAGTCTATAATTCCTTTAGATATAATTGGGATTCTATAAGGATATGGTGGAAGAGGAGAATGGTGAGGTGAACCATGGGGAGATTTATCTACATCTGAGGTATAATCCATGGATGAAGATGAAGGTGGTGGTTGATTATTTTGATTTTTCACTTGTTGTATGGTCAAAACCATATGAAAAATTTGGAAGTGGACAATGAACCTTTCACCTCAAACAATATTCAATCTAAGAAAATCCCAAAGCAAACAAAGCACACACTAAAAGCATAATTAATCCTAGGATTTATTTTAAATCACTTTTGGCTTATGCCTTAAAGAGTGTGAAAGGAAAATTTGGCTTATGATTCGAGTACTAAAAATCCATCTAAATATGGTTTTAGGTTAAGTTTGGATGCTCAAATAATCTGCACTAGATCGGATATGTGGCCTAGTACTAGGGGCTTGTTCCCTGCACTTCACAAACTAGAAGCTGAGCCAGGCCATTTAGCTAATAGATACCATTTTTCTAGAGTTTATACTCTACAAAATAATGGAGTGGGTCCTCCCCTTGGTGATGAAATCCAAGTGAGATCACCGGGTAGGGTAAAGTGATCCAAAGGGTGACGAAATCCCAATGGGGTTTGTCTCAAGTATGTTTTGATATATTATTTGGTGTAGTGGTTTGGTAGTGTAACATTTGTGTTCTATGATTCATTCAAAATGCCATTAATTAATCTAGGTGAAATAAGCATTAAACAATCAATTCAATGGATGCACTTAATTTTAGCCCAAAAGGAAATCTTTGGTTTTTTTGAATGCAAACAAGGAACAATGCAATAATGCAAGATGACAATGCAACCTATCCCTAAAATGAATTTTGCACTCTTTTTTTTTTGGTTCATTTTGATTTTAGAAAATAAAATTAAAAGAATTTTTTTATTTTTTAGAATTTAAAGACTTGTAGAAATGCAATAAACATGAGATTCATTAATGCAAATATATGAATAAAATAGAACTATGAACCCTTAAGGGGTCCCACCAGGTGTGCCAGAATGTTTCACTCAATTTTTTACTCTAATTATTTTTGCTTTGAAAGAGGAGAGAAATAGCAGATAAGGGGTGTTTACCTAGTTGGATGTTGTGCACATTGATATCTAGATGAAGTGGGAACTCTTCTTTGGTGAGGGAAGAATGACCTGCAAATCACATGAACTCACAAAAAAAATATGTTAATAGAAAAGTAAGGGGCTTCCTGGTGAGAAACCAGTCCCAAGAAAGGAATATGCTTCCTTAAATGGATGTCAACCCTTGTTCAACATTAAATTTTATTGATAAAAGATAAATTACAAATAGTAAATATAAAAATGTTTTCGATGAACAATAAAAGAAATCTAATCTATGGCAGGGTTGATATTATCAAAATAATGTTTCCATAATGTAGTAGCCTCATCAATATCCTCTTCGATTACGGGTAACTATTCTTTTACATCCTCCATATCGGGTATGAGAACCATAATGCAAAGCGATAGCTCAAAGGCAATGTCACTTTGATTGGTAAGAAGGTCAAAAGCACTATCTATCTCATGTGCAAGTCCTAGTAGGGTCATTTACATACAATAAACAAGTTAATGTCAAGTCTAAAAAAATCAAAAAAGTATTCAGGTACAAGTCAGGGGATGCCCAGAAGTCTGAGAAGGTGAAAAGAAGGGTTAGAATAATAATCTATAATTTTGGGTGACAGTGAACATCAGTGGTTAGGGTGACCAATAGTGGTTGTCCTGACCATCAATTTTTGGGTGATTAGCAGTGGTTGCTATAACCTATGATAGTTATGGAAACTGTTGGCAGTCACCTATCAAAAACTTGATGGGGAGTAAAAATGAGCTAAAAATAGGTAATTGAGGGGCCATAAAGATTGTATGGGTAGTGTGGGTAAGGTAAAAGAGGCAGGGAGAGTATTCAATAGAGAACACACTTACAATAAGTAAAGAAGGATAAATTGAAATAGAGAAAACAAAGTGAGGTACCTTTGCTTTGAAGAGTTGGATGGTTGAATGCCTAGAGGAATTTGGGCAGCATAATGCTACCTTGATGAGATAATCACACAGACAGAGCTTTGGGTTGTTGAATGCCTACAAAGAAAACAAAAGAGACTAGATGCACAAGTTTTGGTCCCATATCTCCTCCAGGAGCCTTGTACTTATAGCACAAAACTTCCTAAATGAGGAGAAAGAGTTGCCAAATTGAGGAAGGGAAAGTTGTTAAGTTGGTCCTAGATAAGTCTGATGTACTGATGGAAAGAAATCTATGAGTTTGTGCATGGGAAAGTTGTCAATTTTGTTAATGTAAGCTTATTCACAACTGAAAGTTTCTAATTTACTGGGTGAGGGTACCTACCCATCGTTGGTAAGGCTAATCATCGATGGTTGGGCTAACCATCGACGGTCGACCCTCTAAGGCAAAAAAGGTAAAATGCAAGGTATTGAGTGGTTTGGTTAAGTTTGTGTAAAGAAGGGTCAACTAGGTTAATAGAGGAGTTCACTAGGTCATGATTGAGAGCTAGGTCTTGGTGCGACAACCTAAAAAATGGTTTGAGGAATGTTTTTAATTGTCTACACCTATTTTATTTATACCTAATCCTATGGGGAATTTCTTCATTTGCACTAATGCATTGAAAGCAAGTTTGGGAACTATACTCATACAAGATGGTAGAGTGATAGCATATGAGTCTTAGAAACTTAAAGACTATGAGTTAAGATATTCCATGCATGATTTAGAATTTACAACTATCATTAATTCTTGCCTAAGGTGACAACAATTCTTTCTTGGTCATCACTTTGTTCTAAATACAAACTACTTAAGTTTATAACATCTATTCAATCAGCCTAATCCTAATGCATTTCAAAGGCATTGGATGGAATTGTTGTGCAAATATGATTTGAATTTTTGTATATCAAAGGAAAGGAATATTTGAAGGTTTTAATCTTGATCTAGATTGCCTCTTATGCCATGAAGGGTGTATATATATTCCATCAGCAGGTGGCTTACATGAGCTTATTTTGTCTGAATCTCATAGAGCTCCTTACCAATCACACCTTAGAGTTAGGAAGATGCATGTTGAGTTAAGGAAATTATATCATTAGGTCAGTTTGAGACTTGATATTGTTGATTTTTTAGCTCATTGCCTAGAATTCTAAAGGGTAAGATCAGCATCAACATCCATCAAGATTTTTATATCCTCATGAAATTATGAAATGGAAATGGTATATTATCTCCATGAATGTCATTGTAGGTGTGCCTACATCATATCACCATAATGCAATTATGGTCATTGTGGATACTTTGACCAAAGTAGCCCACTTTTATCCCATGAAGACTACCTACAATGTCAATTCAGTGGCAAGGGTATTCTTGGATGATATTATTAGATTGCACAATATTCCCTATAAGATTATTTTGGATAGAGATCTTGTGTATAATTCACACTTTTGGACTTCTTTATAGAAGGCATTGGGAGCCCATCTCAATTTCAAAACTTTCTACCATCTTGAAACTGATGGATAGACTGAGAGAGTAAATTAGGTTCTTGAAGACATGCTTTGCATGTATGTATGGACCATCAATCCCATTGGGATAACTATTTGTATCTTGTTGAATTTACTTATAGTAATAGCTATCATAATTTAATTAAGACAGCACTTTTCCATGATTTATAAGTTTGATCCTATAAAAACCCATTGACTAGGGATAGACTTGAGGATAGAGTTGTGATTGGCCCTGCCATGTTAGAAGACATGGAGTGGCAACTAGTTAGGATCTAGCAACACCTTGAGACTGTTAGGGATCAGTAATAGAAGTATGTTGATGCAAAGATATTGATTGGCATTTCAATGTTGGTGATAAATTATTCTTGAGGGTGACACCCAAAAATATCCCTATCCATTATGTAAAAGGTTCAAAGTTGGCACCTCATTTTTAATGTCCATTCAAGATCTTGTATATCATTGGTCGAGTAGTTTATCAACTCGCCTTGCCACCCAGCCTATCTATGTTCATGATGTGTATCACGTATCAATTTTGTGTCAGTATATATCTGACATTTCTCGTGTATTAGATTGGATGACCTTGGAAGTTGATATCGATGAAGCTTTAGTATTGGATCCAATCATAATTATAGCACACATGACATTGGCCCTTTAAGGTAGAGACCTAGATTAGGTCAAGGTCTAGTGGAACAATTATGATGAATTAATAGCTACTTGGAAAGATGTTACACCTTTGAATGTTTGGTACCCTCACCTCTTTTAGTGACTTCTAAGAGGGAGTTTGTATAAGGAGAGGGGGATGTAAGGCCCCATTTTCCATAGTGCTCACCTTTGACATTCAATGACTACAAGATTATGGCTACTCTAACTTGGATTCAAGAGTTATGTTGTTATCCACATGTATTTGAGGCATGCAAGGATATTTAAAAAGGTTTTTCATGTGTTGGGAACCATGATAAATAATTATTATCAATCATGTTTTTATTACTTATAAAACTATAATGCTTACATTTTCTTTTATGCAATTTTGTAATTATTAATCTAATTATGTCTATGAGATATATTAACTTATTTATTGAAAATTTCATGTGTATAAGGTTAAATGAATCTACTATCTATGTGAATACTTATATTCTTTGGTATGGTTGGCTATGAATAATTAATTTAGTGCCCTATTTGATTAAATTTATTAACTTTGTCTATTAGGTTAGAGGAATTTGATGTGTGCATCGAGTGTGCAAGAATAGGGAAGGGTCAATCAAGGAAAGGGGTTATGCCAAGCATGATTATATCACTAAATAGCCTTACCTTAAACCTTTCTTAAAATAGTCTTAATTAGTTAGTTGTATATGATACCATCATCACCTCTTTCTAACTTAACATGTTGTTTAGATGGTAGCTTTTAAGTTTGGTTGGTGAAACTTGTTGTCTCCTTGCCTTAAGATCTTGCAGCCAATGTTTAGAATGTCGATTGTTTGGCTGAAAGATCTTCCATTGATGGCTTGATTCAAAGAATCAAGTAGAAGAGGTGTGTGAATCTTAAAAGAAACCATATAATCCTATAGATCTTCCCTATGCCTTAATTGAACATAGAAAATAATGCCAATAAGGAATGGGCTAACAAGCAAAGGGTAGTTGGCTAAGTCTAGAACATCTATATGTAGAATTTGAGATCTCCATTTTAGATAATTTTTTTGCCAGAGAGGATAGGGGAGTAAGATAACTTTAGCTTATTAGAGAAGATTATATTAAGGAAAGGAATAGAAGTTCTAAGATAGGAATAGTTGATTAAGAAGAGTAGAGACTTAGACAACTACAGGGTTGTGCCTAAGAGGTCTTGGAATTAGTAGGTGAGATTCTTATTAACTTGATTTATAGATTATTTCCTTTGAATGGAACTGATTCTAGTTCTTTATATGTTCTCTTGATTAAAGGAGAATAATACCACTTGGTTTATTTTACCTATTTTATTATCTTGGCATGGTTGTGCATAGGCCGCCATGTAGTTCTTTGCCAAGTCAAGGGTCTTGGAGAGGTTGTATTCCACCTTGCTTGACTTGAATATTTTAGCTTATTATTTGAGTGTGAAATGTTATTGTGACATAATGTGGTAATTGTCTATGATTAGCATTGTCATGGTGGTAGAATGTCAAGCCTCTTATGTTGGGCCTGGTGGAAGAATGTTTGACCCTCCCATAAACATTATGGTGGTATATTGTTAATCCCTCCCATGTTGAGACATGGGTAGATTGCTTGACCCTCCTATCCAATCAAATTATGGGACTTGTTTATGTTTTGAAAGTTTGCATGTTCATTTTCTATAATTATAAATGTTTAGATTCATTTTAATGTTTATTGAATGCTTGTTTGAATGATATTTAGGAATGGGAGTGTCCTTGGATAAGAATCAAGAATATGATTGTATGTGGGTGCACTATCATTCCCTTGAGTTGAAATAACCTTGCTTAAATATCCATCCTTGCCTTTTCTAAGGGATGTTAACATGCTCGGAGCTAGGAATCTCAAGTTTGGGGGTGCCAAGAGCAATAACTTGATGATAACAAAAGGTTGCATAGTGAGCCTTCCTTCAATTAACTTGCAATTAGTTGGAGTAAATGAGGACCATTATTGAAAAATAATTATTCTTCTACTATTAAATTAGGCTTAGAGTTGTCCCTCATACTTAAGTATAAGATGGATGATACCTCTTGTACTGATAAATGTTATTTGTAGCCACCCTGCTTTTATTTTTCTTATGAAAGATAGTATTTTGTATAATGACTTAGCTATGGGTAAAGACTTTTGTTATCTTTTTGTTGAATCTTTTTGATAAACTGAGATGTAATTAAATGGTCTATATTTTTTATGTAGATCCTTTGGAATCATTCTTCATGCAAGGTAATATTCCTTAGCCTATATGACTCCTTTAACAAAATTACGTGTTTCATTGCTTGAATCTTTGTTAAGATCATCCTATTGAATTGTGTATTGTGTCTCTTTTATATTCAGCTATGGTATATATTTTTGGATTGAACTTATCCATGTATGAATGGAAGTCAAATAAATATTTGTGAGATTGTTATTAGGAATAACAATATATCTTGAATATATAATTTGAATGTTGATGTTGTTTTTAGAAATATGATATCTTGTGGAAGAGTACCTTTAATCTTAACAGTTGAGTAAGTTATCTACTATAGACCTTCCCTATAACAAGATCATCTAATAAATAAAGAATAATTATGATAGAACTTGGTTTTGATCATAATAAATCATGAAACCCCTAAGTGTAACTAAGGTCTTTTTTGTAGAGATTTAACGAAAGAAGAGGGTCCTAGAGAGCAAACATTGAGTTATGTATTTCTAGACCTTAATAAATATATTTTTTGATCCCCCAGTTTAAATAAATTTATGTCTATGTGTTAATGCTATAAGAATAATCTTCTAAGGAATAGATTATTTGACTCATAGGTTTGATCAACTTCTTAAAAGATGATTGCTTAGATTGAGCTTGTCTGGAGATTTTATGCAAGATGACTAAACCAATGAGAATATTATTTAATATTGAGTTAGTTGATTATATGAATGTAGGTCTCTTAGGCATAAGTTTAGGCCTTCAAAAAAAGGTAGGTGTATGTTTGGATGTGTTAATGGTGGTGGGCCATTAGCATAAGTGGTTTTCCTTACCTGATTACATTCTTATGTTTTGTCTTAGTCAATAATGCTTTGGCATTTCTCTCAACTTTGTGTTAGTTAATTTACATCATCCTGACAGCATGGAGTATTAATGAGGTAGTTTAAACCCCTAATACCATAAGGTCCTGAGGAGATACCAAGTGGTAGCATTCAAGAGCTAAAAACCCTAGGAGGATTGAACTACTAAATTTAATCCCTTGAAGCCTCTGAGGTCCTGAGATCCTAAGGAACTATTAAGTGGTAGTATCCTAGAGCTCAGAATCTTGAAGGGACTAAACCATTGGGGTTAATACCCCAATGCTTTCATTGTCCTAAAGGCTTGAGGATTGTTAAGTGGTAGTGTTTCAGATCTTGAAATCCCAGAGGGATTAAACCATTGGGGTTAATGCCCCAATGCTTCTATTGTCTTAAAGGCATGAGGAACTACCAAGTGGTAGCATCTTGAACCTCAGAAGCTTGGGTGGTTAGGTGATTAGTGATGGACCTGAGGTTTCATAATTATGACAAGTGGCATACCAAAATACCCTAGTAGATTAGACTTGAATAGTCTTGAAGTGGCCATGAGATGCCCAATTACATCAGTATTAGATTTATTTAAATTGAAGGCTGTCTCAATGTCATAACATAGTAACCTCAAGGCATAAGCCTACGAATGAATTATTTAGCATTTGACCTATCATATGGGACCTTTTGATTGCTTAAATATTATCATGTGAATGCTAAATTAAATCTAATAGTTGGCTTGAATTATGTTTGGTGTATATCTACTCATGTTTATGGTCTAGTTACATGTTAAATTGTAGTAGTCATGTTTATTTTTAAGAGATAAAAAAATAGGCATGACATGTAGAGTGTGCAATATCTCTCAAATAATACTTGTAAGAGAGGCACCATTAACATGATCTAAAAAGAGAAGAGGCATAAGAATAGAGATAGAAAGACTACAGAAAGAGGCACATAAATCAATAGGTGTAGGAATTTAGAGAACAATGGAAGATATGCTCAAATTAATAAATGTACAAAATAGTTAGATATTTTGTTATGGAAAGGTTTTGTAGAAGAAATAAATATTCATCTGTTAAAATGGGATAAGGTTTGCAGGTCAAAGAATGCAAACATGGCATATTTGTGACAAACTCTCCTAGTACATCTTTGAGAAACATGGTAGGCCTTGGAGTTCTCTACTCCACTATGAACACCTAGACTCCACAACCCTAAAAAGAAGTATCGCATCCAATCAACTCCCCTTCAATTAAATATTTGTAACTTTGTTGCTTCCTTTAGAAAGTTGATTTATAATAGTCTCACTTGGGATAACAAGAATGGTTAATAGGAAAATTTATGGATGCATTCATGGCAAGGTTACCAAGCCTTTAAGGATCTCTTAGAATTGAAATAAGTGAGAGAGATTTCCTAGAAAACCTTACAAGTTATATGACTATTGGGAGGAGTGGCAAGGTCTTGGCTAGATAACTAGGAGATGAAAATTTCTCTAATATTCCTTGGCCCTCATCCTCAACCAAAAAATAATCCTAGATAAAAATGAAGTATTCTCACTAAATAGTAAGATCGAATAGTGATAAAACTAGAAGATATAAATTTGCATCAGCAAATGTTGTAGTCAAAAGGAGCATTCAAGTCTAGAAATATGATCATCCTATCTATTGTGGATTAAGTACAACTCTTCAAGATCTAATTCCTTTGCATGGATAGCTTGCTTAGATAAAATATTAACAGAATATCTACTATAAAGGATGGGTTTTCAAGGCCCACCAACATGCATATTATGTAAATATGAAGAGGAAAAATATGGTCGCCTCCTACTCCATTTTCAATATGCACAAAAAATATATAATATCCTCTTGTGGAAACTCAACCTATCATAGGTCTTTCCAAAGTTAATTTTTGAAACCTCTCAAATGTCCCTTTGGGATCTAAGAACCCTTACTATAAAGGATGGGTTTTCAAGGCCCACCAACATGCATATTATGTAAATATGAAGAGGAAAAATATGGTCTCCTCCTACTCCATTTTCAATATGCACAAAAAATATATAATATCCTCTTGTGGAAACTCAACCTATCATAGGTCTTTCCAAAGTTAATTTTTGAAACCTCTCAAATGTCCCTTTGGGATCTAAGAACCCACATTCTCTTAGGTAATATGCCCCAACAAGCATTATTTGGAGCATATGGCTTGAAACGAATCCTTAGGAAAGGTGATGTTACACTATAGAAACTATTGTTTCTACTAGTTCCTTAATAGGAATCTCTCTTGTTTTATTTTTGATATAGAATCTCAAAGTTACAAATGTATTAGAATATCTGCCTATGTTTTTGGATTACATATAGTTTATTACAAGTAATGAGTAAGCGTACATCTCAATTTGATGATTCCTTCATATAAGCAATCAAAGTTACATAGATATCAATATCTTTGCCCATGTTTTTGGATTACATATAACAGATTATAATTAATGAATAATCAATCATCTAAATCTGAGCATTCCTCTAGATAAGTAGCCATGAATATGGGGAATCTAATCTGTCAAAGTCACATAGGGAACAATCTAAATTTGAGCATTCCTCTAGCTACATAGCCATGATAGAGGGGCATCTAATCCATCAAAATCACCCAAGGAAGAATCTTGGCCCTATCAGATTGAATCTCCATGCTAGATATCTAGAGGGATTTGTACCTTGGTGGATGGCCTACAAACCATCATCCTCACCAATTTAATTACAACCCTTTTAATGAATATGATTTATTTTGAGAAGGCAACAATCAATTTATGGCCTCAATTCTCACTTCCTCCCATTAATGGGAATAGTGACAAGAATGACAAAATAAGGGAAGTCAAATGGATATCCCCCTTAGGGAACCTCAAGTTGATTTTGATGGGGCCTCCTCTATAGTCAACCGTAGTGTAGCCAAATTTGGGTGCTTAGGGACCATAATAAGATTTTCCTCAAAGATACCTCTTTCTTTATCCCAAAAACTACCAAAAGTGAGGTAGAAATAAAAGTGCTTTTAGAAGACTTAAAACTAGGTTTAGAATGTGGGGCCAAAAACATCATTGATGAAAGAGCTTCAATGATAATCATCAATGTAATGAATAATCTCAAAACCCATAGCTATACATTGGATAGCATCATGATGAAGCTAGAGCTTTGACAACATCTTGTGATATCATCTGCCATTACTTTTGAGAATGCAATTTTGAGACAAAACTCCTAGCCAATGTAGGTGTAGATCAAGATTGACCCTCTCTTTATTTAGGATTTTGGTAAAGGATTGGAAGGGTATCCCTTCAATTCTACTTGATGGGAGCTTGAATCTTTGACATGTATTTTCAAGGTGACTCGAGATCAAAATGGCTTCAAAAGAGAAAGGAAACAAAAAAAAATAAGGAAAAAACAATAAAAGCAAAAAGGGGGAATAAATGGGATTGAAAAAATGAAATTTCCAATTCATTAAAGGGTCCTCAAAGCTTTCAAGGACATTAAGCATCACCTCTGTGTGTTTTAAGGGGAAAGCCCTACTCATATATGCACAGATGAGTACAAAGCCCCTATCATCATTAATCACTACATATGACAATGTGTTGCCATTTTTTCTTCCCACTCCTCATTTATATATATGGTGGATAAAGAGGGATTTAAATTGCAATGTCATGCTTTGCTTGTGCATCTAAATTGTGGTCTATGTGAATTTGTCTAGGTATTCAATTTGAAATATTGAGGAAATACTTTAGATTTTGTTGTAGTTTGTGTGGAGATTATAATAACTTCACATTAGTGTTAGATACTTCAAATCATCATTGAGGATGATATTAAATTGAACCAAACAAGTCTTAGGGGTACTCTCTCTTTTTTAGGCCTTTGACAATATTTAATGATCTCATTTAGAAGTTTTCAATTCTCATTAAAATGAGTTTATCCAATCATTATCACTCGGCCACCTTGTTGAATATCCCCATGCATGCTATCTTTTTTTATTTAATACATGGCCCTTTTTGGGTGTAAGTAGGGTGAAATCCATCTCTATAAATTGTCCAAAACTTTATATCCATCCGTTATACTTGGAGTTGCTTGGGGGATATTTCGTTATGTGGTAATTTGTTTGCTTGGCATGAGAATGAGGGATCTTTCTTCTTGAAACAAAGATGAGCTAGTGTATTTTCAATCTTTTCTCAACACCTCTATCCTTTTGTTCCCACATTGATTTCCTCTCCCCATTATCTTTATGTCTTTGATTGGGCATGTAAAGTTTTAAGAGGAGGTTTTTTTCAAGGTAGTTCTCTCTATTTTTATATTTTTTTATCTCCTACTTTACTGAAAATGTTTCACAAAAAAACCAATCATGTAGCCATTCCCTTTGCCTCTAAGAAGGAAAAGAGAAAAAATGGTTCAGAATTCCCAACAACTTGATGAATGGTTTGATAATAGGTTTGCATCATTTTATATGGTTAGTCAACTTTTGAAAAATATGGAAGAGTTAGTGATGTCAGAGAAAATTAAAAATCCATGTGTATCTTAGGAGTTCGAAGAGCACACAAATGTTGATTAGCTCCTTGTTAGTGAAGATCATAAAAATCCATGCATAAAAATATAATGAAACTAAACACTCTTACCTAAGAACTAGGGGGAGCATAACATAATGAACAAGATCATAAAATAGAGATAAAAACACACAAGAATTTTACCTCCTTTATCGAAATTGATGTCCACTTGTGGACATAGTAGATGTTTGTGCTTGTTCTATGGAATTAGAGACTTATATCAATGCTTCTCCATGTTGGTATTACTTCTCCAATGGTGACTTGTGGCTTTTCTTTGCTTTGTTTTGGTGTGAAGCTTGGTTTCAAATAGGCATTATAACATTAGTTTGATGGCTTTTTGAAGGCATTCCTACAGAATAACCTTACAAATAAAAGCTTGTTTGGGTAAAGTGAGGTCACTTGTATTTATAGGTCTAAAAAATAACTCTAACCTTAGGGAGCTTAGGTTAAGTTCTAACTTTGGTTGAGTCTAAATTAACCTAGGTTGAGTCAGAGTAATTCTGGGTTGGGTCAAAGCACTCACGAAGTCTTGGCAACTAATTTTTAGATATTTATGAGCCATGAAAACTCACTTTAGATATTTGTGAGGTTGTGACTCACCTTTTTGGAATATTAAGAATTAATAAATCGCTTTATTATCTCCTTTGACCTTGAATTCATATTTGGCTAAAAAATATTTTTTTTATAAATGAAATTAACTAATTTAACTTAGAATTTTTACTTAAGCAAGTAATTGAGATTTGATTTTTAATTAATCTTCCTTAGTGATTTTTGGATTTTGGAAATTGTTTAAAATGTTTTGAATTAACATCTTGACAGGCCAAGAACATCAAATTACTAGGTCATAATTTGACTAGAGCTGAAACTAAACTAGGTTATTGGTGCATACAGGGTCATACCCCAAATAAGCAAGCTTCACCATGTTTCTAAGCACTTAAATCCCTTGAATGGATGAATTTGAGCATTCAAGTGATTTATAGGTTCAGATTGCATCATGTGTAAGAAACTAAACTAAATCCTAATTTAGACACAAAAGTTGTCAAAATTGAGTGTCAACAGTTTACCCCTATTTGAGAAGGCATTATGAGACACTAACTCAGTAATGTCTTTTCAAAGAATTAAAAAGGTCGATAAAAATAAAAATGAGATCATGATGGAATAATGATGCTCCAAAAAAAATTTGGGAAGCCTATGATGCCCCTTCAAAAGAGTGGCTGACACATACAAGTGATGGACGGTCCCTCGAAAAGAAGCAAGAAGAAAAAGAATGAAATTAACACATAGGTGAAATTAATCCAATTAAGATAATGTTTGCACGTATTAATTAAATTATTTATTTTCCTAAATATAATTATTATCAGTAACATAAGTTAAGACACTAATTTTTTCACACAGAAATGTACCCTAACAAGGTAGATGGGTCAAAATAATGATTTTTCTAAAGGCAATTATAATCAGTAGGACAATTTGAATTGAAAAATGAGTGTACCCTAGTAGAAAAGATTTGATCATGATAAATTAATTATACCCCAATAGGTTAGATTGGAAAGCATAACTCAAGGATATAACATGTTTCATAGATTAAAGATGAGTGGGTGTAAACATAGATGCAATGGTCTAATGACTTTTCAAAGACTAAAGAATCCACAAACAACTAAACATATAGGATGCATATAATGATAAAAGAGATGATTGAAAGAATAATAGTGATGATAATGATAGCTGAGTTGACCCAAGATACATCATGTATCCAAGCACTACCTACATAGTCCAAATGGACCTCAGACCAATGTAGTTCACCCAAAAGTGAGAAAAAATAGAATGAGGAATAAAATAAAAGAATAAGAATTGTTCAATTTGAATGATTTGGTTGTACCTATCAATATGAAGATGTTCATGCTTATTAGCATTGAACAACTAGAATGGTTAATGAGTTAATTCAATCAAGGAACAAGGGATAATTATTGATGTTGTTCCCAAAATCTGTCACTCATTTTTGGGACAACATATGAACTATTTTGGTCCTGCAGGCCAAAATTCTCTTTTCTCTTCTCAAAAAATTGTTCTGAGTATTCAAATTCTCCATTATTCAAGATTTTTTGCTAAGGGACTCGCAGGTTCAATAGGTTCAACAACTTCATCGGCAAGCTTCAAACAAAGGATTGAACCATTGAACCATTGAACCCTACTTCCAAAGGTTCAATGGTTCAATGAGTTCAAAGGTTCAACGACATTGGCAGACTCAAAGAGTTAAGCATTTTAGCAAAAGTTCAAAGTTTAATCGCTTTGATAAGTTCAACAGCTTCGAAAGACTTAGAACAAAATAAGAAAGATTGAACCCATTGAACCGTTGAACCTTGAACCAAAATGGTTCAAAGGTTCAAGGTTCAACAAGTTCAAACGAATAGCTCAAAGTGATTGGTTCAAGCGGTCAATTGAATGAGCGGAACATAGTATTGAACTGGTGAACCAAAGTTGGTTTAATTAGTCGATTCAATCGAACGGTTCAAAGGAATCCCCCAAAGCCCAAAGGGCAAGTGCCCTTACGGAGGGTAGTGAACAAAAGGGAACAAAAATATAGCTTTCAAAAAGATTTTTCACGATGAAATTTTATAAGTGAAATCCTTCAGACATTTTGTTCGAAGGAATGATCAAAGGCCCGATGGGAAGTGACTAAGGCAAATGAAAGAAATCATTCAGACAAAATGTTTGAAGGAATTCCTTCAGACATTTTGTCGAAAGGATTCAAAGAAGAAGGCTGCCCGAAGGACCTCGAAGGGTAGGTACCCTTGTGGGGGGATCTCAGCGACCAAGAAATGGACCTTTCTCAAGGCCCAAAGGGACACCTTCCCTTCAGGGGGGTTCCAAAGACATAAAGCTGAAGAAATTTCAAATCTTGAGAGATTTAGAGAAAACAAAGGCTTATAAAAAAGAGGATGAACCATTGAACCTTGAACAAAAATAGTTCAAAGGTTCAATAGGTTCAACGGTTCAATGAAAGCTCCGAGTAAAAAAAAGAAGCGAAAGATTCCAGAGACCTGTTCAAAGAGATGGTTCAAGTGAATGAACCAGGAAAGTCAATAAACCAAGAAAGTGAATGAACCAAAGAAACGAATGAACTAAAGAAGCGATAGAACCAAGGAGCTAAGAAGGCCACCCGAACCAGTGAACCAATGACGTCCCCGTGGATGTCAAATATAGGGTAACGAAATATCCATTGATTTTCAAGTGTGGCACAAAACCTGAAAACAAACTTAGCGACTAGTTGAAGAGGGAGCCAACAGAAATGGAAATGATAGCCTGAGAGCTCAAATTGTAATAAGAAAGAGGGAAAGACTAGAAATATCTGTGTAGGAGTTATTTCCAGTAGGTGGATTAGTCCACCAAGTATACATTTGAGCTCGTAAGTATTAAAAGGCACGGCCTATTTTTATCCCTTGGAATAAAAGTGAGGGGACAATTGTGTACATATTTGGAGAAAGATCAGATGACCCATGCTGAGGAGAAGATATTTTGAGATGAATTGACATGCCATAGTTAAGGCAAACACCCTATTCTAGCATGGCCCTTTGACAAAATTGAAAATACATTCAAGGCATTGAATGCAGCAAGTGCCAAGTCTTTTTGGGCTGTTATATATTATAAATCTCTTCTTTTATGCAGGAGAGATCTTTTGGTTATAGAAGCAAAACTCTACCAAAATTGAGAGGCGATCACTGAGACTTTGAGCTCAGATTGTTAATCATATTTCTTTATTTGAATGAAAAAGTAGGTTACTTTTAGACTTTTTGCTATAATAGCTTGTGTCATTTACAAAATTGTTTTTATGTCTATTTCTTGAAGGTGTTCTTATCCATTGAATGAAATAAGCAGAACTAGTGGAAGTAATCAGGAAGGTGTCCTGAAGCCAGCTATGAGAAGAATTTGTGTTGCCACCATTTTCTTTAGTGTGTTTTCTATTGGTTTCTATGTAAAGAATCTTGGGATGACTTTGTGCCCCCATTATCCTTCATATTTCACTCTTGGGCAGTCGAGGTGGAGAGTTTGTGCTACACATTTTTTTGCTGGTTACTACGCCCCCTTATTACCAGTTACTTATTACTTATCAAGAAGAACTCCTGTTGTTGGTTGTAAGACCACTTTTGAAAGAAGAGAAGTGCCTTCAGTGTTTTCACCTAGATTTTTCCTTTGTTTGTGAATATCATCTCTAAAAAAAGAGAGATGGATGGTGTTGTCCTACCCCTGAGTGTTATTTTCTACATATATATATAGTATATAGCTCCTCATATTTTATAGGGAACCTCCCCTTGATGAGAGGAGAGATTTGTCCCTTTTTGATGTGGTAAACCTGCACATTTGGCTGATCAATCTCCTTATGTTGTGGTTGAAATCACCTATTTTGCTCATTAATTTGTTGGTGACAAAATATTCACCCAACAGTTATTTGGTGACTATACTGGGGATCAATGAGTATTTTCAGTCCTTTTCCAGTCTATTCAAATTGGAGCATTTCATATCATTGGGGATCGACGAGCATTTCCAGTCCTTTTCTAGTCTATTCAAATTGAAGCATTTCATATCACTGGGGAACAACGTGAAGTAGGAAAGAATACTACCAGCTTCATGCCAACAATTTTTGATGACTCTGCTAGGGAAGAACGAGCAATTTTAGTTCATTTTCTTATCTATATTCTCCATTAGGGACACAATAATTTTGTGAAATTTGAAGCCTTAAGCTTCATATTGAAGCATCACTTGTGTCTTATCCATTATCATTATATCCTTATCTATTTCCATTATATACTCTGAGATGTGAAACTAGAGACACTGGAGATCAAGCGTTTCATTTCAAAAGTCAATTCTCTATCAGCTCCATGCTAATAATTTTTTGAAAACTCTACTGGGGGATGAGTGCACAGTTTGAAGCCTCAAGCTTCAAGCTTGTTAGGTTGTGGAGCTAAAAGCTTCACTGATGCAAATAGAGGCAGAGGTTTTAGGAAGGTTGTTGAGTGTGTCAGGCACCAGCGTCAGTCAGGCCAATCGACGTCAGTAGGGAAGAGACAGGAAGCGACCGATGTCAGTCAGAAGTCAGCCGGTGTCGGTGAGCCCCAGGCAGACAGAAACTGACGTCGGTCACTTGTGTGGTTTGACTACGAGTATATTACAGGCAGTTAGCTAATGAACCAAGTGTTTGCATGTTGAGAGCCAATTTTAGACTGAGAGCTATGAATCTAATTATTGTAATTAGGTGTCTAATTATTGTTTAGATGAGATCTATATAATAGACTCATGGATTGTATTGTAAGTTATTCTAGTTTGAGTTGAGCAAAGTTTGCTTCTTCTGTGTGTGAGGTGAGCAAGGGTGTTCCTCCTAGTTCCACAGCAGTACTAAGGTGGGTGCTAGTTTTGGAGAGTCAGCAAGATTCTTCAGGGGTGTATGATCTTGGTCATCAGGTGAGCATGGCTATGATAGGAGATCTACATGGTAAGTAAGATCATTGATCTGTAGGTGTATGTGTGTGCAAGGTCAAGGTTCACAGGTGTGCAAAATCAAATTGATTTGTAGGTGTGCAAGATCAGAGTAGACAGCAACACAATAGGGAGCAAAATCAGGTAGGATCTACTTGGAGTACAGGGGTGTACTCAGATAGAGCAAAGAGGAAGGCAAGGAATATCTTTTCATAAGTAAGGTCTATGGAGGTATAGGTTGTTGCAAGTTCAGGGGAGATCTACTTGAAGTACGTTGAGTACTTATGGAGTGCGTGGAGCACTTGTGGTGTGCGTGGAGCACTAGAGAACTAGCAGTAGTGGATACTGGCTAGTTGGAGGTGAACACCAACTCTGTGTTTGAGTTGGGTGTTGGGACCTAAGAGAGAGAGCTTTGAGGAGAGAATTATTGTTCACTTGAGGTGTGGGAAGCCTCTGAAGAGGTGGTGGAGAAGAAGTGGCATCTTTTTTATTGTATTCTTTTCTGTATGAGTATTAATACAAGTTGTGTATTGTCTCTCATATCATGTGTTATTTTTGAATTCTAGTTACTTGTTGATTCTGGTTAATTCTACATATTAAATTGCTTATATTTGGTAATCAATTATGTACTTCCAGTTATTTATATCCCAAAAAGTGGTATCAGAGCTTTGGTTGTAAGTTCAAGAGCTGATACCAACAAGTGGTATCAGAGCTAAGATTGCAGGGAGCAGGTTTTGTGTTTAGTTACAGGTCACTCTCAGGGGTTTCTAATTGAGTGGGAGTAGAGCAATGGCAGATCAAAGTAAGCTAAGAATGGAGGAGTTGAAAAGCACAGATGATAACTTACGGTCCTATGGAAAGAAAAAGTAGGTAAAAAAAAATTGTTGGTTTGTGGAAGATCAGCATGAAGGAATTGAAGAAGTAGATGTTGCAGGTGATGTGGCACAGGATGCTCTGGGAGGTTTCTTGGATAAAGTTGAATCTTCTTTTATAGATTATGTTGCCTCTTTCCATGCAGCCCCAAGGAGAGGAGCTGGTGAGCCTTGCCAAAGAATTGGCAAAGGAAAAGTGAAGCTGAAATTGCAGGCAGCCAACACATGGGTGTTGAAGGAGGTCATGCAGGTCCCAGGTTTGGAGATGTGGCTAATTTATTCAGAAGAGTTGGGTGATGAGAGATGCATAAGAACTCTCACAGCGAATGCACTTGAATTCGCTGGTGGTAAGAAAATAAGTACTCTTTACCTACTTGTTTATATTACTGATTCTTCTTCTATTGCAGAGACGTGGCTTTATAGGCTTGGTCACATGAGCAGAAAGGAGATGCATGTTCTTAAGTGAAAGACAGATATATTTGACAGGCTTAAGAACTGAAAAGCCTTGGTGTTCTTAGAGGAGATGGCAGACAGAGACCAATGGATGGGGCTAGATACTTATGAGCAGTGCAGTTTGGACATGGGATTGATTCAAAGGAGCTCACGGGTAAAAAGTCATCACTCACAGGAAAATACAGGTACTGAAGTCGATAGAAAAATTGACGTCGGTAGTAGGTAAGACTGATGTCGGTCAGGAGGATCGACGTCGACAGTAGGACACTGACGTTGGCAGGGTTGGTAGTCAGGACAGGCACATTGTTGGGATATGAATACCAGAAGCACACAATTGATTACCAAATACAAGCAACTTAATATGCAGAAATAACTAGAATCAACAAGTAACTAGAATCTAAAAATAACACAAGATATGAGAGACAATACACAACTTGTATTAATACTCATACAGAAAAGAATACAATAAAGAAGATGCCACTTCTTCTCCACCACCTCTTCAGAGGCTTCCCACACCTCAAGTGAATAGTAATGCTCTCCTCAAAGCTCTCTCTCTTAGGTCCCAACACCCAACTCAAACACTGAGTTGGTGTTCACCTTATACCTGTGCTCCACGCACTCCACAAGTGCTCCACGCACTCCACAAGTACTCAACGTACTCCAAGTAGATCTCCCCTGAACCTGCAACAACTTGCACCTCAATAGACCTTACTTATGGAAGGATCTTCCTTGCCTTTCTCTCTTGCTCTATCTGAGTACACACTGTACTCCAAGTAGATCTTACCTGATTCTGCTCCTTGTTGTGTTGCTATCCTATCTGATCTTGCACACCTACAAATCAATCTAATTCTGCACACCTGTGAACCTTGACCTTGCACACACATACATCTACATATCAATGATCTTACTTATCATGTAGATATCCTATAGAAGCCATGCTCACCTGATGACCAAGATCATACACTCCTAAAAAAACCCTGTTGATTTTCCAATCTAGCACCCACCTTGATACTGTGGCACTAGGAGGAACACACCATTGCTCACCTCACACACAGAAGGAGCTTATAATATTGCTTTCTTACTCTTTAGCACAAGTTTACAATACAATCCATGAGTCTATTATATAGATCTCATCCAAACAATAATTAGACACCTAATTACAATAATTAGATCTGCAGCTCTCAGTCTAAAATTAGCTCTAAATATGCAAACACTTGGTTCGTCAACTAACTGCCCATAATATACTCGCAGCTCGAACCACAGGTGATCAATGTCAGTCTCTGTCTGCCTAGGGGTTGCTAACACCGACCGACTTCTGACTAACATCGGTTTCTTCCTGTCTCTACCCTATCGACGTTGGTTGGCCTGACCGATGCCGGTGATAGTAACACTCTGCAACCCTTCTGCAACCTCCTCCATGTCTGCATCAGTGAAGCTTTTAGCTCCACAACCTAACAATCTCCCACTTGGAGATAAATAGTTGCACTGTACCTATCCCTGTACCCCATCTAATCTATTTTTTGGCTTGTATCCCTCTTCAAGATAAATCCTGAAAACAACCCACCACACACACTGTGGTGTACCTCCTATCATTCGAGTACCCTACCGCATCCAAACCTACAAACCCATGTAGTGAAGTCCTGACCTTAAATAGAATGAATCTCTGTTGATGGTCCCTCTCACATCCCTGAAAACTCACTTCTCCAAATTGGCTTCTAACTCTCTGACAACACCCACTACTTGGGGCAAACTCAGGTCTATATTAGACCTCATGTGATTTTGGACACTGAACTATCCAGCGCTTAGTGTGCTCCAGCTCTGCATCCTACATAATGAACCTCGCCAACACCTAATTCACATTAGCTCCCACTAAAAACAAAATCACCATGTGATCTCCCATGTCTCCCATGCCAAATAATTTTGCTACTCCAAATTCTTTATAGCAAACCACTAAACTAATCTTACCCTTAGCTCAGCAAAACCCTGTATGTACAAACCTGCTAGCAAACATACCATCCACATACAGTAATAGAATGATGTCATGACTCATCATCCACCTGGTAAGACAAACCACAGTAGTTACCCTGACATTGACTAAAGCCATGCTCTGTCCTCCACCTGTCAAACCCTATACCACTGTCTTGCAGGTCCCTCAAGACCATATACCTGGCCTTCCATCTCACGTGTTCATTCTCTCTATTCTTCAACTAAAGAATCCATTTGTCTCTATGCTTTCATACTTGCTGGCAACCCTACCAAATCTCCTCTTGGTTCTGCAATCTCTCCATGCCATGCTCCCACTATTTCCTGGATCTTTCCTGCTCTGCAATCAGCAACTAGTATAAAGAAGAGGAACAATGAATTTGAGGCTTACTTACATCTTCAGTCCTCTATATGGGTGTTTGAGACTCCTTAATAGCTTGTTGTCCACCCAAAATCCACTACAGTGATCAACCTCGGTCACCACACAGTCTGCATCCAACCGACATCAGTTCCTATGCCTGTCCTGACTACCAACCCTGCCGACGTCGGTGTCCTCTTGCTGCCGACGTCAGTCCTCATGACCGACGTCGGTCTTACATACTATCGACGTCAGTTTTTTGGCCGATGTTGGTACCTGTGTTTTTTGTAAGTGATGAATTTTTACCCGCGAGCTCTTTTGAATCAAGTCCCATGTCCAAACTGCCCTACTCAGAAGTATCCAGCCCATCCACTGGTCTCTGTCTGCCATCTCCTCCAAGAACACTAAGGCTTTCTATTTCTTAAGCCTGTCAAATATATCTATCTTTCACTTAAGAACATGCATCTCCTTCTTGCTCATGTGACCAAGCCTATGAAGCCACGTCTCTACAACAAAAGAAGAATCAGTAATATAAACAAGTAGATAAAGAGTACCTATTTTCTTACCACCAGATAATTCAAGTGTATCTGCTGTGAGAGTTTTTATGCATATCTCATCACCCAACTCCTTTGAAGAAATTAGCCACATCTCTAAACCTGGAACCTGCATGACCTCCTTCAACACCCATGTGTTGGCCTCCGCCTACAATTTTAGCTTCACTTTTCCTTTGCCAATTCTTTGGCAAGGCTCACCAGCTCCTCTACCTGGGGCTGCATGGAAAGAGGCAACTGAATCTATTATCCAAGATTCAACTTTATCCAAGAAACCTCTCAAAGCATCCTGTGCAACAACCCCTACTACATCTGCGTCTTCAGTTCCTTCATGCTGATCTGCTACCAACCAACAATATTTTTTTACCTACTCTTTCTTTCCATAGGACCGTAAGTGACCATCTATGCTTTTCAACTCCTCCATTCTTAGCTTAGTTTGATCTGCCATTGCTCTACTCCAACTCAATCAAAAACCCCTGAGAGTGACCTGTAACCAAACACAAAACCGCTTCCTACAACTTTAGCTCTGATACCATGTGTTGAGATATGAATACCGGAAGCACACAATTGATTACCAAATACAAGCAACTTAATATGCAGAAATAACCAGAATCAACAAGTAACTAGAATCTATAAATAACACAAGATATGAGAGACAATACACAACTTGTATTAATACTCATACAGAAAAGAATACAATAAAAAAGATGCCACTTCTTCTCCACCACCTCTTCAGAGGCTTCCCACACCTCAAGTGAACAGTAATTCTCTCCTCAAAGCTCTCTCTCTTAGGTCCCAACACCCAACTCAAACACTGAGTTGGTGTTCACCTTATACCTGTGCTCCACGCACTCCACAAGTGATCTACGCACTCCACAAGTACTCAACGTACTCCAAGTAGATCTCCCCTAAACTTGCAACAACCTGCACCTCAATAGACCTTACTTATGGAAGGATCTTCCTTGCCTTTCTCTCTTGCTCTATCTGAGTACACACTGTACTCCAAGTATATCCTACCTGATTCTGCTTCCTGTTGTGTTGCTACCCTATCTGATCTTGCACACTTGTAAATCAATCTAATTCTGCACACCTGTGAACCTTGACCTTGCACACACATACATCTGTATATCAATGATCTTACTTACCATGTAAATCTCCTAGATAAGCCATGCTCACTTGATGACCAAGATCATACACTCTTGAAAAAACCATGTTGATTCTCTAATCCAGCACCCATCTTGGTACTGTAGCACTAAGAGGAACACACCATTGCTCACCTCACACATAGAAGGAGCTTATAATATTGCTCTCTTACTCTCTAGCACAAGTTTACAATACAATCCATGAGTCTATTATATAAATCTCATCCAAACAATAATTAGACACCTAATTATAATAATTAGATCCGCAGCTCTCAGTCTAAAATTAGCTCTAAACATGTAAACACTTGGTTCGTCAACTAACTGCCCGTAATATACTCGCAGCTCGAACCACAGGTGATCGATGTCAGTCCATGTCTGCCTGGGGGTTGTCGATGCCAGCCGACTTCTGACTGACATCGGTTTCTTCCTGTCTCTACCCTGCAGACGTCGATTGGCCTGACTGATGCTGGTGACAATAACACTCCGCAACCCTTCTGCAACCTCCTCCATGTCTGCATCAGTGAAGCTTTTAGCTTGTCAAAAACTTAGAACAATAAACATGCTCTGATACCACGTGTCAGGATCTTGCTCTAACAATAGAGCACATATGATTACTTCTTGTATTAGCAACTAAACACAGAATTTAACTAGAATCAATAAGTAACTAGAAATATGAAACAATACAAGAATTGAGAGACAATACACAATTGTATTAATAATCACTCAGAAGAATATACAATAAGGAAGATGCCACTTCTTCCTCCACCTCAAAGGTTCGCCACACCTCAAGACCTTCTTCCCTCTCTCTCTTTTGGTTCCAACAATCAACTCAAATATAGAATTGATGTTCACCTCTCCAACTAGTCAGTAACACGCTACCAGTATGTCAAGTACACAACCGTACTCCAAGTAGATCTCCTACTCTCTACTGCTACCTGTAAATCACTAGACCTTACTCACCATTATAGATCTCCTATAAAAAGTTATGCACACATGCTGACCAAGATCATACACATACGAAGAACCCTGCTGATTCTTCAAACCAGTACCCACCTTGGTACTGTGGCACTAGGAGGAACGCACCATTGCTCTCTTCTCTCTGAAGGAGCTTACTGCTCTCTTACTCACTAGCTACAAGTTTACAATACAACCATGAGTCTAATATATAGAACTCATCCAAACAATAATTAGATCCACAGCTCTCAGTCTAAAATTAGCTCTAAACATGCAAACACTTGGTTCGTCAACCAACTACCTATAATATACTCGCAGCTCGAACCACACAGGCGACCGACGTCAGTCTCTGTCTGTCTGGGGTCTGCCAAAGTTGGCCGATCTCTGACCGATGCTGGTTGCTTCCTATCTTATACCTGCCAACGTCGATTGGCCTGACCGACGTCGGTGTCTGTGACACTCTAACAACTCCTTCAATGGCCTTCTCCATGTCTGCATCAGTGAAGCTTTTAGCTCCACAACCTAACAATCTCCTACTTGGAGATAAATAGCTACACTATACCTGTAACTGTACCCTGTCTAATCTATTTCCTAGCTTGTATCTCTCTTCAAGATCAATCCTGAAGACAACCCACCACACAACCTGTGGTGTACCTCTTGTCATTCGAGTACCCTACCGCATCTGCATCTGCAAAATACATGTAGTGAAGTCCTGACCCTGAATAGCATGAATCCCTACTACTGGTCCCTCTCAAATACCTGAGAACTCACTTCTCTGAATTAGCTCCTAACTCTCTGACAGCTCCTACTACTTGGGAAAACTCAGGTCTATACCAGACCTCATGTGATTTTGGACACTGAATTGTCCAGCCCTTAGTGTGCTCCAATTCTGCATCCTACGTAATGAATCTCGCCAACACCTGATTCACATCAGCTCCCACTGGAGACAAAATCAACTTGTGATCTCCATGTCTCCCATGCTAAAGAATTTTGTTGCTCCAAATTCTTTATAGCAAACCATTGAACTAATCTTACTCTTAGCTCAGTAAAACCCTATATGTCTGAACCTGTACCAAGCTCATCCTCCACATACAACAACTGGATAATGTTGTGACCATCATCCACTTGG
The DNA here is from genome assembly GCA_037957365.1 of Torreya grandis. Classification (NCBI taxonomy): domain Eukaryota; kingdom Viridiplantae; phylum Streptophyta; class Pinopsida; order Cupressales; family Taxaceae; genus Torreya; species Torreya grandis. The sequence goes on from JARHVA010000370.1 coordinate 1,024,510, forward strand.
TAAGACAAACACAATGGTTATACTGATATTGACTAAAGCCCTGCTTTGTCATCCACCTGGTACCACCTGTCAGTCTTGTCCCACTGTCATGCAGCTCCTCAAGACCATATGACCTGGTCTTCCATCTCACATGTCCATTCTCTCTATTCTTCAACTAAGGTATCCATTTGTCTCTGCAGTGCTAACATATCGGCTGGCAACCCTACCAAATCTCCTCTTGGTTTTGCAATCTCTCCATGCCATGCTCCCACTGTTTCTTGGATCCTTCCTGCTCTGCAATTAGCAACTAGTATAAAGAAGAGGAACAACAAATTTGAGGCTTACTTACATCTTCAGTCCTCCGTATGGGTGTTTGAGACTCCTTGATAGCTTGTTGTCCATCCAAAATATGTTACAGTGACCGACCTCGGTCACCACACAGTCTGCATCCAACCAACATCGGTTCCCATGCGCCTGTCCTTGACTACCAACCTATCAATGTCGGTGTCTCCTTCTGCCGACATCGATCCTTGTGACCGACGTCAGTCTTACCTACTATTGACATCAGTTTTCCTATCGATGTCGGTACCTGTGTTTCCTGTGAGTGATGACTTTTTACCCGTGAGCTCTCCATGGATCAAAATCCTAATCAAATCAACCCTGCTTTGCTCAAAATAATTCAGTTCTCTCACCTGATCTCTATCTGTCATCTCCTCCATGAACCCCAAGGCTTTCCAGTGCTTTAGCTTGTCAAAGACATCTGACTTCTGCTTCAAAACCTGCATTCTCCTTCTACATATGTGACTAAGCCTATGAAGCCACATCTCTGCAACAGAAGGTGAATCAGCAATATAAGTAGATAGATAAAGGATACCTACTTTCTTACCACCATCTAATTCAAGTGTATCCACTGTGAGAGTTACAGTGCATCTCTCATCACCCAAATTTTTTGAAGAAATTAGACTCATCTCCAAGACTGGTACCTGCATGACTTCTTTCAACCACTGTGTGTCATCCGTCTGTAATTTCAGCTTCACTTCTCTTTCGTCAATCATCTAACAAGGCTCTCCAACCCCTAAATAAATCTCTCTAAAGTCTCCAAAGACATACCCATGAAAATATTCTCTATTTTGGGCTGCATGAAAAGAGGCAAAATAATCTGTAAACAAAGATTCTACTTTATCCAGAACATCATGTGCAACATCGCCTGCAACATATGCTTCTACGCGCTGATCTTCTACCGACCAACAATCTCTTTTTACCTGCTCTTTCTTTCCATCAATCAGACCATTCATGCTATTCAGTTTCTCTATTCGTAGCTTACTTTTTTCTACCATTGCTATACTCCCACTCAATTTGAAACCCCTGTGAGTGACTTATAATCAAAAACACTACCAGATCTGAACCACCTGTTAGTCAACCCAACCAAAAGCTCTGATACCACTTGTCAGGAATCTAGAACAATAAACATGCTCTGATACCACGTGTCAAGATCTTGCTCCAATAATAGAGCACATATGATTACTTCTTGTATTAGCAACTAAACATGAAATTTAACCAGAATCAATAAGTAACTAGAAATATGAAACAACACAGGAATTGAGAGACAATACACAATTGTATTAATAATCACTCAAAAGAATATATAATAAAGAAGATGCCACTTCTTCCTCCACCTCAAAGGTTTGCCACACCTCAAGACCTTCTTCCCTCTCTCTCTTTTAGTCCCAACAATCAACTCAAATATAGAATTGATGTTCACCTCTCCAACTAGTCAGTAACACGCTGCCAGTACGTCAAGTCTGCTCTCTGCTGCTACCTACAAATCACTAGACCTTACTCACCATTGTAGATCTCCTATAGAAAGTCATGCACACATGCTGACCAAGATCATACACATATGAAGAACCCTGCTGATTCTCCAAACCAGTACCCATCTTGGTACTGTGGCACTAGGAGGAATGCACCATTGCTCTCTTCTCTCTGAAAGAGCTTACTGCTCTCTTACTCACTAGTTACAAGTTTACAATACAACCATGAGTCTAATATATAAAACTCATCCAAACAATAATTAAACATCCAAATACAATAATTAGATTCACAGTTCTCAGTCTAAAATTAGCTCTAAACATGCAAACACTTAGTTCATCAACTAACTACCCGTAATATACTCGCAGCTCGAACCACACAAGTGACCGATGTCGGTCTCTGTCTACTTGGGGTCTGTCGACGTCGACCGATCTCTGACCGATGTCAGTTGCTTCCTATCTTATATCTACCAACATCAGTTGGCCTAACCGACGTTGATGTCTGTGACACTCTAGCAACTCCTCCAATGGCCTTCTCCATGTCTGCATCAGTGAAGCTTTTAGCTCCACAACCTAACAATTGTTCAAAGGAGCTCATAGGTAAAAATTCATCACTCACAGGAAAATATAGGTACCAGCATTGGTAGGAAAACTGACGTCAGTAGTAGATAAGACCAACATCGGTCAGGAGGATCGACATCGATAGCAGGAGGACACCGACGTCGGTAGGGTTGGTAGTCAGGACAGGCGCATGGAACTGACGTCGATCGAATGCAAACTGTGTGGTGATTGAGGTCGGTCACTGTAACAGATTTTGGGTGGACAGCAAGCTGTCAAGGAGTCTCAAATGCCTATATGGAGAACTGAAGGTGGTAAGTAAGCCTCAAATTCATTGTTCCTCTTCTTTATACTAGTTGCTGACTGCAGAGCAGAAAGGATCTAGGAAATAGTGGGAGCATGGTAGGTATATGATGCAGAACCAAGCAGAGATTTGGTAGGGTTGTTAGCAGGTATGAAAGCAAAGAGATGAATGGATACCTTAGTTGAAGAATAGAGTGAACAGACACGTGAGATCGAAGACTAGGTCATATGGTCTTGAGGGAGCTGCAGGACAGTGGTACAAGTTTGACAGGTGGAGGACGAAGCATGGCTTCAGTCAATGTCAGGGTAATTACTGTGGTTTGTCTTACCAGGTGGATGATGAGTCACGACATCATTCTGTTGCTGTATGTGGATGGTATGCTAGCTAGCAGGATTATACATACAGGGTTTTGCTGAGCTAAGGGTAAGATTAGTTCAGTGGCATGTCATGAAGAATTTGGAGCAGCAAAATTCTTTGGCATGGGAGATATGGAAGATCACAGGTTGATTTTGTCTCTAGTGGGAGCTGATGTGAATCAGATGTTGGCGAGGTTTAGAATGCAGGATCAGAGCACACTAAGGGCTGGACAGTTTAGTGTCTGAAATCACATGAGGTCTGGCATAGACCTGAGTTTGCCCAAGCAGTGGGTGTTGTCAGAGAGTTAGGAGCCAATTCAGAGAAGTGAGTTCTCAGGGATGTGAGAGGGACCAGCAGCAGGAATTCGTGCTATGTAGGGTCAAGACTTCACTACATGGATTCGTAGGTTCGGATGTGGTAGGGTACTCAGATGACAGGAGGTGCACCATAGTGTGTGTAGTGGGTTGTCTTCAAGGTTGATCTTGAAGAGGAATACAAGCCAAAAAATAGATTAGATGGAGTACAAGTATAGGTACAGTGTAGCTATTTATCTCCAAATGAGAGATTGTTAGGTTGTAGAGCTAAAAGCTTCACTAATGCAAATAGAGGCAGAGGTTTTAGGAAGGTTGTTGAGTGTGTCAGGTACCAGTGTCGGTCAGGCCAACCAACATCGTCAGGGAAGAGACAAGAAGCAACTGATGTCGGTCAAAATTTGGCCGACGTCGGTGACCCCCAGGCAGACAGGGACCGACTTCGGTCACCTGTGTGGTTTGACTGCGAGTATATTACGGGTAGTTAGCTAACGAACCAAGTGTTTGCATGTTGAGAGCCAATTTTAGACTGAGAGTTGCGAATCTAATTATTGTAATTAGGTGTCTAATTATTGTTTGGATGAGATCTATATAATAGACTCATAGATTGTATTGTAAGTTGTTCTAGTTTGAGTTGAGCAAAGTTTGCTTCTTTTGTGTGTGAGGTGAGCAACGGTGTTCCTCCTAGTTCCACAGCAGTACTAAGGTGGGTGCTGGTTTTAGAGAGTCAGCAAGATTCTTCAGGGGTGTATGATCTTGGTCATCAGGGGAGCATGGCTACGATAAGAGATCTACATGGTAAGTAAGATCATTGATCTGCAGGTGTATGTATGTGCAAAGTCAAGGTTCACAGGTGTGCAAGATCAGAGTAGACAGCAACACAACATGGAGCAGAATCAGGTAGGATCTACTTGGAGTATAGGGGTGTACTCAGATAGAGCAAAGAGGAAGGCAAGGAAGATCTTTCCATAAGTAAGGTCTATTGAGGTGTAGGTTGTTGCAGGGTCAAGAGAGATCTACTTGAAGTACGTTGAGTTACTTCAAGCACTTTTGGAGTGCGTGGAGCACTTGTGGTGTGCATCGAGCACTAGAGAATTGGTAGTAGTGGATACTGGCTAGTTGGAGGTAAACACCAACTCTGTATTTGAGTTGGGTGTTGGGACCTAAGAGAGAGAGCTTTGAGGAGAGAATTACTGTTCACTTGAGGTGTGGGAAGCCTCTAAAGAGGTGGTGGAGAAGAAGTGGCATCTTCTTTATTGTATTCTTTTCTGTATGAGTATTAATACAAGTTGTGTATTGTCTCTCATATCATGTGTTATTTTTGAATTCTAGTTACTTGTTGATTCTGGTTAATTCTGCATATTAAGTTGCTTATATTTGGTAATCAATTGTGTGCTTCCGGTTATTTATATCCCAACAAAGTTGAAGTAGGGCTAATTCTTTTCTATTTTTATTCTACAATTTGGCAACTCCATGCTATACTAGAAGCTAGAGAGCCCAAGGTGTTGTTGACCCTATTTTTCAGTTGATGTAGTAGAGCAATTTTGATTTGTTTCCTCCACAACTTCAAGTTCAACGAACTAAGAGTCTTCCTCCTACCCATACCAGGTCACCACTACAAGGCAGAGCTTCTTTTTCTGCTGTTAACAAAGCTTTGCCTATACATACTCCACCCAGATTTATTATCCCCCCTTTTCATAATCAAATCATGGCAGTTCAAGGCCCCTGGGGTAACTCTTTTATTCCACTCAATTTAACTTCACCTCTACATGAGCTACCATGCAGTTTAAGAAAAAAATTCCTCAAATTCTTTAGTGATGGAAGAGTTCATCCTGATGAACATATTGTGGCTTTCAACATATCCTATGGCATGATAGGCATGGAGTATGAGGACATGGTAGTCAAGATGTTAATGGAGACATTACAATGTGCTGCTACAGACTAGTTTTATTATCTGTAAGCACAAATTGTGACTGACTAGAACACCCTCAATGCTAAGTTTGAATTAAGGTTCAAGCTTGCAGAAGATGCACATGCCCTACTAGCCCAGCTCACACAAATGAAGAAAGAACTTCATGAACCTATGAGGGACTTCATTGCTAAGTTCAACAAGTTGAGGAACCGGATTCTTACAATTGCTCAACCAACACTTGAGAACTTTAAATATTTTTCATCAATTCTCAGCTACCTAAAGTGAGTTTTCTATTGAGATGGGATGGCCATATAGACCTTGTTTCTACTCAAGATTTGGCCACTAAGGTGGAAGATGACCTTATCTTGGCAGGAAAGATAAGGAGAGATCCTAACAGAGGTAAATCTTTTTCATCTTCTTAATAACTATCTACAAGTGCCACTGATTCAATGGTGCAAAACTTGGCAAATGAGTTGCTAGCTCTTAGAAAGCAAAGAGTGTAAGGGATGTCATCTGCTCCTTCATATAGAGATATACCAAGGAGGACATTTTCTAATCAGTCATACCAAGGCAATACTACCAGGAATCAAGGGTAGCCAAATCATCTTTCTCCCCCATAGGGGAAACTTGTCATTAAAGCAGCACCAGCCAACTCACCAGTTAGATATCTTGAAATAGAATATGATTTCTCCTTCCAACTTGAGTTGAATCAAGAAGATGACGTTGATCTCTTCATAAAAAATTAAGAATAATCAGTTGGCGACTCCAACATTAGTTTCTTAAATTACCAGCATGACCTAAAAGTGAAGGTAAAGCAGTTGAGGGATCATACGCTGTGTTCACCTAGTCCAAGAATCAGTCAGCCCAGTAAGCTGATAAAGAAAAATTAAAGGAGCGAGCTTAGCCTACAATTTTAATTACCAAATGAGAAACTTCTCTGCCTTTCTAGCCAAAGGACCTAGTGAGTAATAAAAAAGTAAGTACCTCAAGTATACCTTCACTTTTCACTGCAATTTCACAGATCAGTCCTCCTCCCCCTAAAAACCAAAAAGATCAACTGCCTTTCTCTATTCCTAATTTATTTTAAACATTTGACATAGTTGACCATGTCAAAAAAACTAAAATTCAAATGGCTGAATTTAAATTCTTGCAATCCAACCTTAAGCAGTTGGATAAGTTAGTGGAATGTGTGAAGAATAAAACCATCCCTATAAGACCAGCTATTCTAAAGGTGACTCCCATGTCCACCTAAAATAACCTTGTCATTGCTCCTCCTAGTATTACTGAAAAGACTGAACCATTTTATGTCTCCCTGCTGATAAATAGACACCAGTTGAATAATTGCATTATAGACTCAGGTGCGTCTGACAATGTAATGTCTGTCAAAGTGGTAGAATCTCTTGGTCTCACACTGACCAAGACATTTGAGAGATGTTTCTCCATGGAGAACAAACAAGTTCCACTATTGGGACAAATCAAGGATGCCCAATTTATATTTGCAGCGTTCTCAGAAAAGAGAATCAAGATGACAGTCCTGGTGGCCGACATCCCAACCTCATACAACATTTTGCTTAGATGAAATTTTTGCAAGGATGTGGGTGGCGAGTTAAGCATGGACCTATCTAAAGCAAGTATCCTGGTCAAAGGCATCATGAAGAGATTGCTCTCTGAGGAGGCAAAATATGTTGTCACTCAAACATCAACACCTGAAGCTCAAATTCTATTTGAGTCTTCAAGTGTGGGTAATTACTTCTTATCCATGGAAGAGGTTCATGTGGCCCCTGATGAAATTCTTGAATGTGATAGCCTAAAAATTGATTCAAATAAGACATTAGAAGAATTGGTAGGATGTAGTATAGATGAAAAATGATCTTTCCTCTCTAATAAATTAAAATCTAATAGAAGATCAGTTTTTGATGATGTTTGGATCCTAGAATTCAATGGCAGCAGTTCTTCTATTGGTGTTGGAGCTGGGATTGTGTTGATATCTCCTCAAGGAGATATTTTTTCTTCTTCATACAAGTTGTAATTCAGCAACACCAACAACACTGTCGAGTACAAATCTATGTTACTCAAGTTGAAAGTTGCTCAAGACAAAAGTGTCAAACTCCTTCACGCCAAAGGAGATGTTGAACTAATAGTTTTTTAGGTGAGAAACCTGTGTCAAACCAAGATTAAAATATTGTCCCATTACCATAATCTAGTATGGGATTTCCTTGAAAGTTTTGATGCTTTCAGTATATCTGCAATGCCTAGAGAGCTTCATAGTCATGTAGATTCATTGGATGTCTATGCAACCCTCTTGGTTTCTCACCAAGATTTCAAAGATAATAGGTACACTATCAAACTGGTCTTTCAACCAAGTGTGCCTAATAAAGCTAACCATTGGCAGGTATCTAAAGAAAAAAATCAAATCATGTGTTAGACTGAACTAGAAGAACAGTGAGCTATGGTAGTGGACCATACTATTGCATGCCAAAGTCAGGAAAAGAAACTCTTCACCAAGAGTGCAAGGATTTATGGTTTTCAGATTGGAGACCACATCTTACCATGAGACAAAAAGAGAGAATCAAAAGGAGTGCACAAAAAATGTGATTCCTGGTGGAGAGTTCCATTCGCTCATCACCGATTCTGGGGAGAAAATAGTTTTTTGCTAGTTTATCAAGATGAAACGCCATTTTCATTATCTCACAGTGGGGAGCATCTGAAGCACTTCAATCCTTGAAGTATCAGATAAGATTAGCTTGTACATATGTATTGTATTTGTTTTGTGCTATTTATTTTCATTTCTTTTTTGTGTCTTTCTTTTTGGGTAGCATGACTCTGTAGCGCAATGGTATACTCAAAGCACTGGAGATTCTGGATTCTACTCCCTTCGATTGTTTTTACTATCGATGGAAGTTCCCCAACTGGAGCCAGCAATTGTTCTCAAAATTTGTCACTCATTTTTAGGATAACATATGAACTATTTTGGTCCTGCAAGCCAAAATTCTCTTTTCCCTTCTCAAAAAATTATTTTGAGTATTCAAATTCTCCATTATTCAAGCTTTTTCAGCTAAGAGACTCGCAGGTTCAACAACTTCATCGACAAGCTTCAAATAAAGGATTGAACCATTAAACCATTGAACTCCGATTCCAAAAGTTCAATGGTTCAATGAGTTCAATGGTTCAATGACATTGGCAAACTCAAAGAGTTAAGCATTTCGACAAAAGTTCAAAGTTTAGTCGCTTGAAAAAGTTCAACGACTTCAAAAGACTTAGAATAAAAGAAGAAAGATTGAACCCATTGACCCATTGAACCTTGAACCAAAATGGTTCAAAGGTTCAAGGTTCAATGAGTTCAAGAGAATGGTTCAAGTGGTCAATTGAATGAGTGGAACACAGTATTGAACCATTGAATCAAAGTTGGTTCAATCAATCGGTTCAATCAAACGGTTCAAAGGAGTCCCCCAAAGCCCAAAGGGCAAGTGCCCTTGTGGAGGGCAGTGAACAAAAGGGAACAAAAAGATACCTTTCAAAAAAAAAATTCATGGTTAAATTTTATAAGTGAAATCCTTCAGACAAATTATCCGAAGGAATTCCTTCAAACATTTTTTCCGAAGGAATGATCAAAGGCCCGACGAAAAGTGACTAAGGTAAACGAAAGAAATCCTTTAGAAAAAATGTCTGAAGGAATTCCTTTGGACATTTTTTTCTGAAGGATTTGAAGAAGAAGGTCGCCCGAAGGACCCCGAAGGGTAGGTACCCTTGTGGGGGGATCTCGGTGACCAAGAAATGGACCTTTATCAAGGCCCGAGGGACACCTTCCCTTCGGGGGGGTTTCAAAGACATAAAGCTGAAGGAATTTCAAAGCTCGAGAGACTTAGAGAAAACAAAGGCTTATAAGAAAGAGGATGAAATGTTGAACCTTGAACCAAAATGGTTCAAAAGTTCAACAGTTCAATGAAAGCTCTAAGCAAAGGAAAGAATCAAAAGATTCTAGAGACCAGTTAAAATAGATGGTTCAAACGAATGAACCAGGAAAGCGAATGAACCAAAGAAGTGATAGAACTAAGGAGCTGAGAAGGCCACCTGAACCATTGAACCAGTGAACCAATGACGTCCTCGTAGACATCAAATTTAGGGTAATGAAATAGCCATTGATTTTCAAGTGTGGCGTAGAACCTAAAAACAAACTCAGTGACCAGCTGAAGAGGGAGCTGAAAGAGCTAGCAGAAAGGGAAAAGATAGCTTGAGATCTCAAATTGCAATAGAAAAGAGGGAAAGACCAAAAATATCTATGTAGGACTTATTTCCAATAGGTGGAATAGTCCACCAAGTAGACATCTAAGCTCGCAAGCATTAAAAAGTGCGACCTATTTTTCTCCCTTGGAATAAAAGTGAGGGGATAGCTGTGTACATATTTGAAGAAAGATAAGATGACTTATGTTGAGGAGAAGATATTTTGAGATGAATTGACATGACACAGTTAAGGCAAATGCCCTATTTCAGCATGGCCCCTTGACAAAACTAAAAATACATTCAAGGTATTAAATGCAGCATGGGTCATTTTATGAAACAAAGTGCCAAGTATTTATGGGTTGCTATATATTGTAAATCTCTTCTTTTAAGCAGGGGAGATCTTTTGGTTATAAAAGCAAAACTCTACTAAAATTGAGAGGTGATCACTGAGACTTTGAGCTCAGATTGTTAATCATATTTCTTTATTTGAATGAGAAAGCAAGTTACTTTCAGAATTTGTGCTGTAATAGCTTGTGTCATTTAGGAATTGTTCTTATGTCTATTCTCTGAAGGTGTTCTTGTCCATTGAATGAAATAAGCAGAACTAGTGGAAGTAATCAAGAAGGTGTCCTGAAGCCAACTGTGAGAAGACTTTGTGATGTCACCATTGTCTTTAGTGTGTTTTCTATTTGTTTCTGTATAAAAGATCTTAGGATGACTTTGTGCCCCCATTATCCTTCATATTTCACTCTTGGGCAGTTGAGGTGGAGACTTTGTGTTACACCTTTTTCTACTAGTTGTTACGCCCCCTGTTACCAGTTACTTGTTACTTATCATGAAGAACTCCCGTTGTTTGTTGTAAGACCACTTCCGAAAGAAGAGAAGTGCCTTCAGTGTTTTCACTTAGAATTCTCCTTTGTTTGTGAACATCATCTCTGGAAAAAGAGAGATGGATGGTGTTGTCCTACCCCTGAGTGTTATTTTCTACACACATATATATATATATGGCTCCTCATAGTTATAGGGAACCTCCCCTTGATGAGAGGAGAGATTTGTCCCCTTTTGATGTGGTAAACCTGCACACTTAGCTGACCAATCTCCTTATGTTGTGGTTGAAACTACCTATTTTATTCATCAGTTAGCTGGTGACAAAATATTCACCCAATAGTTGATTTGCCACAATATGACCAATAAAACTCATGTAATGAAACCATAATCATGTATTGATAGTGAACTGGTATAGATGATAGGTATTAATTTGGGCTACCTACTGGTATGGAGATGCACGTCTTAACTAGCAAGGATTATATTCATTTATTTAATTACTCTACGTTTGGGTGATGTTTGGGATATGTCAGTTTATGATCTTAGATAAGTACTACCATTAAATTGATCCGATAGACTCTATTGACCTGATTTTTATTGTAGCTTATGATATTATGCATCATAGTTATGAACAACCATAATGACAATGTATATCCTAAACATGAAAAACTTAGTTTAAATGCTAATATAAACAACCTAGGAATAGGATATTAACAATCAAAACCTAAGTGTAAATATAAAGCAAATAAATCAAGTGTAGACTAAATACAAGCATTCACAACTTAAGTATAAAATATGGATAATCAAGACTTAAGGGTAAATAAAATTCAATAGACCTACGGCAACCGAGGAAAGCACAAAAAGACAAAAAATCAAATAAAAACAAAAAATAACTAAACAAGTGAATGAAACAAACAAAATAGATCAAAATAAGCACAAATAAACAAACAGACAAATTCAAACCAACAAACAAAACAAAAAAAATAAAAGTTTACTAAACAAACTATTATAAACACAAAATGGTAAACAAACAAACAAAGCTAAACAAATGGAAATATACAAATAATGGTTAGTCGCAATGTTAGTACAAATAAAAAATAAATTGTTCATCCATGTGTAATAGAGGTGTTACTCTTGGCGACAGGGTTATCCCTAAGCTAGGTAGCAATGACACAAGTAAAATAATACAAGAACAAAGGGCACAAGGTTGCCCCTAGGCTATAAGGAATAATTACAAAGTGTACGATGACAAATAGTTACCCTTAGGCTATAGAGCACAACAACACAAACAAACAAAATGGGGGGAATAAACTAATAATAAGGGGTATCCAAACTGACTCCAGATGCACTAGGCAAGTGGATGTTGCCTACATATTCCCATGGACACTAGGTCTAACATGAACTTTAGATCAAATGTAGTTCTCCTATAATATGGGATAGAATAAAATGATGTTAATGAAAACATGATTGACTTGTAAAGGAAAATAAAAATTGTTTCATAAAATGGTGAGTGTGTAAGAAAAGAGAGGGATGATTTTCACAATTATGGAAGCATTAACATAGAAAACTTGTGCAAGAGTGAGAGTATGATTTAGGTTAAAACCATAGTAAAAGACAAGACATGAGTACGTACTAATGAATTGAATTGGTAATGCATAGTGTTTACTACATCTATGGCTCAAAAAGAGAATGAGCTCGTAAAATGGTGAGAACATTGGTTGAGGTCGCTCACAAAATGATAAGATCATTGGATAAGGTTACTCATAAAATGGAAAGAGCATAAGAGCACAATAAAGATGTGGAAAATAAAAGACAAGTAATTACTTATGAAATAGTTAGGAGTCCCAAAATCCTTAAGGCAAAGAAGTGATCGTGGTTCCAAATAGAAATAAAATGATGAAGTGGTGATCGAGCTAACTCAAGATACCTCATGTATCTAAGTGTTGCCTACATAGTCTATGTGAACCTTAGGCTGATGTAGTTCTCCCAAAAATGGGATTAAAAAGACCAAGGTGGTCTAGAAATGAAGCTTGATAGGTAAAAAAATACATCCTATAAAATTTTGATGGCTTTATATCTCGCATGGAAATTTAAGCTAATTTTCATGATTTTAGGATTTTTAGGATTTTCCTAGGTCTTTTACAAATGTTTAGGGGTTTTTTAAATGTTTCAATTATTTTTGGAATTTTATAGGCATCTCAACTCTATTGAGAATCATGAGATACAAAATGGTCTAACTCACAAAATAGTGAGAGTGTGGCTTAAGGTGATCATAAAATGGTGAGTGTTTAAACTTAAAATGTTCGTAAAACAGTGAGAGCATTCAAACAAGGGTGGTTGAGATGGCCTCAAAAAATATTGAGCATTATTTACATAGTCCAAATAGACCTCAAGCTACTGTAGTTCCAACTAAAACTGTGAAAGTTGAAAAAAAATTCCACTATTTTTGGTGTTTTTGGTATCTCAACTCAATAGAGAATTACAAGATACAACACAATCCAAACTCACAAAATAGTGAGAGCGTATTGATTTAAAATGCTCACAAAATGGTGAGATTATTCAAATAAGGGTGGTCGAGCTGACCTTAGTAAACACTGAGTGTTGCCTACATGGTTCAAATGGACCTCAAACCACTATAGTTCTGCCTACAATAGTGAAAGTTGGGAAAGTTCCCAATATTTTCAATGTTTTTAGTATCTCAAATCAATGGAAAATTATGAACTACAACATGGTCCAAACTTGCAAAATGGTGAGAATGTATAGCTTAAAAAATACTCACAAAATGATAAGAGCATTGCAAAGGGGCGACTGAGCTGACCTTAACTTAAATCAAGTGTTGCATACATAGTCCCACATCACCTTAAGTCACTGTAGTTCTACCTGCAGTGGTGAAAGATTGGAAAATTTCTCAATATTATTGGTTTTTTTGGTATCTCAACTCAATGGAGAATTATGAGATATAACACAGTCCAAACTCATAAAATGGTGAGAGCATATGACTTTAAAAAAGGATTACAAAATAATGAGAGTGTGGAAAAGGGGTGACTGAGCTAACCTCAACTTAAATCAAGCACTACCTACATAGTCCCACAGGGCCTCAAGTTATTATAGTTCTACCTACACAAAATGCGTTCAACTAAGTACCACTAAGTTTAGGTATAAGAAAATGGAAAGGTATGGCAACAATGATGGTAAGGTGATGTGGCAAGGCATGGTAAAGTGGTTGTTCCTAATTTTTCTAAAGGTGGTTATAATTAAGAAACAATGACAAGGATCGATGGTACTAATTTTCCCACAGGTAGTTATAATTAGTAGCACAAGTAATAGAACGTAACAATAAATGAAGAATGTAATTGCCAAGACCACTGGCAAACTACTTTCATATACTTCCATTCAAAATTTTGATTCTAAAATAATTTTTAGAACTACATTCGATATCAACCACTAAGCGTGCCTAAAGTACAAATAAATCAGAACCAAATCCAAACATGATAGGAAGGGGTTAGGTAAAAAGAACTAACTAGAAATAGGCTAAGGTAAGGTGGAACGGTATATGATATGGTACAATGAATAAGTATAATGTATCATAAATTAAATGATTCTTGTAGATAATAATTGGAGTCCCTCAAGTTTAAAAATGTTTGAGGTGCATTACATTCATTAGTTCATCAAGTTCAACTCCTTCTAGTACGGTGATCCTGTATGTTCCAAGACCATAGTTAGCAGTAACTACATAAGGCCCTAACCAGGTTGGTTGGAAATTTCTTTTATTCTTTGTCTCAACATTGACATTTTTTTAATTTTATTTTAACACAAGGTCACTAAGCTTGAATTCTCAATGCTTAATGTGTCGATTGTATTAGCCTTATAATCTATTATGGTATGCCTAAAGGTTATTCAAGGTAGTCATACACTTTTCATCAAGTAGGTCTATCTCTTGAAAATGAGTTACTTTATGGTCCTCATCATCAATGATGTGTTGTAGTAAAATCCAGGGAGAAGGCAACTCAACCTCTACAGGAAGAATAGACTTAGTATCGTAAATAAGTGAATATGGAGTAGCTCATATTGGAGTACAAAATGTGGTATGATAGGCCCAGAGGGTGTTAGATAATTTCAAGTTTTAATTATGACCAACATCATTGCTAATCTTCTTCAGAATATTAACAATAGTTTTATTAGAAGCCTCAACTTGGTTGTTGCCTTACGAATAGTAGGTGGTAGAGAAATGTTGATACAGTATTGGGTATAAAGTGCTTTCGCATCTTTGCTTTTAAATGATCTACCATTATCAGATATAATGTCGAATGGAATACCATAATGGTAAATGAGATGATTAAATATGAATTTGGATATATGTCCACTCGTGATGTAAGTGAGAGGAATGGCTTCCACCCACTTAGTGAAATATTTAGTAGCAATTAGGACATGTTTATGGCCATCTGAGGACATAGGATTAATCTTGCTTACAAGATCGAGTCCCCATGTTGAGAATGACCATGGTGATGTCAGTGGTTTGAGCATTTTGGTTGGAGCATGAATCAAATGAGTATGCTTCTAACACTTTACACACCTCTTCACATATGCAATTGTGTTTATTTCCATAATTGGCCAGTAATAACCAGTACATAGTAACTTCTTGGCTAGGATTGCCCTACTGGTGTGGGTTCCACACACTCCTTCATGAACTTCCCTTAATGCTAATATGGATTCTGATGAAGGTAAACAATGAATAAAAGTTCCATCTTAGCTTTTATGATATAAGGTAGGCCTAAATAAAGTATAAAGATAATCTTGATGGGTGAAGACTTTTTATTTATTACATGAAAGGTCTGGAGGCATAATTTAGTCTTACAAATAGACATATATGTTAAAATATGAGGGATATGTGGGACAAATGATGTCACAAACCATTTAAATGATTGGTTATTCATGTACCAGTGTTAAGAGATGTTTAACAATAAATTGATAGTCCTTAGCTTGGTTTGTAATCTAAATCATGGAGCCAATAGTGGCCATGGCATCAACAGTTCTATTATTGTCTCTAGGTATCCATTTAAATTAAATGTTGGAAATTTGTTACTTGAGAGTGATGACCATGTATTTATATGGTACCAAATTCTCATCCTTCATTTGGTACTAGTCTATGACTTGATTGATGATTAGTTGTGAATCACTGTGAACCAGTAAATATTGGATGTTCCACTATACTGCCTAGCAAGGCCCTACAATGAGTGTTTTGTATTCGGCCATGTTATTATTATAGGTAAAATAGATATGAAAGGACTTAGGAATTATATCACCTTGTGATGTAAAAAATAATATTCTGACACCTGATCCATGAGCTTGAATGAACCATCAAAGTAAATTATATATTGTTCTACCTCAGGAGGTGCTTTTACTTATGCTACGATCATAATGCCCTCATCTAGAAATATAAATGTAAGAAGTTAAGTATTGTGAAGAAGAGCTTATGTAAGCAGATTTATGAGAACTTACCCTTTAATGACCTTTTGATTGGCATATTTGATTTCAAACTCACTCAAAAGCATGATCTAGTTTGTCATGTGGCCCTATAAACTTGTTTTGGAAAGTATACAATTAATCAAATCTACTTTAGTAATAATAATGGTTTTGTTTTTTAATATGTAATGACATAACTTTTGGGCTGCAAAAACCATTACTAAATAAAAATTTTCAATCGACATATAATTGTACCCATTTGTGACAAATGTTCGACATAGATAATACACAGCATGTTCTTTTCCTTGTTCATCATGTTGTGTTAAAAGTGCCCCTAGGGCATTCTCAGTTGCTGACAAGTAAAGTAACAATGTATTTTAAATCATAGGTGGCAATAAAATAGGTGGATTGGCCAAATATTTCTTAAAATGTTTAATGCTTGCTAGCACTCTTCATTCTATAAGAAAGTAATGCCTTTATTTATCAAGTGTGTAAATGGATGTCATTTATCATCCAATTATGATATAAAGCATTGGATTGACTATATTTTTCCCTATAAACTATGGAGCTACTTCAAAGTAGATGATATCATCATTTTGGTAATGGCTCAAACTTTAGTTGGATCAAATTCAATGCCCTTTCAAGAGACAATGAAGCCTAACAATTTTATAGAAGTTACTCTAAATACACACTTCTTAGGATTGAGCCTAACTTTGTACTCGTAAAGTCTCTCAAAGATTATTTGAAGTATCATTGGATAATCGACAGGGATCTTTGATTTACTCAGGAAGTCATCGACATAATCCTTAATGATATCATGCATCATATCATGGAAAATCACTAACATGGCTCATTGGTATGTGGCTCCTGCATTCTTGAGTCTAAATGACATCACTTGATAATAAAACATTCCCCATAGAGTGGTGAATGTTGTTTTGTGCTAGTCTTTTGATTTGGTTATATCTTGAAAACCCATCTATAAGAAAAAGCATTTCATATATGGTCTTTGAGTCAATAATCATGTCAATATTTGGCAAAGGAAAGTTATCCTTAGGGTAGGCTTTGTTGATATCCCAAAAATTAGTGCATATTTTGATACCTTCTAGTTTCTTGCTCATCGATATAATGTTAGAAATCCATTCTGAGTAATAAATCAGTCGAATGCATCTCGCATCTAAGAGTTTATCCAACTCTTTCTTAACTAGCATAGTGATATGAGATTACATATTTCATAGATTTTGTTTAACTAGTTTGACATCAGTATGTAAAACAAGATGGTATACAACCAAAATAAGGTCTAATCCTAGCATATCTGAATAGGGCCATGGAAATATGTCAACAAACTCCCTTTAGAGGTGGTAAATACTTCACATTCCTCCTCAGTGAGGGACATGCCTAATTTGATCCATTTTAGGTCCTATAAAGACCCAATGTTAACCTCATAAGTGTCCTCCATAAGAAGTGTAGAACTATATTCTAAAATAGTTGGCAAGGAGGTAAATTGGTTGGCAATGGAAAATTCCTCTGGTTAGATTGGCTCATCTAATTCTCCTAAGCAGGATGAATCAGAATCTCCTAATGCTGGTAAAGGCCATGTGATAAATACTTCAGGGCACTCTTAAAAAATATGTGTAAAAGTTTATTGCTCCTTGGTATTGATCTCAGATCCATAAATAAACCTTGGACTATAGGTCCCTTGTGCTTCTTATGAAGAGGGGTGAACATCCCCATTTAATGGTGCTTGAAACAGGTTTTCACCAAGAGACTTGCATTTTTCTTTACTTTTACCCTAGCCTAAAAGTGCCTCAAAGAGGTACCACTTTTAGACCTCAATGTTTGATTTTGTTTTTGTTTTTGGCCAAGGAAGTTCACCTGTTCTTCAAAATAAGCAGCATGATCCAATCTAAAAGAAAAGCCTTACTTATGATCTCAGAGATGAATGTGATTCCTCAAACCCATAAAGTCATAAATGGCCTCATCATTTTTGAACTCATCTAATGGCATTATCGACTCTTGTCGGTCCTAGTCTATCAACTGTGGGTGATAAAGGGTAAGAGGTGAAGGGCAATAAATAGGGTCAATGGTACAAATGGCATAGGGGTTAAACAAATTTGTATTGGCAAGGTCATCGTAGATGCTATAATCAGACCCTCTGTTACTGTTAGTATTATCTTCACTAGTCGATGGTGTTGGAACCTGAATAAGGTATGTAGGGTTAACCCTTGGTGGTTTAAATACAATAACATGGGTTCCCTTATATTTACTCATTGAAACCAATTTGATTTTTCCTTTTTGTTGTATCCCCAGGCCTTTACCTTCATAAACTAGGTTATCCATAATCCAATTAGGAATAAGATACTTTGTGCTTTGGTAAAATTCAGATAGCTCATCAATATAAAGCCATGAATTGTCTTCTATTAAGGAGTCATATTCTAGGCCAAAGGCTGATTTGAAAATAATGGGTTTAGAAAGATGAGATTTCTTCTTGGTTTGCCACTCCATGCAAATAGTATTGGCCTTGGGTTTCTCATAGGCTTTCAAATTCTGTGGAAACTTGGCAATGTGAAAAGAGTCATGGGTATTGTATTCTTTGATACCTTTGTCAAATATATAGAAATGGTTGGCAATGGCTGGTGGAGGTACATATAAGGTAGAATCTAGGTTGTTTGGGTTAATGTAATTGGCTTCTATTCTTGATTCAATGGCTTTGGCTTTCTTGGCTCTTTCTCTGTTAGATTTGGGCTTAGGATTCAAGCCAAAATGATAGTTATAGCTCTTATACTCGACCTCAAGATATTTACAATATTGATAAGGCTGGAGATCAACTAGTATAGTCACTTCCATCTCTGAATGGGAAAATTTTATACTCTAATGCAACGTGGAAGGTATGGCCTTGATTTCATAGATTCAAGGTTAGCCCAATAACAAATTGTAAGATAATTCTAGGTCCAAAACATGGCATAGAGTGTCAAGGGTCAAAGGCCCAATGACCATCAGAAACTTGATAGTACCGTATGATTCTCATTCCTCATTATCATATGCCTTGATGATAATAGTATTTGGTTGTAGGTCGGCTATTGTGTATCTAATATGCTTGATAAACTTAAAAGACATAATGTTGAGGCTCGAACCATTTTCTATAAAGATGTGTTTAACTTTATGGTTTGTTATACCAACCTCGATGTATAATGGGTTATTATGTAATGGGCCCAAGTATGACATGTCACTTTGGTCAAAGGTAAGTCATTGACCAGGGGGAAATGTCCTACCATAGCTTGAAATTTATCTGGCATGATGTCATCAGGTACGAGTGATTGGCTCAAGTACTCATTCAATATACTTGTGGACATTCGATGTATGTAGCAAATCCATGATGGATATTTTCACAAGAGTATTTTGTAGATACTCCATAATGTCATAGGTCTTTCCTTTGTTTTTGGAAGTTAGCTTATTTTTTATAGGCATGGAGGCTTGAATGGGCTCATTTGTGGCATTTAGTTGCAGTCCTTTGATGGTAATCTTATCTTGTTGAGTTGTGATTGTACAATCTTAATCTGGTATAGGACCTTGGTAATTGGTTGGGGATGTAATAGGGCCTATAATGGTAATTATAGGGTGGTGTTGAGCCTAGTTGCTAACACGGTCTTAAGAATAATTACCAGCATAAGGAGGTTGGTAGGCATTGTTTGATTGATAGGCATTGTTGGGTGAAAGTATTGGTTTGTTGGTAGTTGGTTGAGGATTAATGGTAATGGTGGAAATATGACCACCCAAGATGTGTCCTAAAACATTATTGTAAGTATATGTGACAACATGATGGCTTCCTTCGTTGGTTTGGTTAATTTTATCTTGGTTCTGACCATTCTATTGTTGTTGTTGTTGGCATTATTGTTGTTGATTTTACAGTGTATTTCTCTTCCATTGTTGTTGTTGTTATTGGTACTTTTTCTATTTGTTATTGTTAGGTTGGGTAAATGGATTCTGATAAATGACCAAATTATGATTGGTCTTAGGATCATGGGTATCTCTTTATATCTCTCCATTATATTCTCAATCAGATGCCTTAGTTGAATACAACATCATATGGAATGCCTTTGACTCGATGGTACTCATAAAATTCTTGTTCTTTGTACTAGCCAGGAAAAGGAATCCTTTCAAAAAATAATTTCGGCACCGACCAATGAATCATATTTGTCTGAACTAGTTTTTAGAATACAAACTCAATAGGCTCCCTGAAGTCATTGAATTGTCCGGCAATGGGTGGTCTTCTCCTTGGAGGAGAGCATTGCAATTGGGCTTGATTTTGTGGCTATTGGTTTTGTGGAGGCCTTGGCTAAATGAATGGAGGTGGTGGTGGTTGAATGGGTAGAGGTAAATGGATAGGTGGTGTTTTCACCATTTTTACATGATGCAATTCAATGACCCCATTGCCAACAGCATTCTTGTTGCATTTGTAGGCCTTTGGTCTTTCATTATTATTGGCTTAGGGTGGCATTAAATTTGGTATTTGAGTAAGGTTATAATTTTGGCTATGGCTTTGATCTTGGTTTTGTTGGCCATGATGTTGATTTTGGCTCTGGTTGGAAGAAGATAGTTTGGTGATCCCTTTATTAACAAGGTCCTTATCAATCTATATCCCTTTCTCAATACCATTTTCAATTGTATGAGCACATTGCAGCTCAAGATGATAAGATATCTAGTTGTGTAGGCTCCTGGTAAATATCATGGCCAATTGTTTGTCTAGAAAGTTATGAGTGAACCAGCTTGCTAGTGCTCTCCATCAGTATAAGTAGCAAAGATTTCACCATTTTTTTATTTTACTTGGCCCAAGTCCACAACTATAATCTCATGCTCGAGATTATATAAAAAATACTATACAAACTTCTAATAAATATCATCAAAGTCAGGTACAGAATTATTTGACAATTTTAGAAGCCATTCCAAGGCTTGTTCGGTTAGACTTCTTGGAAAGAGTAGAAGCAAATATATGTCACTATATGCCTCTAGTTGGCAAGCAACAAAGAATTCTTTCAAATGCTCTTTAGGTTTGCTTTTTCCCTTGTATTTGTCAAATTTAGGTAGCTCATAACTTGACAAAAATGGTATTTGAATATAATCCATGTTGAATGGATATGAGCATATTTTGTCTAGTTTGAACTTCTTTGTTTGCTTGCTGATCTGAAAGGCTTGAATTGCATCCTGCATTTGTTGCAACTCTTGGGCAATGAAGTTGGTTGGAGAGGCATGTTGTTGTTGGGGTTGCATGGTCAAAGATGAATTACCTTGATTGAGGTAGGAAGGAATGGCATACTGTGAAATATTTATTTGATTGGTCGAATGACCAGGTATACGTATCCATGCACTAGGATTGTACTGTTGATATAGAATACATTTTTGTTGGAAAACATTTTGGCTAGGGTTTGTTACATAGCCTTGGTTGGCAAATTACAGCTACAATAGTGGCATTTATCTAGGTTTAATATGTTGGTATTGTTAGGTTTGGATGGGAACTTATTGTCTACTTGTCAACCCTGTAGTTTGAAGGGAACACGTTGTTGGATAGAACCCTATTGTATGTGTGATGTCCAATTGGGTGAAATGAAACTATTGCCTAACACCTGGTATTTATTGTACATTGGAACCTTGCTATTGATTAAACACCTATTGTTGGTTTGACACTTATTGAGGGTTTCGTATATATTGTTGTTGACCAACTGGCACTTTTTAAGTAATAGAAATATGTTGTGGATTTGGCAACATTTGTGATTGTTGAGGTATATTGGTCTATGCTTTTTGTGGTAGAACATTTGATGCCACATGTTGAGGTGCTGTAGTGTTTTACCCTTGTTAAAGTGGTAAGTTAGTATTTTATTGGCTTGTTTTCCCCTGTTGTGCACTCGAGGAAGTGGCTGATTGAGGAGTGGAGGTTGTTTTTTGTATTTGGGAAATAGGCATACCCATCCCTTGTTGTTTCACCACTCGTGGCATCAGTTGGACGAATTTGTTGTGTGTTGCTCGATGATAAATTAGACCCACTTAGGTTTCAATTAATATGCACGTGCATGATATCCACTATGTTTTGAGTGAGGTCTTTTGTTTGAGTGATAGTTTATTCAATCATTATGGAGACATTCAACATGTCACCAACCAGTGTGCTTTGGCTAAAGGGGTCTATGTTTTGATTTCCATAACCTGAAGCATCTATCTGTGGCCCTGTTGATGGAGCTAGCTATATAAGTGGCATGTTTGAAATAACCATTGCATTTAAATTGTGAGTTAGGTTAAGATAATTTTGGTATGCTTGTTGTACCTATTCCAATTGATCATCTATAAGACCTTTCCCTTTTGCAAATGCACTTTGTCTTTGTTGAGGTATTTGTACTAAATCTTGATTGTAACTAGTTGACACATATTCAAACTGTTGGTTTTGAGGCACATTATTAGGGGTTCTAATCAAACTAGTCAGATTTTCATGTGGGAAGTCTAGCGGGAATTTGGCTCCTACTTCTACGGCCTTGACTAGAATTTCATCTTTGTTCTCTAAAAAATGGTGATCAAACAAGTACATATCATAACTTGTCTACGTGGGTGTCATTACATAGAAGGGCTCTTCTTGTTGGTTTTGTTTTATAATAAGCATCACTTGTTCAAGCAACTATGTCGTTTGCTCTTATTTTTTGCTTGGGTAGGATGGTGCACTCACCAAATATTGTGTTAGTGGGTCATACCTTTTTTCTTCATATGAAATATATGGATCCATCTCATATGTTATATCATCACCATATGACTCTTGAACAAAAGGGTCACTAGTCACAAATTTTTCATAGTCCAGATTGTACGTAGTCCCGTTATGTGTATAATGAGGCATGTTCGAATTTATGACTAAGTCACATGAAAAACAAAGGTATAAAATGGCAAACAATCAAGGTCTAAAACAACCAACATTTGGCTCTGTTCAAAGACGTCTAAAGGGTAAAACAACTAAACTAGGCAAAAGTAGAATAAAAACATGAAACCGGTCTAATAAAAGTACTAATTTGTCCAAAGGCAGTTATAATCAGTGGAAAATATAACACAAAATCTCAAAACTCGTCTATGGCTAAGGTATTGATTTTTTCAAAGGTGGTTATAATCAGTGACAAAGGTCTCTAGACAAGGTATAACAATCATAAATTATATCGAAAGGATAATAATGATTTGCCCAAAGGCGGCTATAATTGTGAGCATGGAAAAAAAGGCTAAACTCAGAAATAAAATTCAAACTAAAGCAAGAACTCAAAAGCAATCTAAATCTAAGGTAATGACTTAGATAAACTCGATAAAACAACTCATAAAATAATCTAAATGCTAAGGTAATTGGATGGGAAGACACTCGGTAATTGGCTCACAAAGACTTGATATTTGGCTCACAAAATACTATTTGACAATGAGCTAGGACATTTTATAACTCAGTACAACAAACTCCTAAACAAGGCACATGGCAACAAACTTGGCACAAAGGATGCTCAAACAAAGCACAAAACAACAAATAATAGCTAGGTCTAGGCAAGTGGTCTTTAGATCAAATAAGAAATCAATACAAATAACACAATTCAAACACAAAAGATAGACTACCTAAGCCCAAATTAGACAAGGCTTCGGCATAAACTTGAATAATTTAAGATTTGTACTTCGAAAGATTGAATTTTAAATTTAATGCAAAAGACTCAGATTTTCTAAAGAAAATAAGCTAGACGAAAACAGACAACATAACTGCACATTTGAAACAAAAGGTATGAACGATTTTAGAACTTGGTTTCAAATATGACAAGTGTTTGGGAACAATTTAGGCAACGTAACAACTCTCCTTCAAATAAATGATATGACAATGGTCTTAGACTAAAATCCAAGGCAAATGTTTGAAACAAAATGGGGAGCATAACAACACCCCATTAAACAAGTGACACACAAACGGTTTTGGAATAAAACTCGAAGACAAAAGTGCAAAACAAAATGGGCAAAGTAACACCTCTTAGGTTAAAGTGGTGTGAAAACACGTGATGGTTATGACTCATTTTGATTTGACAAACAAACAATTTTAGTCTCAAACACACATGTAAATAAAAGAAAATAGAAATAGCACTAATGGCTCGTCCTATCCCTAAACTGACAAGGTGTGCGTAGCTTCTGCCAAAGTTTCCATCGATATACCAATGCTTGAAAGGAATTAAGTGTTAATGTAAAAATTAAAGAATATGTGTAGGTAGAGTTTTTAAGCCCCCCTTTGTCTCTCGAGCATTGGTATGTGGCATGAACTTAGAGTGAGGAGCACTCGATATTTAGCAAGATATTATGTGGCAAGTGGGGTTGACTAAAATCTATAATTTTCAAAACACACTAAATGGTCCCAAGTGTGGCTAACACAAGGACACATCACGTCAATTGGGTTTAAACTCATTAACTTACTATGTAAAAGACTAGTCTTTTGCACAATGAATTTAGCCATGTATTGCTTAGTGAAGTCTGATGTTTAGCGTGAATTGACCCAAGTTTTCGTTATGATTGGAAGGCTAACCACTCAGCCCCAAGCAATCTCAGTATCACGTATCCAATTTATATACTCCATCATAGAGTGAGGTTGGTATGATGTTGGGAGATAAAATCTCAGGCCAACGCACTCTTAAAGAACTTGTGAGGAGATGATGAACTCCTGCCCACAAGTCAAATGCAAGAAAATAAATAAAATAAAAATTGGAAAGACTTTAGAGGTCCTTTCTAGGTCACCCAAGTCACTCGAAGCTTGGAAAGAGCATACATGACATTCTTTTCATTCTAGGCTAAACAAACAAAGCGCTTTTGGTCACCTGAGTTCTTTATAGGTGATGGGGGGAGAGCATACACGTAAAGTTTTTAGTTTTTCACAAATAACGAATTTAATCTAGGAACTTTGAAACTAGCTAATAAACAAAGATCAAACAAAAAGAGAAAAGCTCTTAAGAGCTCTAGACTAAAGTGGATGTTCTTTTTAAAAGCCCCAACTCAAATGTGAATGAAGTTGTGAACCCTTGGCCTTGTTTTCTCTTGTAAAAACTCTTGAAATGCAAGAAGACAAGTTTGGTTAGATTAATTTTAAGCACTAAAATAAAAGTGTGTGAGAGACTTAGAAGTGTTAGGCCTCTCTTTCTCCACCTTTGTCCCTACAAAAATGTTAAGGGGTTGTCTTATCTGTAGGCAAAAAGGCAAATCAATAAACAACATTCTATTTTTAGCTCTTGGGTTTCTTTTTTTAACTTAGAGAAATCGTCGTTGATTACTGCAGTGATCATCGTTGATTCATGCGATCAACATTGAGTTGTTACAATCATTATTGTTTCCTGCAATCACACCAAAAAAAAACATGTTTTGAAAGAAAAAATGCTTGATAAAAAAGTTTCAAACTCAAATTTCTTACGGCCCTACAAGAAAAAGGTTAGACAAGCAATAAACTAATTGTTAGGCACCAAAAAGAAAGCAAAAAATTTAATTTTTGCTATGTTTCTGGTTTGTTGTGTTTTGATGTAGAGATCATTGTCGATTCTTGCAATCATCTGCAATTTGATATGATCGTCATCGATCCCTATAAATTTATAAAAAATGACGTAAATTTTGGGCATAAAACTCTAAACTTGAAGATATAAATACTTTTTTTAAGAAATCTAAAGGTTGCACATCATTCTTCTTGGTCATACAGAATGTGTGGTCCCACCAGACGTGCCATTATATATCTTAGAAATTTGAAGAGCACACAAATGTTGATTAGTTCCTTGTTAGTGAAGGTAATAAAAATCGATGCATAACAAACAATGAAACTAAGCACTCTTGCCTAAAAACTAGAGGGAGCATAACATAATAAACAAGATCACAAAATAGATATAAAAATACACAAAAATTTTACCTCCCTTATCGAAATTGATGTCCGCTTGTTGGCATAGTAAATGTTCGTGCTCGGTCTATGGCATTATAGACTTCTATTAATGCTTCTCCATGTTGGTAACACTTCTCCAATGGCCACTTGTGGCTTTACTTTGCTTTGGCTTGGTGTGAAGCTTGGTATCAAATGGGCACTATAACATTACTCTGATGGTTTCTTGAAGATATTTTTGCAGAATAACCTTACACACAAAAACTTGTTTGGGTAGAGTGGAGGCACTTATATGTATAGGTCTAAGAACTAACTCTAAGCCTAAGGAGGTTAGGTTAAGTTCTAACTTTAGTTGAGTCTAAAATAACCTAGGTTGAGTCGGGGTAACCATGTTTTGGGTCAAAGCACTCATGAAGTCTTGACAAATCATTTTCAGATATGAGCCATGACAACTCAATTTACATATTTGTGAGGTTGTGACTCATCTTTTTGGAATATTAGGAATTAATAAATCACTTTATTAGCTTCTTTGACCTTAACTTCATATTTGGCTAAAAAAATCATTTTTTTGATAAATGAAATTCACTAATTCAACTTGAAATTTTTAATTAAGCAAGTTAATTAAGATTTGTTTTTTAATTAACTTGATTAGTGTTTTTTGGCTTTTGGCAATTATTTTTAATTAATAGCTCAGAGTGTCAAATTACTAGTTCTTAATTTGACTAAGGTTGAAACCGGACTAGATTATTGGTGCATGCAAAGTCATACCCTAAATAAGCAAGTCTCACCACATTTCTTAGCACTTAAATCCCTTACATGGACAAATTTGAACATTCAGGGGATTTTTAGGTTTAGATTGCATCGTGTGCTAAAAATTAAACTGAATCCCAATTTAAGCACGAAAGTGGCCAAAATTGAGTTTCTACATTGTGATGTTGTCTATGCTCCCTACATTCATATTCCCACCCTTTCTTATCCTAAATATTGTATGACCAAATGCTCTATTTTTAAAAATGATGTTGTCATTACTAAATGTACCCAGGTTTGGAATATAGATAACTTTAGTACTAATTCACATAATGTTAAAAAAACCATTCATGAGGAATTGAATTCTATAATGACGTAGCTAGTATAAAATCCCACAACTTCTCTAATTTTCCCTAATTCCGACACCATTTCTTAACCCCCTTAAGCTAATAAGGAGCTCAATAAAACTAGTTTTTATTTGGTCTTTATCCTTAATAATGATAATCTTTCTCTTTGTGGTGCACCCCTCTCCAAAGCAACAGGGAGCATTAATTTAAGGGAAGAGGTTGTTTAAGTGAGTCATCTTTTTTGGCATGTCTATGGCATTTGCCGTAAAGGCCCTTAGGGTATAGAAACTTTTCATAATTTACAACTTCACCTCTCTATCAACCATTATATGAAAAACCAATTCCGTTAGGGGCCTTGATTGGAACTTGATGTTAGTGGCAAGCCCAACATTGCATTTTGGATCAACAAGGATTGGGTTTTTATCCGATAAGGCCACATGCTCCTCTTGACTGACTTTATTGTTTGTTATGAATTATTATTTGATGTGCATAAGCCACTATGTCCACAATGATCTTTGTCATAATTTGACTTTCATGCCAAATTCTAGTAAGGATTTTGCGTTTCTTATGCACATTAAGGTTGTTAGTTTATTTTGAATATAGTGACAAGTTGAGTAGTTCAAACTCGAGTTCTCACATTATTGGTCTCCATTTTTTTGTTCCCTATTTTAAAAATAGGGATAATTACTCTATTCAAAACATAACGTATGTTGGTTGTGGTGGTTTGGTGTTTACCAATGGTTAAATATTAGATTCTATATGTTAATATTACAAGTCGTCGTCCAATGTGATAATGATGTTACAAGGCTTCCTTGTTTTATAATGATGTTACAAGTTTTGATTTTGTTGTTTTGATGCATGGATGATTATTATAACCCCGTCCATGCTACTTCTAAGGGTATATGCACATTTCTTCTTCTTGTGGTAACATGTTAGAATGTGGTGTGGGCAACACTCATGTTAGTGTGTGATGTGGACAATGTGATGTGATAGATTTAGTATGATGATATTGTCTCACATTGAGTTCTTTCTAGTGTGTTGACTTTTTATTTATGTTGAGATGTTTGCACTACAAACAACGATGTCTATGTTTCTATGTTGAAAACTCTATCTCTATAATCCCCAACTCATATGCACACAAAGGCAAATACAAACGCTTCTCAAAACTCATTAACTGCAACAACATTTATCGTGGACCTTCTCTATAATCAAAATCCACATTTCAACTATAATCAGATCCTATAGGCCCAATGGCACTTATTTCTCGACAGTTTTCATTTCTTTCTACCCATCACATTAAATTTTATGCCATGGCCACCAGATTTAAATTCTAAAACTATCATTCGCATAATGCTTCACTGCGAGGGATTTTTAGGGTAAAGTGATCGTCCATTAAAACAAACATCGCTCCAAATCATTGATTATTCCTCGTAATAGCGTTTGTGCTTTGAATCTATTATTACTCCAAAATTTTATAAATTTGTGCCTGCTAATGTTTTCAAATTTATTGCCATCTGTAATCTATTAATAGCTTTAACTTTACATGCCATGAATTCTTCCTTAGCTGCATATTGCCTTCGAGACTTGGGAGATTCCGAACCCCCTTGGCAGATTCAATTTGGATATAGGTGTTGGTGGCACTTATGGTGCTTCGTAAGAATTCTAACACATGCTGCTACATGCTCTAAACAATCCATTTGTGCTACTTGACCTCTTCCTCCCCAGTCCAACCAACCTTCCCACGATCATGTAAAGCCCTTGCAAATTAATTAATTGCTGTACAGTTTATTTTCGGGCATGCAAGACGGTGCACGGCTATCATGAAAGGCATGGCAATAATCTTTTAAAAACAATGCCATAACATCAAAGGAAAAATGTCTCTTGACCATTGAGTAATATGGTTATTCTTGAAAAACAGTATTTTTTTCATTTGTGCATTAGGAAAATTCCACTAGTAAGCTTCTTAAAAATGAGGTCCATAATTAAGTTTTCCCTATAAATTAGTAGGATTTGCTTATGGATAGAATTTAGCTCTGTAATATGTAGCAAACAACAAATCAAAGGTTTCAAAAAATACCCATCTGTGCAAGGTTTGCCTTAAAAAACAGTGATTTGTGTAGTGCAGAGTCGTCAGGAAACAATATGTTACAAATACCCCAATCCATGTAAATAATATAAAGCTCTACTTCAATAATAACGATGACCATCAATTTAGGGGCTAAATTTTCAATAGGTATGGCCATATACATGGGAAACGACAAAAACAAATACCCGACCATCCAACTCAGGCTATGCTTAGACACTGCCTACCAACCTCCTCCTTTAGCACAAGCTGCTTCTATTGTAGTGCTTCTTTGGTATTGCACAAGCTGTTTCTTATGTATTGCTTCTTTAAATACCACTCAAACCTTGGTGACAAGGCAAACACAGGGCTACACGAGCAGCCCATTTCAAGGTTTTGCTAAACAAGTTTTCAACCTTCTTTTTTAAAGCATCCTAAGTTCAAAGCATTTTTTTACTATGTAGAAAGCAATTAACCACATCTACAACTGTCACCAACAATCTTTGGTATATAAATCAACTCCAAGTCCCTTTACTTCTAAAATTTGAAGCCCCATCACAAGAACAAGCGGGGGCGCCTTTTGGTGAGAGAATTTAATTTAATTGTATTGCCACTTAGAGGATTACTCTCATCCATTAGCCGTGAAAGGCCACTCCTCCC
Organism: Torreya grandis; assembly: GCA_037957365.1. NCBI lineage: Eukaryota > Viridiplantae > Streptophyta > Pinopsida > Cupressales > Taxaceae > Torreya > Torreya grandis. The sequence continues at coordinate 1,053,944 of JARHVA010000370.1, forward strand.
GAGGTGTAAGAAAAAAACCACCTTCAATTACTGACTGACTGCCTCTGCTTGTGCCAAATTGAAATAATGCCCTGAATAAACAATGTTTTACAAGGCACCTTCCTACATCTTACCCCGCGCCATATATGGTAATTGTCACACATGTAGGATTACACTGAAGGATAGCAAAACAATCATTACCGTTAAAGGTCACTGAGTGTTCTTGCACTCATTACATGCGAAGTCTGATCACTATTTTCATATTCATCTTGAACATCAAATCCTTAAGACAATTCAAACTCATCCACTGCAGGAGGAAAGGTGTGCATTGAAAGCTTCGGTCCAGTATAGTTTTTTATTACAAATAGTTAAAGGAAAGGTGTGACTTTCCATATAAATTTATTAGTAGTCCGTACAAGGCATGAAAAGTATATATTAAAAAATATGTGATGTGGAGAGTTGTTCCCTAACACAAGGCCATAATGCTTAACCTGTGCCATATGACACTTTCGGACGAAGCTGAATTAAGAATACTATGCCAGTACTAATATTACACTGGTGTCTAGGAAATTTGAATGGTAATAAGGACAGCAAATCTCAACATTAAGTATGTGGAGGTGCAAAGAATCCCACACTTGGGTGGTACATGAAACTATGCACCAGCATGCCAGGATTTTTCCTTTAACTACTACATACTCGGCTATACCATTCCCCTCAATCTTCTTACCAAGTGCTTGATGAGAGATTGAAGATGACATACAACACAATCCACTAATATCACCATACATCTCGTAAATATCTTCCGTCTGTCTGTAATTTCTTCACTATACCCTCTGCTTTGGTGCTATCCACAGATTCCTGCAAGACAAGTTTTGAGTTTGAATTATTAAGAATGTTAAGAGAATCTAAGTTCTTCACCTAAAACGATCCAGTTTCAAATTTCAAGGACATTGATCTGAAGACAATAACACAAACAAGCAACAAAACAAGAAGCGGCCTAGACAAGCAGACAACTTAAACATTGTCATTCAAATAATCACATCAAATTTCTTTTTCTACCTTTATATACTAGCAGCTCTTGATACGAAATAGATATGATGCCCTGAAAAGAGATTAAACAGAGATCTCTCTAAACATTTTTTGTTCTCATCATAATTAAGGACACAGAGAATGGTACGATTAAAATTTGTTCCCTGATATAATTTTGTTAATCTTCCAAGATTCGTCTAAATGCCCAGCTATAGACATTAACTAAGGTACGCCAGAGAAACTGAGTACTTCAGTAAACATGAAAACTACAGGTTGAGTGAATGCAGAGAAGCCAAACACATGTTTACCACTAAATTAATAAGCACTCGCTAGTTTTAGAATAGAATAAACAGACAAAGACGACGTCAAAAACATTAAAATTTACTAGGGATAGAGTTCAAACAAACATGTGCTAGCTACTGCACACTTGAACAGACCTCAGCCGCTAGAAATTTGAATAGGTATTGTTTCACAGTTGACTCTCGAATAAGAAAAAATTAATGTCTGCTAACAGATAATATTCTAATGCAATTAAACTGCATAAAAAAGTATGCCCTTGATAGATCTGCCCCCATCCACCAGCGCACACAACCTGACTTTAATTTTCTAGTGTCCTAGAATCAAAGGACTTCTCTACTGAAGCCAATGCCACACTAATCCTCCTTTCAAAGGAGGTAAGTAAGAAGGGCAAGTGATACAAAGAATTTATTTTTTATGCATCGATGGGGATAGAATGGACGAAAATGTTTAATATGAATAATAGATTTGACCAAACTTCACTCAAATTGCTTTGAGTGCACCTGCAATAAAAGTTTTGCAGCCATAACGAATAGGACTGTCTCACAAAAGTAATGCCATGTAAACAGAATGGAAATAATGTCACCTTAATAAAAACATTCTATCAAATAGCGATAACTAGTACCTGCTCTTGGACAATAGTGTGCAGTGTCCTGTGTACATCCCTAGCCATACCCTTGGCATCACCACATACATAAAGATAACCACCTTGAGCAATAAGATTCCAGGTATCGGATGCCTGTGCACAACTAATGTTAATGAACCGGTGTATACAAAAACACACTAAATACAATATTTCCCAAGAGTCTATGCGCACCTTTTCCAACATCTTGTGCTGGACATACTCTTTAGCTGCTCCTTGACGAGAGAAAGCAACAATGAGATCTGTCACCACTCCTTTCTCGACATAGCTTTTCAGCTCATCTTCATAAATGTAGTCCTGTCATGAAATCAACACCAATACATTTTGTTTCAAACCCCATTACAAGGAATAAACAGGATAGTTGTGCCAATATTCTAGGATAACTTCGACATTAATTAATATAGGTTTTTATCAACTAATCAAAATACTAAGACTCTCTAAAACGTCTGCACATATAGAGGTCCCGACATGTTCTTACTGACATCAAAATTTTATTTAATCATGGATTTGAAAGTATCAATAGTGTTATGTGGATGAACTACCAGAGTATTAATGATGAAATGTGTAAATGTGGGTATTCGCTGGGTAAATTGCTAAAAATTTATCCACTTCTTTTATTTTGTTGATTGCTCTTTATTTCATTGAATTTTTTCTGATGATTCGGGAAACTATAGAAAGGAATCGTCACTCAATAAGGATTTTATTTATATTCTGAAAGAAAAGTGAAATCCGGATTCTAATCAATAGCACGTGGATTCATCTTATAAATTGGAATATATTGTATGTTAATAAAATATTGTCTTTCATAGGCTTGATTTTGTAGGTGGGTGTATAACCGCTGAATGAAATATTACTAAAAGCAAATTTTCTAGCAATTTCTATTTGCTTAAAATATTCAAAGTAATTATCAAATCGATTTAGATTCTCTTATTTGAGCTCGATATAGATTTTTAGCGTATGTGAGAATGGATGGAATCAATGGGGACACTTTTAAGGAGATTGTCATTGTTTAAAAGGGATTAAGATAAGACATGACACTATATCTTAAAATCTATAGATAAAAAATAGATAACTAATAAAGTAATAATGAATAATCTTCAACTAATTAATAATAAATTATCTCAAAAACTTACAATAATATTTAATATGATCTACAGTTGGATTATCTTTAGAAATAGATTTATTTGATTATAATTAAAAATAAGTATATTCCCCCCGTTAAAGGGTCAAACAATTCCTTGAAATAAAGAAGACTTGAAAAATGGCACTCCCAACCCCCTGTTCTGGTCAATCAAACTCAACTTTGACAAGGCGACCAGAGGCGATCCAAAGATAGTATGAGTTGGATGCCTTCTCCAAGACCATAACATGTTCTTCCCATCGAGGGGTTTTTCTTCATTCCAAGAGCCTCATATAACGAGATGGAGGCTTTTAAAATGGTGCAAGGAATGAAACCAGATTTGGGTTGTGGAGATTAACTGTTGAAAGGGATTCAATTCTCATTATCAATGAAATGATGAAGGAAATGGCTCCTAAATAGAAGCTTGAATGTATCCTATGAGAAGCCCATGAAATGGCTCGCTCCTTCAATTCATTATCATTCTGCCACTGCTTCAGAGAATACACCCTATGGATCTATCAGCGAATATTGGGCTGATCAAGATCCAATCTCTTCAGTGCATAGCACCATCGCATAAGATTGGCAAGGGATCCTTTCCTTGTCAATACTAGATAGCCTAGCTTCCTACGATTAAGCATAATTTGAATTTCCGATTTTATAATTCCAAATTTTGAATTTTGATTTCTGGTTTTAAGTTCATGGCTTTTTTTGAATTTTGAAATTAGAGCATCAAATATCAAACTCGTTTCAATTAAATATGGAAGGAGATTTACGGGGTGTCATATTTTTTCCAGAATCCATCTCTTGAGTTTTTTCTGTTTTTGAGCTGGTGACACCCAGGGCACAACACTGGCACAGGGTTCATCATCTGAGTTTTAACCTCGACCGCCAGGGGGGGAACTTACTACACTATCACTGTAGTTCAGCAACCCCTGAAGTGCACTACTGCTCCAGTCACAACCTGCCTGCATGCGATACTGGAGACCCAGGGATTTCACTAACACAAAGACAAGAGCAACTGCTATAACTGCTCCTGCTTGTGCCTGGTAAAGCCCAACACTGTGAAAGGTGGGAAGTGATCAAGAAAATATTCCTACCCCCTAGATCTGATTGATGTGGTAACACTTGCATTTATTTGTGAGACAGTCCTCTCTATCACACATGGTTTTCTCCTTTGCCTTGCCTTTGACTTGGTTATGCATCTTGCACAAATATCTTGAAAGCAACAATGGGAGATGAAAATGTGAGGGATAGACTGCACGCAGGAGCAGTATTGGATAAGAGGCTCAAACGCACCTCTCATACATACAACATTGATTCTCTTGCCATGATTTGCAATGCTCTAGGAGAGGATGATGTCAGTAATACATGGGAAATGAGTTCTCGTGTGCGTAATAAAGAGAATTTCTGGCTGAAGCTAGCTGGGCTAGTGAAGAACGAGATACTTACTCTACAGGTGGATCCTCAGCCCAGTTTTGCGAGGGGAGAGCTGATTCCCATGGCAATTGATGGAAGAAACATGGGAAAGAGAAGTGGAGCCAACAACAAAAGAAGAAGTGTATATGTTGCGAAAGCAAAATCCAACTGGTGAACATAAAAATTAGAGGCAGTGGATGCCCATTACAGAGACTTTAGCCAATATGTGAAGGATCCGAAAGTGGTGCATAGGGATGAACTCTTGGAGGTATCTAGCTCTATATTGTTCTCTGTGATGAAGCAGCAAAATTCCATGTACTAATCACCAAAAAGGATACAATGCAGGAACCAACTGTAGATCTGGATTTGTCAATGAGAACTCCTCAAACTATATAGAGGTGGATGTGCCTAGAATGGGTGGTGTTGTTCAAAGGTCTACTTCTCTATAGTTTGACACAAAGGCAGCTAGGCATGTTCCAAAAGTGCAAGGAGAGGAGGGGGCCTGACCCCCAATTGACTTGAACTAACATGGTGGTGAACTGTGGCCTGGAGCGTGAACACATCAAACTTTTGACCAAGTAATTTTGAGGCGGTCAACCTCCTCTCATTTTCAATTTGATGTATGTCAAGGTCCTTGGCCAGTCATGGTGGAAGGTTGTGGCAAACTGTCTCAAATTCTTGGTGTATTGTATGGCTTTTGACAATGGACATATGGTAAAACATTTTTTTGCTACTTTACTAGTTCACCCTATTTAGCAGGCGTTTGCCTCTCCGAAATGCACCAGGCTCAGTTACGGGTGCGAAATGTGAAGCCCAATGCCAAGGGTTTGTCCCTGGGCACCCGGGTTCGCTCAGGTTCTTCTGCAAAGAACCCAAGTGAACCTGGGTGCTGAGGAACGAACCCTGGGCGTTGAAGAGCAGAACCCACAGGATTTTATAGTCAAACACAGTCAATGATGGAATTTTTTTTAATTGTTTATCATTTTTCCCCAAAAGACAATGACTTAAAATAATAAAAAACACATTTTGATGCGCGTGAACAGTACACATGAACAGCATTCGGAACAGTACGTGTGAACAGTATTGGCAAATAGTATGCATGAACAGCACTCATGAACAGTATGTGTGAACAGTACTCACGAACAGTACACATATAATAAATAATACCCAGATATTTTGCTCTAGACTGCAAATGGTTCACGACAGTGATTATTTTCATATTTTGTTTTTTGTATCAAAATGCATACTATGTGGGTAAATGACAATGTCACTAATTTCCTATTTATTAGGCCAGAATTTCTATATTTTTTATTTTTTATATATTTTGGTATGGACGAACACAAGACGAACCCAAGGGAAATAAAAATCGCCGTACCACAAACCCAGTTCTTCAAACCCGAACCCAAAACAAACCAGTAACTTAGATTTTTTGTATAGCCAGGCATAAACAGTATGGGGATTTATGCCTTTTCTGGCATAAGTTGTTTTGGTAGGCTAGGGAGATTTAGCAGAAAGAAACATATGGAAGCCACTGAATGTCACACCTTCTGGGTCATTTAGCTTTTAGTTTTTATGCTTGGAGGGAGAAAATCCTGGACTTTGCTTCCATCTTTCTCTTCCCTTCCTCCTCAGAAATGTTAATATGCTGGACAATATTTTAAACAGATGCATGTAAGTGATGTAACTCTTTGCATGTAACTCTTTTCATCTTAATAGAAGACTTGTTTTGCAATTGATATATGTAAACATGGATGGCTCTATTTCAGAATTTCTTTGGGTGTTGCAATCTTTTTTAGCACTTCTTTTAGAGATGGGGGGGCCCATCACAACCCACAAAATATTCACACATTAATATTTTATAAATAATTGTGAGATACCAAAGGCTTAAAAGGCACATCATCACCCAACAATTTTCCCAGTGGGGAAAGATGCTAGATGGTGAGAAGCCCAAAGCATTGAATTATATTCACTGTTCCTCCCACCCACTAACATGCTTAGAGGTGGTTGTGTTTTGTGCGTCCCATGGTCTTGTGATTATTAGATGTGAGATGGGGAAGGCTTAAAAGGAACACCTTCACCCAAAAGTGTAGCCCATGGAGAACGAGACTAGAGGGTGAAAATCCCTAAGTAGTGTGATTATATTCACCGTTCGTCCCCTCTACTAATATGCTTAGATGTGCTTGTGAGCATTGTGTGTCCCCTTATTTTGTGATTATCAACCAATGTACATCATTAGCCAAAAAGAAAAATGACTACTCATAGAAAATAGTCATCATGGTGATACTTGAATATTAAATACACTCCCACCTAGTGAAAATTCTACAAAAATAAAATATAAAATAATACAGAATGGAAGCCCCCCATATCTTACAACAAACATGTTGGACTGTATAATCCTCCAATGATAATAATTGTGAGACAAGGAAGACTTATAAGGCACACCCTCACCCAAAAGTTTTGCCATTGGGAAAGAGGCTAAAGGGTGAGAAGCCCAATGCAGTGGATTATATTTCATTATTCCTCCCCTCTACTAACAAATGCTAAGAGGTACTTGTGTGCTTTGTGGATCCCCTTGTCTTGTGATTATTAACCAATGTATATCACGAGTTAAAAATTCATAGAGAAATGACTAATCATGGAAAATAACTGTCATAGAGAAATGACTATTCTCACAGTGAAAATCCCATAAACATAAAATATTATTTTTTAAAAATAAAAATAAAAAAACATTTACAATAAATACATGAAATAACTTTTAGAATATCCTTATTGGCTTATCCTTTGCAACTAAGGTTGCAAATGCTAGTTAAGGTATACAAATAAACAGCCTTTTCACAAGTCCTTCATAGGGTTATAAACAACTACTACTCCCACGTTCATGCAATGTGCTCTTTTAGCACTTTCACAGTCGAACAGTAGAATAACAATGTGCTTCACCTTTTGTAGTAAAGGAAGTATAATTACTCCCACTAGAAAATAGAAATTAACTATTTGTTATAAACAGCTATAACACATATATATGCAAATAGATTGTTGGTCATCCAAAACCAGAAAACTACCTATTTCAAGGTCATGACTATCTCTCCTTATATCTTCTCACAAAAAAAGGAACTTACTCCATTGAAGGCAACAGGAAAGGATCTACTGAAAACAGAACAGGAATCTTTGTCACAAAAAAATGAGTCACATATTCCTGAATGTAGTCACATTATATCTTGTAAAAAGGATTGACTTGGCTAGATAGTAACAATATAATCACCAGGAAACACAAGTTCAGGAACAGGTACTTGTCCCCATACTTGTAGCCACATCTCCACATAACATTATTTAAATGTAATTTGGATGTACCCTTATTCATGCACTACCGTACTGTCCTTCAAAATGATGTCCGTGTACCTGTATCCCAGGTCTCCGGGTGACTATGTACATACATAACTTTGAATATTAACAACACATTTTTACGTTCAACCAAAAGAGACATTTTGCTGCTCTCATATTCCTCTAGACACCACGTAGAAAAATTGATTTCCCCCCTTATCTTTTTTACCCTGATATTTAGCAAATCCATCTCTTCATTTTACAGGGACTTTCTGCATTAAGGAATAGATTCAGAAAACATGCCATGCATAACAGTCCCAACATTATGCATCACATATGTACAAAAATCATAGTTACCCTATCATTAAGTAAGGGACTAGGAGTTTGCCAATCACAGCTTTTTCGTAACTGTTATGCATAAGGTAGTCACAACATTATCCATAATAGACATACATACATCATGTAGCTAGTTTTCAGTACACCATAGAAGCGTGTATCTATCTTTTCAAATTGGCATGTGTCAGTTATCTATTAGTACCTAAATTTAATAGATCAATTCAGCTCAATAAGAAGCTTTAAGCTCTCCTTCATTGTATGTACCCTACATATTGATAGTTGTCCCATTCAATCATTATTGTCACTTGAGGATCAGGACTTTAATTTAATTTCAATTTCTATTTTACAACTTTTTTGCTTCCTAGAACTCACATTCAGAAATCTTGACGTACAAAATCCTTTTATTTACTTGTTGATCCAATTCAACACATCAAGAGAACTTAGTACCAAAACCAGTGTCCAAACTTCATGTAACTACTAACATCATATTTACCAAAGTAACAAAGGTTGAGAAAACTTGCCATTTGGTGATTCCTGCACCCAAAATATAGAACAGCTGGACCTAACTTCTCACCAGAATCTTGAAGCGCTGCTCTTTCCTATAGAAGCACAGCAAAAAATCTCTTAGAAACCTTCCGTTGTAACTACAAGTAGGAAAAGGCAGAAAATGAAAAGAAGGGAATCATATACCTGCAAAAAGCCTCTAAAAGGTGCCAAACCAGTTCCAGGGCCCACCATAACAATAGGTATGGAAGAATCTGTTGGCAATTTAAAGTTTGACTGCCTGACAAAGACCGGTGCCCAGCTACAGTTGTAGCTTTCTTCAGAAGACACTGAATTCTGTCATGGTTTTCCATAACCCTCAGTCTAAAAACTCTAAACAAATGCCATTACCATCAGCGGGAAGCTCTTCTTAGCTTCTAAGATTAAGAGGCACCAATAAATAAGAAAAGGTTGCACATACCTTCATCCAGTTAGAACAAACACCTTTGTGAATTCTACCAGTTGGAGTGGGCCCATATACCAGAGCACATGTCACATGTATTCTTGACGGTGCAAACCTGCATATTCAAAAGAATAAAAAAAAAAATAGTGGTGACATTAGTTTACAGAAACAAAATATAATTCCACAAAGCACATTTGGATTTGTGATGCCCGTAACCAACATTTTTCACTAAAGATGCAGGCCTTGAAAATTTCTCCTCACCTGGGAGAGGAAGAAATAGAATAATATCGTGGTTGCAGACTAATATCAGAAACAAAATATAATTCCACAAACCACATTTGGATTTGTGATGCCCGTAACCAACATTTTTTACTAAAGATGCAGGCCTTGGAAATTTCTCCTCACCTGGGAGAGGAAGAAATAGAATAATAACGTGGTTGCAGACGAGGAGCTATTGCTGCAAAGAAAACACCAAGGGGTGGTTTTGCTGATGGAAATTCTGCCATTATTTCTAAGAGACTTCTCTGACTTGCAGTAACCCATTGGGAATATTCATCCTGATAAATTAAAGGTATAAAACCAAAGTAAGGCCTGAACGTAGGCAAATACATTTACATGAAAATAAATGAACTTCTGTATATTTGTATTCAGTGAGACAAAATATTAAAATGGACCTTTCCAGCCGGTGATGAGAGGAACTTCAATCGCTCTGCCTCTGTTGGATCAGATGCATGAGCTGCCAATGCAAGCAAGGCAGCCTGACCAATACAAATTTAACAAATTAGAATAAATTTAAATTAACTTGAACTAACTGAAAAAGAGTGAAAACTATGATAGAGTCATTATTCTTCGAAACAGTCACCTTCCGAGGAGGATTCAACAAATCTGCATAACGAGCAAGAGCAGTCAGTAGGGTGCATGGACCAGGGAAAGGTGGTGGCAAAGAAGACCCTCCAAGTGGCGTGCCATCTTCTTTGTCACCATGGACTGAGAATATAGTGTCCAATGAGAAGCCTAATAACTTTGCCGCTTCTTCCACAGTTTCAGTGCTGTTTTCTGTATAGACACCAACGTGATCTCCTGTCTCATACCTGAAAAAAGAAATAATATAAGAAATGAATGGAAAACGCAGGAGAAGTCAAATTCTTCTGAGAAAAAGCTGAACTAATATTGGGGAGATGAACAACAAAAAGAGTATATAGAAATTTCAGTGAAGCACCATGTCTGCCTATTTCTGATTGTAATCATACAAATCCTCAAAACATGCAGACCACTGGGAATTACTCTCCAACTGTCCTTCAATATGACACAAGAACCATTCAAATGGGGAATAAAACTTGGTTACAAGAATGAATACAGAAATTTCAGTTTAAATTGGAGACGAGGAGATATTTTTATCATGAAACTTGCTCCAAAAACTTGAATGGTGTTTTGCACATTTAATAGCATATCCTAAAGTTCCACTGGACATGATGTTTTTGCGGTTTCTTTGACTTCAATATTTAAAACTTGAATGGTGTTTCGCACATTTCAATAGTGCATCCTAAAGTTCCATTGGAAATCAAGTGTAGAAATGTGTTTGCTGTTTCTTTGGGGTTAATTTTTATTCTTGCTTGGCACCATTAGACAGTGGAATTATATGGCCTAGCACATCAGAAAAGTGAGAAGTCTCCATGGCACCAAAACATCCATATATACATGTCTTTCCAAACTGCTTATGTATCAACCAGAAAATTTATAATGTGTAATAAACTCTGCATCAACATTGATGCTAGACTAGTCAATAACCCAAACACCTGAGGCTTGCTTACACTCTTCATTTGTATACACCTATCCTTGATCTAACATTTGCAAAGATTCCCAAAACAGTTGGCCATCCTGTTTCCACGTTCCCTACTAAAGAGGGACATAAGCCTGCCTTTACAATCAATAAAATCAAACTATAGCACCAAATATTTAATAGACTGAACCACCAGCGTCTTAACATTTTGCTGCCATATTTGGCAGACAAGATTTAACCCAAAAATGCCTTGGGGCTAACACAAACACCCCACCTTTGCATTGTGAAGACAGCAAACTGTGGAGCCTCTGAGGAAAATGGACTCAGGCATTTCTGTTTGCTTACTAAATTCTTCAGTATCAACTACCTTGTATTATTGTAATGCCTTGTTGCCATTTACCCCAAAACTCTATTCTGACACTCTATCCAGTTTTTTTTACCAAAACTCTATTCTGACACTATCCAGGATTTTTTTTGCCATATTGATTTAAGTAATTAGTTGCATGGGGAAATGCTTAAGAGTGAATGAATTGGTCCCTACAAGTTCATATGCATACGTATACATAAACATTTCCTGCTTGCAAGCAACAACATGGTTATAAACTTGTATAAGCATTTGTGTGTGTTGCATATCTTGCCATTTAATTAATTTAGTTCCAAGTTTGGACACTTTTTTTCTGCTTAGGACAATTTTTTGCATAAGACCCCTCGAGATTTTGCTCCGTTTCCAGCAACCTTACTTTGACAAGCATATCTTGGTCATAAATTGGTATTTTTAGTGAAATTTTTTTTCACTGTGCATATTTTTTCAAGAGCTTCGCAATAACATATATGGTTTCTGGATATTTGGCTTTTTATTCCTGTTATTCACAATTTGTAAGACATCCTTTGGACGATTCATTCTTCAATTTGTGAAAATTTTTGCACACAGACGAATTTCATCTAGAATTTATTTGAAACTATGCATTTCTGAAGAACACAGTGGTGCATTAAGATATCTGACTTTATGTCAAATGCAGCAATTTTTTACTGTTGGATTCGTTCTTATATCTTCATCAGTTTTTAGACAAGTTTGACCACTAATCCTGAACAAAAAAATGCATCCTCTTCAGAGCAAAAAGTTTGTGCTCACACAAGTTTGACCATTCATTCTCACATTAAAAATGTGTCCTCTTTAAAGCAAAGAGTTTCTACTCACACAGATTTGACCATTCATCCTACACATAAAAAATGTATCCTCTTCAAAAGAAAAGGTTTCTGCTCACAGTGGTGCAATCAAGTTCCTCTTTGTAGGCATTTTCCAATTGGTGGTCGATACCTTTACAAATGCGTGATTCACATTGGCACATCAGTTTGCTAAGATCCATATTGAAGATTGTTGTGCTTGGGCCAATGCTTCTTGACAACTTGAAGAGCACTTACATAGCATCTTAAGAAGTAGATTTGTTTCACTCCTGCCTTGATCATAGAAGATACATTGTTAAATGCTCAAGTGTGCCCGATTTACAAGTTCAACATCATATAATTTTAGAGAGATCTCGTATTCAACACTATTTCATTCTTGACTTGGCGGTTACAGCGGCTCGACACCCATGTATCCTGGCAGGATGGAATGACGTCCATAACCTTAGCATTGTTTGGTCTTACGAGGGGGGGGCGGGGGAGGAAGGAAAGGGTTTGTTGGGAAATGTCTCAACTTTGCATGTATTTGCACAATGACAATTTTGTGCAAGCTAGGTGATGCACAAGGTGTTTTGCACTAGCACCAGCTATATGTGATGTTGCGTAGGTTGATTGCACATACAGGGATGGTTGTGCAGACTTGCATGGAGATTGTCTTTGATAGTTGCGCAAAGTTGTCAACATGCAGGAATGATGATAGAGCTACACAGGATATTTTGCTCAGTTTCATTGCACTCTTGGAAATCGCAAAGTGGTGTGCAATGGTTGAATTGCAATAAGGTGTTGTAAGGCATTGTGCAACATGCAGAGCAATGAAAGGTTATCTTAAGGCGTTTTATACACTTGTCTAATTGTATTTGTTAGACCAAAAAAGAGTTAGCAACGTCTTGGTGGTACTCTAACACAGTCCTGTTAAGGAGCATGGAACATTGCACATTGTTCACTTGGCTTAGTAGTTGGTGAATGCAGATTCCTCTATCATGCAGAAGTTACAAAATGAAGTTCTTGATAAAGGCATATGCTTCTTCTAATAAATGGTGCACAATCATGTGTAACAAAGGTGTTGAATGTTGAATACACATGGTCAAGAGTGCATTGTAATATATATTAAGCGTTGTATGAAGCTTGCAAAACCAAACTTAGTTACGCATTGTAAGACAATCCAATTTATGTTATAATCAATAAAGTTACTATGATGGGTTTTTTACCCAAAAAGGTATTCCCAAGTGAAATTCATGTCTATTTGAAAGTGATTGTCTTTATCTTTGCCTATATAAGATTCACATAGCAAAACTCTCTATCAATGTTTGTCATGCACGAGTTGATTCCCAACATTTGGGATCAAAACTTGGTTATGAGCTTTGTAGAAGTTGGAGTAACTTGCAATAAACAATCTCCTTGAAGTGGGAGTTTCATGGGGGAATCGTGTGCAAAGAAGATGGCTGGAAGCACGAGAATAGAAATTGGGAAATTCAATGGTCAGATTTTTGAGTTAGAGAAACTCAATATGGAGTATCTCTTAGTAGATAGAGATCAGTGGATTGCTATAACAGACATAGCACACACCGGAATGAAACTACAAGAATAGAAAAAGGTTGATAGAAAAGCTAGAAGCTCTATCAGATTATGTCTGTCAAATTTAGAACTACTGAATGTTATGAATTAAAAGACTGTGAAGCTTCTTTGGGATAAGTTGGGATCATTGTACCAAGCCAAGTCGCTAGTAACCAAACTTTTCATACAAAAATTATACTCATTGCGAGTGATGGTGACTTCGTTGCAGAGCCCCTGAACGCCTTCAACACTGTGGTAAGTCAATTGTCATCCATGGGTGTCAACATGAATCGTGAAGAAAAGTGTATCACATTGTTGTGCTCTTTGCTAGACTCGTGGGATAATCCAATGATGGCAATCACTAGTACCACATCGAAGCTAAAACTGAAAGATGTAGTCACAATCTTGTTATTAGAAGAGATGACACACGAGTTTGTGGCAAGCTATCAAACGAACGACAACCTATCCATGTGAGGTCACTCACAAGAAAGAGGCAAGTCGTAGACTAGGGATAAGCGTTTGAAGTCTAGAGGTAAATCTAAGACTATGGATAGATCCTTGAAGAAATGTTGGAATTGTGGCAAGATGGGTCATTTCAAGGAGGACTGTAGAGTGAAAAAGGTGGAAAAGGGCAAACCACCAAATGTTGTGCAATCTTGTAGTGAAAATATCTCAATTGATGGGGGATGGAGATGGAGACGAAGACATATCTCACAACCTCGAGCTCGCATGCATGCAATGATGTGTGATGACTCTTGCAAGGGAGTGGTTCTACGAATATGAAGAATATGATGGTGGTGGTCTCTCTAGGAGACAACTCAACCTACAGGGTCGTGGGTAGAGGAAGAGTGAAGCTAACATTCAGAGATGGGAGGATCAAGACTCTCCCAAGTGTTTTTCACATTACCGGCCTTGCAAGGAATCTAATCTGTATGAACAAGTTGAATGATACCGGTGTCAGACTCTCATTCAACAGGGACAAGTGCAAAATGGTAACTAGAGCCATGATGTTGGCAAGGGGCATGCGCAAAAGTACCCTGCTTAGGCTGGATGCGACTGTGATAAGAAGTGGATGTAACAACTATGTTGTTCCTAAGGCCGAGACAAAACCAGGAACTTGCGCAATGCTTCCAACAGAGGAAGCAATGCTCTAGCATCATAGACTGGGCCGTGTTGGTGAAAAAGATCTACGCATGACGGATTAAGAATATGGCAAAGAGAATGGATAATCATCCTTTGGACTTCAACTTTTGCAAACATTTTATCTACAACAAGCAAAGTTGGAAGAAATTCCCTATAAAAGTTGCACAGGCAAGTGGAACCTTGCAAGTTATCCACAATGATGTGTTTGGACCAGTAGATGTCCCATCATTGAACAAATGTCTTCTATGTGTCTTTCAAAGACAACTACTCTCGCAAGACCTAGATATACTTTCTCCTAAAGAGATATGAAGTTCTAATGAAATTCAACGAATTCAAAGCGATTGTGGAGAACTAGACAAAGAAGATCTAAGTATTATGCACAGACAACAGGGGTGAGTATTGTTCCAAAGAGTTCGGCAAATACTGCAAGCATGGTGATATTCAAAGAAAGAAGACAAATCCATATACACCACAACATAATGGAGTTGCAGAGCAGATGTATAGGACGTTGATGGACAAGGCCCAAAGTATTCTAAGTGGAACACATTTGAAGCAAAAATTTTGGGCTGAAGCAAAGTGGCTATTGCTTGTTATCTCATCAACTGGGTTGAAGCAAAGTGGCTATTGCTTGTTACCTCATCAACTGATCACTTACATCAGCATTGATTGACAAGACTCTGAAAGAAGCATGGACTAGTAAAAAGTCATGCTTGCAACACCTCCCTATTTTTGGTTCCAAAGCTTATTCTCACATCCCCAAGGAAAAAAAGGTCAAAACTTGGACTTTAAATTTGGAAAGTGCATCTTTAATGGGTATGGGAGTGGTGTCAAAGGATACAAGTTGTTTAACCCCAAGACAAATAAAACGGTCTATCGCCAAAAAGTACTCTTCATGAGGGTGCGCAAGGTTCCTACATAAGAAGAACCAAAGAAGCAGCCAAAGGAAGAAACCAAAAAGGTGCGGGTTGACGCAGATATTGAAGACCGTGTATCTAAGTATGGTGTGATGAATGAAGAGTCAGAAGAGGAGCCTACAACTCCTATTCTAAGTAGATTACAGCAGGCACACAAAATGCCTGAAAGAAGGTATAGCCCACTAGATTTTCAACCTATGCTCATGTTATCAATAACTAATAGTAAAGACCCCAAGGCGGTGAAGAAGACTCTTGGTTGCATAGAGAG
This sequence comes from Torreya grandis, assembly GCA_037957365.1. NCBI lineage: Eukaryota > Viridiplantae > Streptophyta > Pinopsida > Cupressales > Taxaceae > Torreya > Torreya grandis. The sequence continues at coordinate 1,069,869 of JARHVA010000370.1, forward strand.
AAAGCATTGGAAAAAGTCTATGAAGGAGGAAACAGAGTCCCTATACAAAAATGAAACTTGGGACTTGATAAATTTACCTCCTAGACAAAAACCTATCGACTGCAAGTGAGTTTTCAAGAAGAAACAAAATGTGCAAGGGAAGCTAAAAGTATAAGGCTCCCCTAGTAGCAAAGGAATTCTCATAGGTAGTAGAGGGAATTGACTTTGGTGGGACCTTTTCACTGTTGCAAAACCGACTTCAATTAAGTTTATTTTAGTTATTGCTGCTCCATCTGATCTTGAGATATAGTAAATGGATATTGAAAAAATGTTTTTACATGGAGGCTTGAAGAAGAGATCTATATGTTGCAGCCAAAAAGTTTCAAGGTAAAATGGAAGGACTTGGTCTGCACGCTGAAGAAGTCCTTGAACAACTTGAAGTAATCACCCAAAATGTGGAATCATAAGTTCGACAATTATGTGGTTGGACTTGTGCTTGCAGGCAACAATGTTAATCCTTGTGTTTACTACAAGGAAGAGGGTGATAACTTTGTCATCGTAGTCCTCTATGAGGATGACATGCTACTAATGACAAGTGCATGATCAAGCAGGTAAAGTCTCAATTGTAAGCATAATTCAACGTGAAAGATCTCGGTGCTACAAAATTCATCTTGGGCATGGAAATCACAAATGAAATCAAACGGCTAGAACTCTGGCTAGACCAGAGGAAGTATGTTGAAAATGTATTGGAAAAGTTTAGGATGCAGTACTGCAAACCTGTGCACACACCTTTTCCACTTGGTCATAAATTATCAATTGTGCAATGTCCAAAGACACAAGAGGATTAAAAGGACATGACACAAGTTCTGTATGCAAGTGTGATGGGAAGCCTAGTGTATGCAATGGTTTGTACAAGACATGACATTGCACAAGCAGTGGGTGTAGACAACAGATTTATGTCCAATCCAGGCAAGGAGCATTGGGAAGTAGTGAAGAGGATCTTCACGTATCTAAATGGAACATCTAACTATGTGATTTGCTATCAAGGTAAACCTAGTGAAAGTAAGGATTTGGATATATAGGGATTTGTGGATTTAATTGGGCTAAAGATATTGATTATCGTAGGTCTACAAGTGTGTATGTGTTCAACTTGTTTGGTTGAGCTGAAAGTTGGATGAGCAAATGGAAGGCTACTGATGTGATATCTACCACCGAAGTTAAAAATATCATAGCTACTCATGCAAGCAAGGAACCAATGTGGCTTCAAAGGTTTGGTTCACACAGAAGGCTATAAAAATATTGAGATAGTCAAAAAGAATGTCTAGCAAAGAACCTAAAGATCATTCTTGAACGAAGCACATTGATGTGTGATGTGCAATATCATTTTGTAAACGAAATGGTGGAGAGAAAGATATATCTAGAGAAGATGGACACAAAGGAAAACATTATGGATCCATTGACCAAGGTAATGAGTACCAAGAAGTTCTCTTAGTGTAGGAAGGAGATGGGCATGGTTGCCCAAAGCCACTAAAGGATGAGTGCGGGCTCCCTCATAGAAAGTGTTCAACAAGTGGAAGATTGTTGGGAAATATCTCAGCTTTGCATGTATTTGCACAATGACAATTGTGTGCAAGCTAGGTGATGTGCAAGATGTTTTTCGCAAGCACTAGTTGTGTGTGCAAGCAGTGATGATTGCACAAACACATGGAAACCGCCTTTGACAGTTGCACAAGGTTGTCGGCATGCGAGAATGATGGTAGAACTACGTAGGATATTTTGCTCAATTTCAATGCACTCTAGGAGATTGTGAAGTGGTGCACAGTCACTAAGTCGCAATAACGTGTTGTGAGGAGTTGTGCAACATGCAAAGCAATGAAAGGTTATCTGAAAGCATTTCATACACTGGTCTAACTATATCTATTGGATTGAAGAAAAGTTAGCAATGTCTTGGTGGCACTTTGACATGGCCCTATTGAGGAACATTACACGTTTTCATTTCGCTTACTAGTTGGTGAATGCAGATTCTTTGTTATGGAAGTTACAAAGTGAAATGCCTAATAAAAGCCACGGTTTTTCTAAGGGTGTGCAATCATGTGTGTAACAAAGGTTGTTGAATCTTGAATACACACGGTTAAATGTGTGCATTGTGATATACAATAAAGGGCAGTATAAAGCTTGTGGAACCTTAAACCTTGGTTTAGCATTGCAATATAGTCTAGTTTATGTTATAATCAATAAGGTTACAATGCTAGGTTTTTTCCCTGAAAGGGTTTTCCCAGGTGAAATATGTGTTTGTCTGTGTGTTTGACTTTTATCTTTACCTGTGTAAGATTTGCAGAGCAAAACTCTCCTCTGTCTACGTTTTTCTTGCACGATTTAACTCCCAAGAGTGTTGATGTAAACATAATTTTGTGCACAGCATCGATTCTAAGATTACTTAAGCTAATGTAGCTTCATTTGTCCTCTTTTTATATAACAAAATAAATCTTAAAGGGGGGTGCGAGTGTATATTAAGGCATACACTGTTGTATTGGATAAGATGCACCAATAATTATATTCTTTAAGGATAATACACATCTTATGTGCATGTCTTTATCCATATCTTACTTATATAATAACTTATTTATAAGTTATTTATAAATAAGAATATATCTTCAATGATTATCCTCAAAACAGAGTTTGTCTAATTTGAACTAATATCCCTAAAGATAAGATTCCTTAATATCTGTGTTGCAGGGATACGCCCCCCAGCCCCACGCCTCCTGTTCGGAGATGCCTCCGGCACGGGGACGTCCCGGGTACTCCCGGAGGCGTCCCGGAGGCGCCCGCCGGCGTGCCGAAAACGTTCGGCAAGCCGACGGGCGCCTCCGGGACGCCTCCGGGAGTACCCGGGACGTTTCCGGCGCGTACCCGAGGGATTCCGGCAGAAAAATGGCGAATTGTTTTTTTTTAAAATCCAGAAAATCCTTAAAAAAAAACCCTAAAAACTAAGCAACCCTAAATGTAAATCCAGTCCGAACCCAACGTATAGAAATAAAATAAACATTTAAGTATAAGTTTACATGTCCATATCTAAATGTAAACTTATACTTTAAGTTATATTTTATTTATATACTTTCAGGGTGTTTGAGAGGGGTTTCGGACTACTAGGAGCTATAATGCAAATTCTAGGTTTTGGAGGATCCTGTCATATTTCAGAGTTAGTCAGATTCCAGGGTTTCGGGGTTTCAAACTTAGCCATATTTCAGGGTTTCAAGATTTCAAGGAGACATCATAGGAGGTATGAAGGCTGCATGAAGGGATGTATGCGTGATAGAATAGTTTGAGAATATCTCTGGCAAAGTGCCACAAGCCGATCCCACCCCATTCCCTGTGCACCCCTTAAGGCATGCACTCGTGAGATTCAATGCACCGATGAGCCCTTGTGAGAGAAAGTGTCAGTAAATGATAAAGTTGAAAAATAATGGGAGTGGCATTCATGATTTTGTGGACAATCGAGATGATTTATTCTAGATTTGAATGTACATCTTGTCTTTGAAGTAATGAATGAATGAATATTATATATTTTTTAAGTGTTTTATCATTTATAGACAAATATTTTCACACTATGTAGTTTCAAGTGTTTTACTAAAAAAATGAGTAATATATATATATATATATATATATACACACAGACGTACCCATGACGTATCCAAATCAAGGTTTTTGAAAAATGACGTACCCGCGTACCCGAGACGTCCCCGTACCCGTACCCAAACAACATAGCTTAATATCCTAAATCTTCTTATTTATCTATATAAGCAGCGGTAGGGTATGGATGTAGGAAGGCTCATTGTATTATCATTGTAATCTTCAAGTGAGGAGGGCACATCGGCCCTCCACACATTTGTGCCTTAATATATTTGATCATCATTCTACCTTGACATATATGTGTCTCTTTAGATTAATGTTATACAAGTATGCATACATTGTGGCAGAAGTTTTGGGGTTGTTTCAGTTATCCTGGACCCATTCCAGAAATCTAACACAACACAGCTCTAGTGATCCTGCAGCAAAATATCTATGTTTCTTTAAGTATCTCAGCCGATTAAGGATAAGCCCCTAGCTTACTTTCATATGCTTACTATGTAACATTTACTGGCCCAAGGTTTGATTCCATAACTAAAAATAGCCTTCACAATTAAAGTTTAGCTCATGTTCTATTCATATTCTTGACATAAAAATACTGTTTTTTTAAATAAGAGCACTCGTTGTCAAATGAAAACAGGTAGAAACGGTATAGTCAGTAAACAATCAGGATTTGCAAAACCAACCTACATAGGCAGACTGATCTACAAATAGAAGTCCTAAAAGGTAGACATGAGATCTACTACAAAAAAATTAAAGTTCCTGACAAGCAACAAGCAAAGTTTATCGTCGCTTCCATCATTCGGCAGGCAAATGACGCATTTTAACCTATTAATATATTTCAGAGTAAGGAACTCGCAATTATTTGATTTTCAGGATTCAAGCATCATAAAAAAATACATGAAAAACAATCACTTCAGTATTCAAATCTTCAATGGGCAACCTATATACAAACTATCTTAAGTACATAGTTTAAAAAAACAAATATTTGATTTTGAGCTGGTGGAGCTCAAGAATCAAACACAAGCCCGTGAATATTAGCTGTCTTAGTTTGAAACTCGCCTGCTGGAGAAGAACACCAACATATGCACCAGTCGCCCAGCCCTACATGACCCAGATGTTACGGTGATTGCAACTAGTTGCAGGACAAAAAAAACCCTTGTCCCGTGAATGCTAAAATCCCAATAGTGTCAACTATGTATACCCAACAAAAGGGTTCAGGGCTTTCCCTGCCCAAACTAAGAAAAATTGCGGTTTATGATTAGAAGTGAAAACAACCATACTCTCAAAATAAGGATTCACCAAAATTTCCCAGTGCGATTTAATTGCTTCAGAAATCCACCTACATTACTGAACTCCACAACAATGAGACCCAAGCTCCACCTACATTACTGAACTCCATGACAGTGAGACCCAAGCTAAGATGCATTTTAAGCAATCCAGCTTCCAAATTCATCTTTTCCACTTGCGCAGAATTTGTCCATTAATATGTGCTAAGATATAAATAACACTAAAGCCAAAGAGAAGACCTAGAAATTGATGATAAAATTTAAGAATGCCTTTGGTGACCAGAGGTTATTTCTAAAAGAGGTGAAGATGAGAATATGGTGATACAAGTAACTAATGCATCTTGAATCCAAAATATTTCTAAATCTATATAAAGTGGTAAACAGAGCTACTGTAACATATAGCTATTATATAACATTATATAAATTATAAATATACAATTAGAACCGCTTAGATGATCAGAGTATGACGTATGCAATGATAAAAACTAGCCGCAAAACACCACTTTCAGATGGAGATAACATTGAGAGTAAGGCGCATTTTTTTCATCATGAAAATTTCCAATATAGAGATAGGTGCCAAGCTTAACCAAATGTACTAAGAACATCTCTAGAAAATGTCTAAATAGTCTGGTCAGTAGTTTACGCCTTTGGGTTGCTTTTAATTTCAGGGATTCCCTCAAGGTAAACATTGTAGAATAATTTAATACAGCGAGTTGTTTACATTTTTGACCAAAAACAATCCAATATTTAGCATAAGTTATTTTTGTAGTAACAGCGTTCTTAATGTGTTAGTTGAATGCATTAACAACAATCATCAATGCACGAACCCTTTTCCAAGGAAAAATGAAATTAACTACCAAAATAAACATGGAACTTACATGAGGCCAGTGTTTGATATATCAAATTCCAAATGGATGCAAGAACGGTCAGACAAAGGCGTATGAAGCTCTCTTCTCACTGCCACATTAGCTCTGCATATTGATTGACAATAAAAAATTATACAGCAAGCAAGAGCATGAGCCAGTAAAAATTGTACAGTATATGGATAACGGAATGCTTTTAGCTTACCTGCAAGGGCGATGGATATCATAAATAGCTTGGCCATTCTCCTTGGGTACATAAGTTTCCTCATGCACGGAAGCCATAGAGTCATAAATTTCAACCCGATACTCAGGTATGGCAGCTGTGTAAGGTGTAGCACTTGTGGGCTCATCATCCTCATCCCGAAGTAACTGATCCAGTTCAGGCCAAAGCTGCTCTCGCCTGGAAGAACAGATTCAAAATAAGCGAGACTGAATATCATATGCTTGAAAGAAAATTTTAAAATACAAATTTTCTCAAACAAAGTACCTTCATCTAATGACCTTAGGTGCATCATATGAAATACAAATCACAAAAGTAATAACAACAATCTTGCAGATTGTATATTTGGTCTCCAACCGACAGTACTACTCTAATATATATATATTTTTTTTTGATGATGCATACCAAGCAGTAAAGTCATCTTCAATGCATTGGTCATCATCACCAAGGCCCACTGGAACAAGTTGCTTTGCACCTGATCGGCAAGACAACAAACCTTTAAGAGCTGGCAGTCTCCAAAAGAAACAAAATGAAAAACAGAAGTAAAATTATTAAAAAAAAATAGTTTGTGGCTGGAATTGGATGCTTACTATGAAATAAAATTAATCAAGGGAAATTCTTAATGTGCCAATCAAAGACGCCAGACCCAGACTCCTACCCTCAACTACCATTTCTCGCTAGTTGGGAAAGTACAGGGAATCAGATTGTGTCCTGGGAAAATAATCCCAGAATAGGAAGCATCACCAAATCAGTCTTCCCGGACTCCTACCCCCAACTACCATTTCTCACTAGTTGGGACAGTACAGGGAATCAGATTGTGGCCTGGGAGAAGAATCCCAGAATAGGAAGCATCACCAAACCAGTCTTCCAATTGGTCGCAGTATACCATTCTGTGGAAAATGCTCCATTAGGGGGCCTACCCGGTAGAACTCTCCTCCCACAAAGGAAAGAAAAGAAATACTCTCTCTTTACTCTCTATATACATAGCTTAATAATATTTATAATATTATTATGGTTGGATTGAGCAAAACAAAGAGCAAATAAGCAAAAGAGGAAATGCAAGGCCAAATTTCACATCCATTATTTCAAGCAGAAGTGAATCCTTCTATGAGAGGGACTCGAACCAGCACTGGCCTTCCTTGCCTTCAAACAGTTCATTTCTTTGCTTTTTTTAAATTGCACTCAAATGGGTTGATGAAATGGATGATTGGATCATCGATAAGTTCGTCAATCTGAACAGGGGGTTTAATTTGGATGATGAAAACGATCATCCTCCAGTGTATCCTTTGTTTGGCATCAATGGCAATGGAATTGAGCAAGCTTGGTATGAGGTTTTGTTATCAGCAAGTGGCAATAGCATTGAAGCATGCACAATAACAAGGATCAGAGAAGGAAAGGAGCTTCATTGCAGAGAGAGACGAGGAAAGGAACATCTATATAAATTGAATATGGCTAGGATGCTCTCATGATGGATTGGAGACCTTCTGTGTAAATCTAACATGTACTGGAGCAGAAAACAAGCAACAAAAGTCTAAAAACTAATATGTTCATCTTTATCCTTTCTGTTTAAACAGACTAATATGTTTATTTGACTTTTTGTCGACTATAATTTCATTGTTAATCTCTTCTACCTCTCTCAAACAATACAATACTTAACTAGATCTCTATTCACTTTTGTTGAGTTTCTATATATATATATATATATATATATATATATATATATATATATATATATATTTTCATTGTTAATCTCTTCTACCTCTCTCAAACAATATCTAAAGTCTTGAGACAACGACACGAAAGACTTGTTTCTGTACTTGTTTCTGATGCATTGATATTTTTAATTTTACCAATCAAAAAACAATTATAGTTACCCCATGAAGCGTTCTACAATGGCATCCGGGGGATGGTGTTGGGCTGTAATGTAGTGTGTTCACTTTTAATGACCGACATGAAACGATAATTCAATAACCGTAAAAATTCAATTAAATAAAAATATATATAAATATTCGTTACAAATTATATATCTTAAATATGTAGCAAGCAGCTCTCTCTCCAACCACCCTTACAGCAATAGCCTCATCCAACCAATTGAATTTTCTTCTTATCTTAAACTTTATTTTCCCTCTGCAGCTGCATCCGACTCTCACGATTGACTGCCACAATGAACTGTCTTAACTTTTGGGGAGCACTTTTTAATTAAAGATTGTCATATTAAAAAAAATCTGACAGGCAGTGTCAATTTACCCTCTGTGGCTTGGCAGAATTTAGGCCTTTGGATAGGCTGTACGGATATATATATACGCCTCTTGCAGCTACGAATTCGGTTCAATCTGTAAATGGTGCTTGCTTATATATATTTAAGTGTTCTAAATTTTATCTTTTTCATTGGGAAGCATAAGCATTTTGATGTTCAAAATTAATTCACTGCAGACTAATAGGATTTGCACATATGACACGGACAGAGCGCGATGTAAAAACAATTGAATTTCGCTGTTCATTACATTATACCGATTGTTTTTAATGCTTCATTGGGAATTTATAAGGAGTAGCAATTTACAATTCTCGTTATCCTTATTTCACTATGTTTCTAGCCCTATTTTATTCTAATCGACTGATACATAGGAGACCAATTGTATATAAAACAACTAAGCGATCTTTTACCCTTATTCGATCACAACCAAAGCTCACAATTCCCAAATAAATATGGGTGCTTATTCACTTAAAAAGGGATAAGGTAGAAAAAGGTAGGGATGTTTAATTTGGTTCATTTTAATAACTACACCAAAAAAAGTTTGTTTTGCAAATTTTAATTTTTATGTTTATGTTTATTTTATCTTTTATATTTTTATATATTCTTTAAATTATATTTGATGTTTTATTGAAGTACTGATTGCTTCTTATACTATTTTCTTTAAATTATATTTTATGTTTTATTGAATAACAATGATATATACTAGCATACATATATTAGATAAGTCTATGTAAAAGATGTCAAGATATTTCATTCTTGAGGTACCTATTCTTTTTGTGAGAAATCCATATTAATCTAGGTGCCTTGAGAATGATATCTCTTGGCGTCTTTTACATACATTTATTTAAGATATGCATGCTAATATAATTATAGACATAAAATGTAACATATTAATAAACTATCTAATAGTAACACAACTAAGATATATTTGAAAAGTATGGCATATATTGTAATAAAATATATTAATATATGTAGTATATTATAAGTTATAACACACGCAACCATAACGCAGTTTCCAGAATTTTATACTTTCAAAAATTGCCATACCTGCTCACACGCCCCTCAATATGGTAACTTGGGTGCTTTTCCATTGAAGCATTGATCTCTAATGCATGTATCTGTGTGTCATGCATGGTACATTTATACCAGCAGCCTATATATTTGGAGACATTTCTTCAGATTTTTCCTACTTGTGAAGTACAATATAACTTTCAATATGCAAAAAGCAGACAGTTGCAATAACTTTGCAAATATGTCTATTATGTTTTCATAGTCTATTCATTATTCTAAATGAGACATTTCTTCATTCCAAGAGGTTTTCCCTTAAGCATGACACTGAGGGTCCTTAATACCAAGATCGAAACACTTGGTTCTATAATAAAAGCTTCAACAAGTGATAAGAAAGATTCTACAATGAATCAAAATAACATTAAACTTATGCCTATAGGAAATATTTTTCTTGCACAAAAGAACATATATGCATAAGGGAGTGGAGCCAATGGTATCTTTTTCAGCCAATCAAATTTGTCCATTTTAGCCAATCAAATTTATCCATTTTAGCCAATCGAATTTGTATGGTAAGTTTTATAGTATTAGCTTAAGTTAAATATTTTGTTTTAGGTGATCAAATTATGTGGAAGGCAGTATTTTAAGGTATTTATGAGAAAATCTTATTAAAACAAAGAAAAAGTATGTAACCCATAACTTGTACATTAAGTCATATTTTGTAAACACTTGAAGTGTCACCATTTGATTGGCTATTTGTTTGGTGTGACTTGTTATAATGGTTACTTTGTATTTAAAATTTACTTTTGAAAGTGAAGTGATTACTTTTATTTGAACAATAAATGATCCTTTACTTCACATGTACCCTCACAACTATTGTTCCATGCTCAACAATTGGCTCCACTCCCTTAAGATATCGCTTTTTTTTTGGAAAAAAAGAGCACTTATGTGAGATGCTCTCCTCACATTCTATTCTAGGTTGCCGACACGGATATGAGTACAGATACAGGTACAAGAATTGGATACGGGGATACGGGGTTTTTTTGGGGGGGTTGGATATGTTTGGATACGGCCGTACAAAAATATATAAAAACACTTTAGAATTATAGCCATATAAGCAAAATTAACCACATAATATGCATAGAGGAAACAAAATAAGTTAAATAAAAACATCCATATGAGCTCCATAGCTGTATTTTGAAGTCCAAGAGTGAACAAATGTGCATGTTAAGAGGTAAAGTGAATATCCAGACCTCCAACAATTTGTAATCCCCTTGGCAATATTATTTGCGGTATGACAAGCCATCCGACATGAGGGGGGTTGTAGGGGGGCCTTGTTTAAGCCCCCCAAAAAAAATTCGCGCAGCTTTCGATAAAATGAGTGTGAATGTTGCTTTTAGGGTTGGGAATCCTCTTTAGTTTGTTTTTTATTGTATTTTGAAGTTTGTCTGACTTTTTATTGGGCGAAATTGAAAATAAAAATTGTTTTTAATATTCGGGAGCGTGGGTGATATGCCCAAGGAGCGTCCCTGGGCTGCAAAAACGTTCGGATACGTCATATCCAAACGTTTCTGCAGCCCAGGGACGCTCCCTAGGCATATCCCCTACGCTCCCATATCCGGGAGCATTTCCCCCATGCTCCCTGGGCCTGGGGTGAGCGTATCCAGCTAGGTAGATTCTATTGTAAATGAGGGCATTATCAAAATGATGGGAGCTCTTGAAGGCCGCATATATATATATATATGGGAGCTCTTGAAGGCCACATGTGGGATGCGGCATATCAAGATGTTTCCAACCAAGGGCACTAGTTGTACCTTGGAATTGTTTGGCCAGGCTTTTGTGGACTATTTTGACATATTATACACCCTTACCAGATGTCAGACTTGTCAAACAACATGACTGATCCTCAAAATTCCAACTCTTTTCAAAATGTGATGAGAAAGTTGAGACTTGTGAATTTTTTATTATTTAGTCTCAAGGCACTAATTTGTATTAGAAAGTTGAGACTTGTGAATTTTCTATTATTTAGTCTCAAGGCACTAATTTGAATTATTAAATGAATAAGATTATTTTGATTAATAAAAAGAAACTTTTTTGTTCATTTGAAAGTATGCTATGTAAATCAAGAATACAAAGTTATACCGATTTGGCACAATTATAAGGCAGATAAAATGAATCTTGCTATGCATTGGCATGAAGCATTGAGAGTTCTTTAACCTTGGAACTAACTTTAGAAATAAGGAAAGTATTGCATATAGTGTAAGGACAAATGGGGGCACCCATCTTGTCCATATTGGAAAGATCCAAACAATGACTACAATCTACATTCCACATAGAACTAACAATAATATTATAGATCTATCGGTATAGCTTGTCAAAGATCGTTGAGTTGATATCTTTTCTAAGTAAAAGTTACTTGGAGTGATAATAAAGTTGCATGCAACTAAGGGCAGTTGCATATAACAGGGAAAAGTTACATGACAGAATCCCCGTGAAAATATAATAAACTACAATTAATTGAATATAGTATCAATATATAATTCAATCTTAAAAAAAGGTAAAGGTTGTTTTTTAAATAATATTATAGATCTATCGGTATAGCTTGTCAAAGATCATTGAGTTGATATCTTTTCTAAGTAAAAGTTACTTTGAGTGATAATAAAGTTGCATGCAACTAAGGGCAGTTATATATAAGAGGGAAAGGTTACATGACAAAATCACCGTGAAAATATAATAAACTACTTATAATTGAATATAGTATCAATATATAATTCAATCTTAAAAAAAGGTAAAGGTAGTTTTTTAAATCACCACCAAACACCAAATTGGCATATAAGCCCCGTCCTTCCTTCCCCCATCCCCCTTTGTGGAACGCCACAAGGGTAAGTGTTTTCTATTTTACCTTATATATTTGTTCAACAAGGCATACATACCCTCCTTAGATTCATACATGTGCCTCCTCTATGGAGTACACAAGGCTTCAGCATCAGGCCCACTCAGGCTGTACATATGAGATGATTTATTTTAAGATATAAAATCAAATTAGATATAAAATCAATATATATATATGTTAATTATAATTTTAATAATATTTAAATTCAAAGTAGGTTAACTCATAAAAGATTTGGTATTGGTGCATTGGAAGATAGACCAGAAATAACAAGAATGTCAGAAGTAACAAACCGTTTCACCCAGGTACAGGGTTATACACAATCCTTTTTTTATAGTAGAAAAAGTCGAGGACTCAAACGTGCAGATGTAAACTCAACTAAACAAACAAAGTTGCTACCTATGAAGACAAAATTGTCATGGTAAGATGTCACACATTTTATCAAACTAAAGTTCAACGCTTTTCTCATGTCGTTTTGCCAAGTTTGATTAGAAAATCCATTTTTCTCCTGAGATCTTGCCGCGTTTGATTGGAAAATTCATTTTTCTCATGATAGCGTGCCATGTTTGATTAGATTGTTCATTTTTCTCAAAAGATCTTGCCAATCTTTATCAGAGCATCCATTTTTCTCATAAGTTGTTTGCCAAGTTTGATTATAACATCTGGTCTCTAGTCAAAAAATGCCCCTGAAAAAGATAGAGAATGTATCAAAGGTCAAGGAAACACTAGCTATGGCAATCACGCAAAGAATAAATCCACAAACATGTGGATAACTACATGCATACGCTAGGACAGTGCACAAAGAGTTGAGTGCCATATGAATCCTGCTAAGTGAACCAAGTGATGTGGAGCTCATTCTGTGACTTGCAAACCAATCCGTTGTCTATTCTAAAGGGCCGCTATAAGCAACTAGAATTTGACTATCTCAGTATGACTCCTTACTGCTCTGAGGTATTCTATAAAGGATGAAAAAGAGGATGAGAAGTGCAGATATTTTCAAATATAATCTTGAAGCCCATTGTTGGTATAACAAGAGACAGCATGTCTGCTCTTTAGATAGTCTGTGATTTCAAGTGATGCAATGCGAAAAATGGCCAGGCTTCTGGATAAAAGTTTAAAACCAATGTCTAAGGCACATGTGATGAGAGGTGTTCGGATGTAATCATAAATAATGCAAAAGAGGTAGCATCAAGATGGCATTGAGGCCAAGTTAGTAACACATTCCCAGTACAGGGCCCAAGGACGCATGGCTTCAAGCCATGACGATGAGGCTGAATGAAACAGATATGCAACCGAGAGGCTGAATGAAACAGATATGCAACCGAAGTTTTGAAGCTTCTTGTGTTGTGTCACATGCTATGTGTGTGTGTATAATTGCATTTAAATACAATGATATTGTAGTGTTGTCAACAAAGACTTAAGTTGTATGGTAAGTCTTCTATTATTGTAAGTCCAAAACTCCTTGTCTGTTCTGTGGGATGAAGAAGCGGATCTGTGACTTGGCACATTACATATGATGGATACATAATTTGCACTTTTCATAAAAATGGTGATATGTTGCCAGTGTTTTCCTTTGTTACTGTTTGGATGAATCTGAATGCAGTTTGTATAATTTCCTTGCAATGTACTTGCCTCCGCATTAATGATATAATGGAGAGTTATTCATCTTCCTAGGCTGGCTTCTCATGAGCCACAACATGATTTACTACCTGTGAGATGCCAGCCTTCATAGATGTTAACCTCTTAACAACAGATCCCTTTGCTACATTATTGCGGACATGATCCAGTATTGGATTTCTAGCCAACAAAAAAGGGTATGGATTCTAAATAATGCTCTAGATAAAAAAATTAGAATATGAAGGTAATGTGAATGTCCATACAATGATGTATGGTGCATGCGCCATGGAACAAAACCCTTGTACAATTTATATAAACCCAAACTAATTGAAGCATTATCATCAGCACTTTGATTATTGTTTTGTCATTAGGTGCCAGCAACAGTGTTACAGAATGATTGTCATGGACCCACAATTGCCATGAGTGTTTCCACCACAGTGCAACTATTGCCAGGTTCCATTGTCATAACAGGTTAATGTGACTCTGACATTTTGTCACAGATCCCATGTGATAAGTGTCACAAATGCTGTTTGCAGCTTGTCGCCTAACAACTATAATTAATGCCTTGTCTCCAAGCCTTTGGGTTACACCACAAGCATTAAGGCTTCTGTTTTTAAGCTTTGGGTTGTAATGGGACAGACTTGTGATCATCCCAAATCAAAACTCCCTGCCTAGCTAAGTCTTGATTCCCAACACATTGCCATCATGGTCAAAAGAAATACTGATCTTTGGACTAAAACCAAGTTTAGAAATAAACCTATTACACCTGGCTCTGTGGTCCAACACTCTTCTTTGTGCACACTAAAATCAGGATGCATGAAAAAATAAACACAATACAATCAAGCTTAGTTTAATGCTATTTTAGAATGGCAGGCACAAAACAACTACTTGCATTTCATGGAGGAATTAACTTTTACAGGCAGGATCTACCTTCTGCATGAATAGCTCCTTCAAATGTAGTTTGCCATTTTCAAGAATAAATTCACTGATTCCCTTAAAAATATGCCAGAACATACAAACAAAATATAATTCCAAGGAATCTTGAAATTGCTTATAGAAACAGATTGTTGCTTTTTATTTGAAAGGGAAAAATCACGCAACCAATTTTACACAGTTCAATCCAGAAGATTTTGACTCTATCATATATAACATTTAGAGGCACAATATATCAATCTATAGGAATCACAGGCTGGCCTTAGCATAACAATATTCACACAAAATTTGCTGATAATAGGGAAAGAAGTATTAAAAACAACGCAAACATACCTTGCTCACTTAATGCTTCATCTACTGCATTGGCCACCTACAGTATTCACATAAATGTCAAAACAAAATTAAAAAACAACCATCCACGTCATCAAGAGGCGAGAAATTCCATAAGATAATAATGAGAAATTGAAAATAATTGAGAGCAACCAGATACATGAGATTTCAACAGAAAAACTATATTCAGATTTATTTCATATAATCATTATTTTATCAGATTCAAATTGACCCAAAAATGGCGTTCATCGGATAACAGACAAACCTTATTAAAATGTTCATATTGTCGGTTTCCTAACCCAAACACCCCATAAGTTAGATCTGAAAGCCATGGCCCTCTCTCCTTACCCTGATAAAATAGCAATAAGTCTTGTATAAATTTGCAAACAGACTTTTAACTGTGCTTCCAATCTGAAAAGCTATTAGAGATGGAAAATTTTCTGACCTCAAGAAACCACTTATAAAACCTTGCTGCATTGTCAGTGGGCTCCCCATCTCCATACCTGCAACGATAGAGCAAACCCAAAGTCATTTCAGTTTAGAGAATTGGAAAAGGGGACAAAGAAACAAACTTTTAATCATAGTTACTAAGTTTGGATATCCGAATTCATACAGAAAGTAAAAATAAATCTGAAAACAACAGAATTCCAGACAAATATTGGCAATTTTAAATATCATGAACCAGAATTTCTGAATATATGTAAAATTTTAACTGCTGGTCCGACCAGAACAAATAAACTGGAACACACATTTGCATAGAAATGAAATGCAATTTTTTTCTTAATAATGGAAGGCAAAAATTGAAATGTCAGGATTGGATCAGATGTCAGGATTGGATCAGACCGATTTGGTATGTCTAAAAAATCCAGATTTGGAAACTATGATTTGAATTACCTGTGATCTACTTTGCCCATTGGTGCAAATTAACTGAAATAAGATACCCTTGGAACAATAAGTTGAAGCACGCTTATCAAAGAAGTTCCTGAGGTACTCTAAGAAGCAAAAAATTGGTCAAACTCTACCTAAATTTGTACTTAGCATAATCCTAGCATACAGCATGTTTTCTGAAGGCACTTTGAAAAGTATCTTAATCAATCTGCCAGTGCAAAAGTGACCCTTTTGACATCCAATGCTTCATAGATAAAGCCCCACATTATCTTCTGAGTATTTAGTACTTACCATCTAGAAGACTAGATACAAACAGCAGTATTTTAAAGAAAATATGTCTCCCAATACATTCAAGTATCACCATCTAGATATAGACTCCCCATACCTTTGAGTATTTACTATCTAGATATAAAAAGTGGTAATTTAAAAGAAAATATGCTGGATAGATGAAGTTTGTATCTTACGTTGCTAGCATGAAAAATGCTAATTTTTCCTTTTTCAATTTCTCTTCATACTGCTCATCGTCTGCCGCATAGTTGTCCTGATGTAATCCAACCAAATAATATTCAATGTTACGTGGGCTTCACTGGATAGAGCATAAACGAAGTTCAGATTTATAAAAACAAAACTAATCTCAACGTTGTATGGAAAGCTTTACTCACTAAATCCACTACTTTAAACACAGCCTTCTCATATCTTGCTTTGGCTTCTTCTGCTAAAGCCTGTTACAGATAAAATAGCATCAAGAAATTGATGGGATTTGAAAATTGATACCCAAAATACTTACAAAGAAAAGTAAATATAATAGACCAGGTTAAGGAGAGACCCTCAGAATAATACTTACAATGGAAAAAATAAGTAAAGGAAATATTATTACAAAACAATAAGAACGGTGATTAACAATAGCATGGATCCGTGTAAAACCATCAAACATTTTTAAGGGCTACTGTGAAGAGTGTGTATTTGTTGGTGATTATATGAAGTAAACTTCCTTCTATAGATAAATGACCTATGAAAGAATAGTGGTGCAATTGAAACACTCCACCAAGCCTGTTCTGAGGACTAACTTTTCTTTAGACTTGGATTCCAAGGTCCGAGAGGTAACACTCTGCCAATACCTAACCCAAACTTGCACCCAGCCCCATTTTTTTTCTCTTTTTAGGGATGCATGGAACAATGATGGGCTGTACAACTAGCAATAAACTTCACTATACTAAAATTTTCTTTTTAATTGTGACTTCTTTTATTGAGACGGCCCAGAAGCTTCATGTACCGTTTTTCCCCCCTTATCTCTTCTCCTGAAAAACTGGAATGGCATTGAAGTCAAAGAATATTAAAGATGTCTGCTTACAAACAAGGATTAAATAAGGATAACAAAACAGATGATTAGAAGCCATGATTGCTTACAAAGAAATATTGAATAAAATGATGATGATAGAAAGAATAATGCAGAATTAAGAAGATTCCCAATAAAGACCACCTGTAAATCAATTTTGGTGGAAATGATTAAAGCAATTTGACAATTGTGTGGAATTAAAATGAAATTTGAACTGTGATCCCTCACAAATTTCGATAATCTTAACGAAAACAATGATGAATGATAATTAACGGAATTTCAAACCGAGAATGAGTAAACCAAGTGTGCTTACAAACAAGGGCAACATTACTAATGACCACAAACAAGGGCTGCTTGCAAAGAGAAATTGAATAATAATGCTGTGTAAGAGTAATCCTAAGCAAGACCACCTCCAAACCAGTGCAAGTGCAAAAAACCAAAAAAAAAATGATAATTATGTCCAATTGAGGATTTTTTGACAATGATCACTCAGGCGGTCCATTATTATTAATGAACTCAATGATAAATGACAAATCATCTGAAATTGATGGGTTTCAGAACTAAAACTGAGTAAGCAAAGTCTGCTAAAGGATAACATAGCTAATGACAGCAAACCATGACCACTTACAAAGAGACATCAGATATGACAATAAGGACAATGTAGCGTTCAAAGGTTCTTAATCAAGGCCACCTGGAAAACAATTAGTGAATATAACTTAAAAAAAGTGATAACAATGCGAAAATATGAGAACTTTTAAACCAAGATTGTTCATGCAGCTCATTAATTTTTACAAAATCAGTGATGAATAATCTGGAACTGACAATATTTAGAACCAAGAGGCTCAAATAAAAAATAATAAAAACAATAACGTTTCTAGAACATGAAACAGAATTGAAAGGGTCAAAATCTGAGGAAACATACAAACAAATTATATTATTGTTAAATATGATGATGATACACAGATCAATTTACTTGTAAAATTAAATCCGTACTAAACGGGGTGCTTGGCAAGGCACTTACAATTTTTCAGTTTATTTTAGCCTCTCTCAAGTGGAGGTTTATAAGATTGCTTCACATAGAAAATGCCATTTTTGGGATTTGAACACAGGTTAATTCACTTGAAAATGTAAACCCACACCAAAACAACAAACTGGGGTGCTTGGTGAGGTACTTACAATTATTTGATTTATCATTGCCTCTCTCAAGCAGAGGTTTTTAAGCTTGTTTGGCATAAAATTTGAAACCAAGACAGCTTGGAAACCAGTTTTTATGTCACAAACGAAAAATAACTTAATAATTTGAAAAAAAATGTGTAATTGTGTGGATTTAGGAACAATGATCACTCAATAATACTAACAATAATACTGATGATTGATCTGAAATTAACAGGACTCCAAACCAAGACTGGCTACAAAGAGAGATTAATGATCAGAATAGATGATAAAGGCAATGATGACAACCATAAAACATAATGTGGAATTAACAAATGTGAAATCTATGGCTGCTAACAAACAAATAATAATAATAATGTTGAAATTGACAGTGATAACCAAGCACCTGTTTAGAAGGAAGAGGGGAAAACCAACAATACAAACCATAATAATGATGACTGATCTGAAATTGATGGGACTCCAAACCAAGGCTGGCTACAAAGAGAGATTAATAATCATAATAAAATAACAAGGGGAAATGCAAATAAGTCAAGCTGTAGTCGGTCCGAGAGAGATGCAAAGTGAGATAGGGCGGCTGAAAATAAGTGAAGAAGCAAAAAAATTAGATTCTCAAAATAAATAGTCAGTAGTTGGCCAAGTGGTAGAGAAGCCTTCTTTAGCGCATGACAGACCAACTAGTAGTGGACTTGAACCCTTGACTAGAGACTCCCCAAAGGATCCTGCTGATGTTGACCTTGATCAGATAGAGATATCCAAAAAGCCTGTCTTGGATTGCAGTTTATGGCCGGCCTTCGAAGGAGTTCTCCTTGCCAAAGTTAAGGCAAAGGAGGAAGAATGGACAAAGCGAACTACACATTCGTCAAAAAAAAAAGGTTGATTCTTTATGGGTTTGGTAGAATGACCAACCCAAGTTGTTAATGAATCTTTGCAGGCTTTTCTTTGATTGAACTGTTGCTCGGTGTATGATTCCTTTCCACTTACCTTTTTTATCAAGCATGTGATTTGTTTAAATTTAATTGAATATTGCATGCTTTCAATCAAAAAAACAAGGACAATGATGCAAACTGTTTAACATGAAACAGAATCAACAAATGTGAAATCCATGGACGCCAACAAACAAATAATTATATTAACAATGTTGAAATTGACAATGATAACCAAGCACTTGCTTAGAATAAAAAGGGGAAAACCCTGTTGTAAGGAGGATTTTTTAATTGGATTGCTAAGGAAAAATGTAAGGCTGTAACATGAGGCAGTTTTGAAATAAAAACCCATCTAACAAGACGTAATAAAGGATGCTGAGACTTCCATTCAAGATATGAGAAAATGGGGCCAAATCTTGGTAATATTAGGCACAATTACACAAAAAAATGGGAAAATCATTTTAAGACTTAAACAATCTTCTACACAAGTAAATATAACTTAATAGGTCTTACAAACTAATTTAACCTTGAGGACATTAAAAGCCATCTCATTTTATCTCATCTAATAATAATGATGCCATAATTTGTTTACAAAAATATGTGGAATTCTCAATTCTCAGAACTTTGAACCATGATCACTCACCTTGTCCAATAACACCAGCAACATTATGAAATTGACGGGGCATAGAACCAACACTTTAAACATTGAACCAACACTGACTACAAACAAATCTTAATAACAATAACAATGACAATTCTATAACACAAAGCAGACCTAACAGAGTTAAAACCATGGCCACTTACAAACATTGTGTTAAAATTGGTAATGGCAACTAACCAGTTACTTCAAAATCCATTAGAATAGCAAGGTAAAAGGCAAAAAACCATATAGCTATGAGGATTTAATAACAGGATAATTAAGAATTCATGTAAGCCCATGATGAGGATTTCATTCAGTGATCGCCAAAAACCAGCATAAGGCTATGCTAAGAATTGAATACAAGGTTATCTAAGAACCTAAACGTAAGGCCGTAATGCAGTGAGGTTTGGAAAGCTAGACCCCCTAATAACAATCTTTAAAGTCACAGCCAAACCCGATGCCAAATTGCCTTCCAAAAGCCCCTTTGGAAAGCCACAGAAAGAAATTTCTTTCCATTTACCTTAAATACACTTATCCTTACCTTAAACATCATGCAGATATTGTACTTCTCGGTTTCAACCTCCTGCCAAGTGTAGCACAAACCTTACCCATCCACCTGCACCTCAGTTATATTGAGCATTGAAATTGGGTAAAATACTGCATCCAACTCTGGTCATCTAAGTCAATTATATTTGACAGATACATGCTAGATGTTGAAATTAGACAAAATACGGCATCCAACTCTGGGCATCTAACAGAGAAATATTATCCAAAAAATTTGACATATAAAAGAAAAATGATAATAATCAGGCTCCAGCTTTCAAAGATGTAGAGGACAGGAGAAAACAGTGCACAGATATATTATATCCTACATTGTACTGGAGTGATTTCCCATCTCATATTTTATTTGGAGCTATCTATACAAGGGGTTTCAATCTGTAATTCATGATTGGCCATCCCCAGCATCGCATCTGTTTTTGTCATTAGGAGGATTTCAAACGGGGACAGTTAAGAAGCAATATAAGGCCCTGACGCGAGGACGTTTCGGAAAAAAACCCCGTACTAACAAAACATAATAATAACAACGACGTCGATTTCTTCCTGCAAGATACGACAATTCGATGCCAAAAACACAATAAAGATGCGGTTTTCCCCCTTACAATAAAACAATTCGTTTTTTCAGAACTTACCTTGGCAAATCCCTCGGCTGTCCCAGTCTGTGTCCCGAAAAAAACTGTGACTTTCTTCTTTGCAAAATCATCTTCGTCGTCCTCCTCTTCTTCCTTCACCAAAGGCGTCGGCTTCGCCGGCTGCTTCTGCGCATCCGATCCTCCCCTCCTCCACACGAAGAAAAATACGCACGTCACCAAAACAGCCAAAGCCGTGGTCAAAACCATCAAAATCTGCAACTTCTCCGTCAAAACCAAAGCCGAGCCGGCCATAGCTCCCAGATCTCCTGCCTTGCCGTTCAACAACAGCGCCAAGATATGGTCCAGCCGCGACAGCTCCAGCAGGCTCTTCCCCTGGGA
The DNA here is from genome assembly GCA_037957365.1 of Torreya grandis. NCBI lineage: Eukaryota > Viridiplantae > Streptophyta > Pinopsida > Cupressales > Taxaceae > Torreya > Torreya grandis. The sequence goes on from JARHVA010000370.1 coordinate 1,091,365, forward strand.
GCCGCTCTCAACCGTGTTGGAATTTGCCTGCATTTCCACGGATTGATCCCCGGAAAACAAAAAACAAACTAGAAAACGAGGACAAGCAAGACAAGGCACAATTTTCTATATTTGGTTGTCCTCCTTTAGGATTCGAACGGGGTACCTCCAGATCCTCGCTTTTTCCGTACCTTGCGATTTACATCACCCTGGCTGCTTGGGTCTGAGAGGAGCTGGGAGAGAATCGCAATCGTTTTTAATTATTAGTTGGGGTTTTAGTCCTAGTTTTAACCAACCAGAGGTCCCAGGGTCAAATCCACCTAATCAAATTACCACTAACTCCAACCCAAAATGGTTGCTGGATTTGGCGTGCCCGTGTCTGAACCACGAGCTAAGGTTCCGGAAGTTCATTTTGCACCTAATCCCTCCGTCGCCGTCCGGTCCCAGCCAAGCCACAGCGTTCTTTCTTAAATGTTTTTTTCCCAATAATAGTACGTCATATTTGCGTAAATTATTCCACAAACATTTCTGACCAATTGTTTCAGTCAACCATAAATGCTGGGGAGGCAATGACTATTTGGCGGTTTAGCGGGGTGCCATCTATTGGTCGAATGACCTCCTCCAACTACCACCAAATTTGGTGGCACGGCATTGGAAGTTGGAATTAACCACGGTCAGCCGTGGGTCGGGGTGCTGCTCCATAGTTTTAACACAGGCTAGCATTACTTAACAACGTTGTGTGTCGTGACATCATCACCCTGGGCTACGTGTTATACAAGTGCCCGCCGAATTATACAGGAGTTTAATTTGACGGTCCAAAAAAAATTATGGATCATTCAACATTGCCCTTCAAAAGTTAGGGCAGTTTTTTCATTAAAAAAAAAGAGTTAGGGCAGTTCATCCTCCAACCACCATCGAAAAAAAAAATTATATATATAAATAAATAATCAACAATTATTAGATATATATTTATTGGAAGGAGAGTTTTCACATTATTTTTACAATGAGTTAGAGTAGAAATAAATGTGTCGTATAAAGTCATATTCCTCAGCAAATAATAGTTATGAAATGTCTAGTCTTTATCTAAGATTTGGTAGTATTTATTATGAAAGATATTTCATGGTAATAGTAATGTAGAAGATCTTGTCTTACTCAGAATTTTGTGAATTTTTTTATTATAGGGACAGAATTCCATTGAATAATTAAATCTTTTTTATATATTTTTTCGTATCCAGAGATTTTTTGTGTGCAATGAGAATAAGACATATGGAATGAGATTTTTAAAATGTGAACCTTAAGACTTTACATATACTAAGGGGGCCATAATGGAGTTACATTTGATTTTTTTACAGAGGTATGGGTGCAAACCGTATACCTAGATATGGGTGTGACCAATTTAATTAAACTAAACTCTAAATTAGATTCAAAGTGTGAATTGGACCTTGGATACCCTATAAAAATAAAATTTTGGTATCCATATAGGATGAAAGAGGTTCCCTATTTTTCAAAAGAAAATGGGGGCATGTTGGTGATAACAAAATATATGGTAAGCATATTAGGTGCAGGGCCACATGGATAAAAAACTAGTGCATTCTATTGTGACCAACACACCCCTTATATTTAGAAAAACAAAGACCCTCTTTTACAAAAAAATGCAACATTATTTATCTCAATTTGCGAACTGGATTAATCACAGTTTCACAGTATATTTCAAGGTCAGTTTGGATGAAGATAGTGTGTATGTTTGATTTGCTAAAATCAACCACTTTGATTAATAGCCTAAAGCTTAGGGTTCACATTTGTAAAATTTATGCCCATATCTACTTTTATATTGGCCTAGGTCTGATTTTCACACTAACTATTTTTATATCTAAAGTCTATATTTGTGGGCCCTTTTATGTTTCACAAGTTTGTAGTCCCTTTAATATTTTCGTAAGTCCTAAAGGTCACAATAACTTTATATCGCTTGAGACATTTATCAATAGTTTTATATCAATAACTTTGTATTTTATTTTCGTGTTTGTATTTTATCCACAACCACTTTAATTTGATAAAAACTTTAGGTTCACATTTGATATTATCTAAACCCAGTGTTCACTTTTGGGATTGGAAGATGAACCCATGGAAATTTTAAACCACAGGCATGTGTTTGTTTTAAAATTCAATCATACTATGTGACCTTTCATACTTTTTGGTTTATAAAAGATCGTTGCATCTCCTTTTGGTTTGTTATATTTTTAAGTGAGTTGTGTGTTTTCATGACTCGTTTCAAATGGTGATGTCCACTTTGATTGCAGGGTTTCTTAAAGATTATGTATATGTTATTTGTCTTTGGATGTGGCCTCGTATTATTTACTTATAAATGTGATCACTTTGTTTATTGTGTGTAGTGATTAAATGTGATTTTTAAGTATATGTAATAGTCTAACACATCCACAAAGTCGTCAAGGCCACAGTGAAAATAAATAATCACTATATGAACCCCATGGCCAATTAATGAGTTCCACGTATCAATTTACGATCACCATTTTACTAAAATATTCAGTTGCATATAAGTTTTAATGTGTGTTAAATTTAATTAAGATCACTTTGTTTATTATGTACGAAGGCAAGAGCGTGAAAATAATAAACCAAAGGCTCGAAAAGTAAATTCCTTGACTTTGTGAACCCAAGGCAATCATCGCTTGCCATGTGTTATAATGCAACTAGTTACAGTAAAGAAAAGGCACAAGAAGCAAATTTTGTGACTTTGTGAGCCCTAGGCGATCACTACTTGCCATTAATTGTAATGTGAATGACCATGAGATAGCAAAAAGGATCACAGCTCAACAAAGGGATCACACAATAATAATTATTGGTTACAATGATTATAAATAATATGATAGAGCAACGTCATCACAATAAATATAATGCAATCACCAAAGTGAACAAAGGGAATGCAATAAAAAAGGGATTATGTGGCTATGAAGCCACATGAAGCGTCGAGATACTTTGTTTTATGGTGGCTAAATTTGACCCCATCACCATTTCCTAAAAATTCACAACATGTAGAAATGAACAAAATTAAATTCACAAAAATGCTTTGGAATTCAAATTTGAATTCCATACATAAATACCATGCCAATTTAAATGGAAATTTGAATTGATCATGTGTAACTTCTATTTTGATTAATTTCACATTGAAGACTAAAATGGAATACACCTGGCGAATAAAAATAAAGCATGCAAAATATAAGGAACTAATGAATTAATAACTATAGTAGTTCATAGTGATCTCAAGTATTTTCATAGTTGTAATGGTCTTTAAAACTAAAAGTTTACTTTATAAGATTAATTATAGACATGTCACACAAAGGCCAAAATTATAAACTTTGCATGATCAATATTGATCTTTTAGAATTGATAGGATCTAGGCTCACAAAGCTCTGATACCAATTGTCAGGATTAGGAGTACAATTGATTACCTTGTATAAGCAACTAAACACAGAATTTAACCAGAATAATAAGTAACTAGAATTCAGAAACAACACAGAATATGAGAGACAATACAATATTGTATTAATACTCTTCTAGAAGGAAATACAATGAAGAAATCACACTCTTCCCACACCTCTTGGGCATACCAGTAATTCTCCCTCAAGAGTTCTCTCTCTCAATTACAAACAATCAACTCAAACACAGAGTTGTTTCAACCAGTCAGTAACAATACTACCAGTACCACCGAGTACACACCCATACTCCAAGTAGCTCTCCCTGATCTTGCTCCCTATTGTGTTGTTGATCTCCCTGATCTTGCTACCCCACAGATCTAACTGACCTCGCACACACACACACACACACACACACACACCTATAGATCAACCGACCTTACTTACCATGTAGATCTCACCTGATCTTGCACACCTGCAGATCAACCTGGTTTTGCACACCTACAAACCTAGATCTTACATACCTTGGAAGAACCCTTGTCCTTGCCTTTGCAAGTCCTTATGATTCTATAAATCACAATACAACCCCATGGGTCTATTATATAGATCCCATACAAACAATAATTAGACTTTCCAATTACAATAATTAGAAACGCAGACTCAAGACTAAAATTAGTCTTTACATGCAAACTGACTGTCCATCTAAAATTAGACCAGTTTTGGAAGCGCATGCAAACACACGCACACACAGGTTGTCGACGTCGGTTCTTGTCTGACCGATGTTGGTTACTGCGAACACTAAATATGACTGACGTCGGTTGCTCTGTAACTCAGCAACCTCCTCCATTTGCATCAATGAAGCTTTTAGCTCCACAACCTAACAAGAATGCCTAATTCGAGGCAAGAGATAATTTTGAGTGGCCAAAAAGTGGAGATTATATCTCAATTGTCTCTTTATAATTAGAAATGTTGTTGTATGTCTTTAATATTAGCCTCTTTACTCAAATTTATTCTCAAAAGATCACTCAATAAACACCCAAGCTACCAAAAGCTTTCCTATTCTACCCTATTATGCTATCAGTCAAAAGAATAACCCAACTACAAGTTTGAAGTACTAAAAGAGCGATCATAAGGTCATATTTGCCAAGTTATAAGCTAGGTAATCATTTTACTTACTTTACACACATTGTATGATTCACACACAACCCAACACGTAGGGGAGAACTACATGAGTCTAAGGCCCTCTTTGCTACACCCCTAACCTATCACATGTATTGGGATAGAAATAAGTGACTTGTGGCTTACTTATCCCCTTTGATGTTATATCACATTTCCCTATGTATTCATTTGATTAGTAGGTCGGCCTATGGAGTAACCACGGCCTAAGTAGACTATATATAGGAGGTAGTGGGTAGTTGTTTATCATCATATTACAATTTTTGCTCTTATTGAAGCTTGTAGAGGTCACCCCCTCGAAGTGGCTTGTCTTTTATTCATATATTCTATTATATTTTAGTTGTATTATGTTGTATTGTTGTTATTATACTTTATTATTGAAGTAATTTCATTACAAGTGATATCAGAGCTATGATTTGGGTAATATTGTGGGTGAAACCCTAATTTTAGAGATTTGCTGGTATCTTTCAATCTGTTGCAATTTCTCTTACATTTTTTACTAAAGTTGGGGAATCAATCAAGAACAATTAGATAGATTTCTGCCCAAATATAAGTATAGTCATAATAAGAAATCAAAAGATATTCAAATAACATCTACCCCTGGCATTTGGAGTTGGATCAAAAGTGTCAATTAGGATCAACATTATCAAGCTCTTTATGGTAGGACCACAAACTAGGGGTCGAGGAAAGGGTGTTGAAACTCTAGGTAAAACTACTCACAAGGAAGAGATGGTGTCAAACTAGGGAGTTACTAGATCCTTTGTACCAGGGTTCCCTAAGATAGATCACAAAGTGAGCCGACTTAACTATAGTGTGCAAGGCATTCAAAGTGATATGCAAGGCATACAATCTGATATGAAAATTGTACAAACTAGTTTGGCAAATATAATGATAGCTTTATAAAATAATCAGCCAAATCATCCAACTATCACTATTATGCAAGCCCACCTGGGCGAATCTCCAAACTAGCCTAATCCAAATCCAAGTACCTTACATAGAGGAACCTATTACCAAATGTAGATATGTGCAAATTTGATGGAAAGGATCCACTCAATTGGATCAACCAAATGGATATTTTTTTGATCTACATTAGATCCCATGTTGATAGAAGGTTACCATGGCATCCTTGTATTTAGAACTTGAACAATTCATTTGGTATTGATGGTTGTGTGCTCAAAAGAAAAACATGACTCTTAATGTCACTTGGACAGAGGAGCTGCAATTATACTATAGCAATATTGTGATAGAGAATTGCTTCATCCAACTACCAAAATTGCAACTAACTGGCTTAGTCATGAATTATATTCATCATTTTCAAAACATATATGTACATGTGGAAACAATTTCTAATGAGAACCTAAATGTCCTATTTTTGGGTGGCCTCAAGGACCACATTCAACATGAGGTACATTTGTTTAATCCACTTAAGGTTTCTAATTCTATTTTCATGGCACGTAGAGCTGAGGAAAATTTCATAGCTAACAAGAAATCACTATTTACTAACTTCAAATATCATAGCATATCAACACCATCATTTCCTCCACCTACCAAATTGCCCCTTAGTAAACTTTAGAGAAGCGTGCAAAAGCATTATGTTTTGGCTATGACAACAAGTGGAGCAAAGGACATAGATGTGCTGAGAAGAAGTTGTTCTACATTGAGGGATCCAATGAAGATGATGAAGAGGATGATGCCTCAAATGATGATAAAGAATAAATAGAGGAGGTACCTAAAGATTCCCAACCTAAAATCTCTTGTCATGCACTTTTGGGTATTAGTACTCCTCAAACACTTAAGGTGGTGGGTTTCCCCAAGAAACAAAAGGTGACAATGTTGATTGACTCAGGGAGCATACATAACTTCATCAACCATAAGTTGGCCACTCGATTGAACTGTTTCATTTACCCAACACCAAATTGTCAAGTTATGATTGCATATAATGACATAATCAATTGTTTAGGGAATTACCATAGTATTAACCCTGATATTAGTGAGTACGATTTAAATTCTCCTATGTTTACTATTCCCATGGGTGGTATAGACATTGTTTTGGATATTCAAAGGCTCGCAACCTTGGGTACAATTGAGATGAACTTCCAAGAACTGTTCACGTGCTTTCATTTTGAAGGAAGGAAAATTGAACTACGTGGATTACAGGCAAAATATCCACAATTGGTTAGTTCACATTAGATGAAAAAGATGCTAAAAAGGAGGGGTAGAAGGATTTATAACACAATTATGTTCCATAGAAGTTCAACCCACAAAGGCATCTACACATCCTGATCTATAAATGATTCTTAATGACCACCCATCTATTTTTGGACCATGCCAAAAGGACTACCACCAAAAAGAGACCATGATCATGCCATTCAACTACTTTCATGGAGTCAACCACCAAATATCAGACCATATAGATATCCATATGCACATAAGAGTGAAATTAAAAAGATGGTCCATGAGATGCTAGAGGCAAGGATCGTCAGGCACAACCAAAGCACATATTCATCACCAGTGGTCATGATGCATAAGAAGGATGACACATGGAGGATGTGCCTAGATTATATGGAACTCAACAATTACACCCTCAAAGATAAGTTTCCTATTCTAGTAATTTGTGATTTACTTGATGAGTTGCATGGTGTTGTTTATTTCACAAAATTAGGTACCATCAAATTAGAATCAGGGATTAAAATGTTCATAAAACCACATTTAGAACTCATGAGGGCCATTATGAGTTTTTGGTAATGCCCTTTGGTCTTATAAATGCACCATTTACTTTTCAGATCTTGATGAATATTGTTTTTAGGACTTTTTAAAGGAATTTTGTGCTAGTTTTCTTTGATGACATATTGATTTACAATAAGACATGGGAAACACATAGGTGAAACATGTGAAATAGGGGTTGATAGTTTTGGAATAATATCATATTTACACGAAGCCATCCAAATTTGATTTTGGAGTACAGGAGGTAGAGCACCTGAGTCACATTGTATCCCATGAAGGTGTTAAAGTTGATCCTCAAAATATCAAAGCTATGGTGGAATGGCCAATGCCCAAAACTCTCAAAAATCAATGAGGGTTCCTAGGACTAATAGGTTACTACCAAAGGATGCCTTCCACTATAATGATGTAGCTACTAAAGCATTTGAGCAACTGAAATCAACTATGTGCACCACCCCAATTTTGGTTACTCCAAACTTCTCAAAGACATTAATTATTGAATGTGATGCTTCTGAATCAAGGTTAGGATCAATACTAATGTAATAAAGAAGACACCTTACATTTGAGAGTCATCAATTCAAAGGTAAAAATCTACAAAAACCCATCTATGAGAAATAAATGATGGTTATTCTTCATCCAGTCAAATAATGGAGGCCCTATTTGATGGTAGACATGTCAAGGTCAAAATAGATTGTGATAATCTCAAATACTTTTTGGAGACAATATTATCATTCGAGGAACAATATAAGTGAGTAACAAAAATGTTGGACCCCAAATTTTTGGTTAAGTATTTTGGTATTTTGGCACGAAACTAGCACGGTGGGAAAGGAGTACAACACAGAGATATTAGGGCACATAACTAGACTGAAGCAGTAGGACCATGACATGAGACCAACGAGGCATAAAAGGATAAGGGCACAGAAGCACCAATGCGAGAAGACCCAGTCAAAGATGAGATATAACTAAAAGGGACCCAAGAGTATAGGACTTGAAGTAGCAACAAAAGACTTAGGGAACACATGGGAAGTAGGAGATGGTTAAGGAATGATTCTCAAGGGCCATATAGACCTTATCCATCATGATTTTTGTACCGACCTATAAAAAGATAGACATATGGTAATAAGGATCTAGCATAAAAAGAGTATATAGGGGCACAAATGCCTGGGTCCTTAGGAGAAACTAGTTAATAAACTGCTGCAACTCTCAGTTTATAGAGAGTTCATTGGCCAATTACTCATGTCATTTATGTTATAACTACTTGGTCAGGGAAAAACAAGTATAAATATCCATGTATGAAATCATTATACAGTGATGGATTTTGGATATCACTTTGTTGAAGTTCAATATAGAGTTGCAGATATTATAACCAATTATGATGTTCATGTTCCAATTTATTGATAGTTATACACCTGTGGTAGATTTGCATTGATTACTTGTAGTTTTAACTTAATATGAGATCTATGTTAACTTTTACTTTTTTTGAGTAACAATTTATGAACTTCATGACATTTATATGCATAATATTGGTTGTTAAGCTTAATGATACAATGATCAAAGTAGTGTATCTCTTTTTCTACATAAATTCTAATCAAATATAAGTTTAAACCTAAAGAATATGACTAATATGTTACTGTACATCATAACCCATAAGAATCAGTCTCTACTTATGTAATTCGAGAGAGCATGCAAGACCATAGTCTTGCATGAAGGGCCAGTGCACTAGCTCATTGGGGCTACACTTCTGTACCTAAAACATTATTAAAGAATAAAAACCCAACATTTTGGTTCCATTGTTGGGACCCATAGTGTTTGCTACACAGTAATGGAAGGTGCTTGAATGTATCACCCTTGAGAGTATTGAGCAATGGATTATTAGGGTTGAGGATAATTTTGTGGTTCCTTGCCTTGAACTAGGAATTTCTTCACGTTAGTGGGTCTACAGTGCAGTATATGAAACTTTATTTGTTGAAATCCTAGTTTATTTACATACTTGGCTATCTACTTATGCTCAAAGTCGATTAGGAAACTTTAGGAGAAGATAGTCTTGGATGTTAGAATGATAAAGAGTTTTATCAGACTCAAAACATGATGGACATGAGTTGTTAACCTCTGGTGGAAAGGAATGTTGAATAACTACATTTTGGAGTATATTGTAACCACTTATTTTAATCCTAAAGAAGCTAAGTTCCAGTTCCTGAGAGAACTACATGGCCGATATATTAGCCATTTTCCAATATGGATCAAGAAGTTGTTTATTGAGTGTGGGATTGAAACAATGCCAATGGAGAAATAAATCCATATTTGCATGAGCCACACCTTTGGAAGGTGAATCGAGAAGAGTTGGTAAAGGATTTAAGGTTTGAAATGGTAGCCAATCAGGGGGCATTACAAAAGTGAAATATGATGAAGCTCAACAGAGGATCATAGGAGTGAGTGGCACAAGAAATGATCAGGAGAATTCAAGGAGTGTTGTTAGGATCTGCAAGGAAGCAAAAACACACAAAGAGGACCTCATCACTTTTAAACCATGCCCCATGCCACTTTTATCATATGAAGGAGGAACTAGCTAGACACCAGAAAATAAAGAACCAAGTTTGAACCAACCAAGCTCCCCAACCATAACACACACTTATGCTTTTGAATCAAATGAATTATGTGTACATAATTGGGATTCAAATAACATGGAATCAAAAATTGATCCTATAAGGGATTTTGTGGCTGAGACAATTGTAAATGATATAAAATTAACACTTTATTTCCCTCTTAAAAGGAATTTCATGGCTCAACTTGGGATGCCTAGAGGATCTGGCATTCAGAGTGGACAAAGTATAGACCCAAATCTAATTAATCATCCAGCTACCACACCCCATGACATGGGTGTTGTTGTTAGAGGTGGACTAAGGGGTGGCATGGGAGGAAGTGGTGGACTTCCCCCTCGAGGGACAAGATCTGGAGGTTCTCAACAACCACCATCATAAGCACCTCAACTACCAATAGTGTATTATGAAACAACACTTCACTTACCTGAATATTGAGGTGTAGAGAATGCTGTAAAACATGTCTATAAGTACAAACTTATTTGGAAGGTACGAGGCATCACTTCTTCTAAGTGAAAGGCCACATAATTCGTGACTGTACTTTTGGAGTGAGCACATAAGTGGTATAAAAATTTCAACCCTCAACAAGTAGTTATTGACTATGATCATCTCAAAATAACATTCCTTCAGGAATTTGACATTCTCAAATTTGAGCAACAAACTATTGCCATGTTGAAAGATATAAAGCAGGAGCTCATTGAAAGTGTACGGGAATACGATGCATAGTTTAAAACACTTTTGTCAAAGTTGTTAATTGAAATCAATGTTACTCAGTATGCACAGTGGTTCGTGGGAGGTTTGTTACTTCTCTTTTGATGAACATTGTTACCTTTACTAGCCCGTACAAAGCTCTAGAATCCATCATCTGCGTTGAAGTTGTTAAAAGTATTGACACTAGGATTAGTCCCTTCGTGGAAGCCCAAATAGCTTCAATGACATCGTAACTTGAAAAACTAACTACAAACAATGTATATGATACCCGTAATGGTCTTTGGTACATCGATTGCGAGTCTAAAGGACATAACTAAAGCAACTACCCATGCAAAAACATCCACATTATGCTAAAGTAATCATGTGATATATTCCATGAAGAACACGATGTATGCTCCTATCCTCTCTTGTAGCAAGCTACACATTCTAAGGTGTCTAAATATTGAAAAATATGTGATGCCTACACCTATGACACAAATGATTGTCAGTTAATTAGTGATATTTATGAAGCACACATGCATAGTATGTGCCAACCACTATGTCTAACAATCAAGATAATGGTGGGTATCATGGTCAAGGTAGAGGATGAGGATGAGGAGGTGGTCATTTCCCACCAAGAACATGTTATAAGTGTGTATCCTCATACCACTATCAAAGGGATTGTCTAGTTTACCCTACTTGTGCTTTTTGTAAAAAGGACCATCAATTGGAAAAATTTCCTAACTTGTACACATCCATCACTAAGGAGAGAAATGAAAAAAAGTGTAGGTATAATTTTCATTGAAAAACCACACTAGCACACACGTTCAAGCACCCCAATATCCCAATAGGTGAATATCACTATGCATAGTAGAGGACAATCTCAGGCTACATCTACTCTTATTAAAAAGGTACAACGTGAAGAGCCTCAGGCAAGGAAGTATTCTGATACCCAACAATAGAAAGATGTGATCCAAAACACTATGATGCTGGTATGATAACTATAAGAAGAAACTTAATTTCTTAAAGACTAAGAAGCAATGCAACACACTGATATACAGAAGGCAATTGAGCCTCAAAATGTGGTGCCAAATGATTTTTAAGAGCTTTGTAAGTGCATGCTAGATGAAGACATTATCCCATAACTAAGAATTTGGCTTAAAAATATATTACAAGCACCAATTGATGGTCAACCTCAAATTACTCAACAAACTAAGGATCAACATTTAAATCATGCTTGATGATAAGATACCCTTATTCCTCTTACTCCTGCAGAGGACAAAGAAATACTAGTGATTGTTGCCATCGACGGTTAGGTCATTCGGGACATCTTAGTTAACACTAACACTGAAGTTAACATCCTCACTAAGCATGCATGGTGGAAAATGGCTAGTCCAACATTAAAATTGTCACCTCACATATTATATATGGTTAATAAAACTTGTGCTCTACCGATTAACATCCTCAAGAATGCAATAGTGGATATCCTTGGATTACCTTTCAAAGCTGACTTTAAAGTTCTCAATTTAGTTGAGGCCTATGACTTCCCAGTTTTATTGGGGTGACCCTGGTGTTATGAAAATAATGTGGACTTAAGCTTCAAAAAGCACTACATTAGTTTTGAGAATGCTGATCAATGTGTTGTTATTCCCCTAGATCAAACACATGGGCCCCCATACATAGAAACCTATTAATGTGAAAAAATATATTAACCACATCTATAATGTCACTATCAAATATGGTGAGTAACATGATCCTACTCCTGATGGCATCCTCAATTGGATGGAAATTTAATCCCTTTCTAATACTATAAGCAATGTTTGTAATTATTGGGCCCATAATGACTATGACCTCATTAGAAGAGTGTGTAGTGCCACTGGTAGTAGGGAAAACATTTCTCACTAGTATCATAAGTGACATATGTTTGTTTGCCTTTTTACAAGTCAAGTCATGCAGGGAACAATGATAGATGCACCTGTAGAAAGACTCGATGTAGCCCCTCTATTTCACAGACTATGGAAGTCTGTAACTTTGTCGAGTGCCTTGAAGAATTTTATCACTCTAACAATGATTGCATATAATCCTTAATTCACCTCTTTAATGATACAATTGCAAAATGGTGGAAAACCCATAATGAGTGACTTCTCTAATGGGATCAAGTACGCTTTGCTTTGCATCACTAGTTCCATCATGACGACTGAGTCAAGGGAACAATCAACTATAATAGAGTACAAGCACCTAAACCCCATATAGAGGCATGTAAATCAATGTGGAAAGCTGAAGAGTATTACTTACTAGAGTACATATGAGTACATGCTTTCTATCAGACTTTACAAACTCATGCAAGAGCGTGGTATGTTCATCAAAAGTGACATATGGGTACCTATTTTTGATACCTATTGAAGGAAAACATGAATTCAACACTATCTTATTCCTCTCTAAGGATGGCTTTGTGCCTCACTCTCCAGGCCATATGCAAAGCAATTATCAGTGAACCTGGTCCCATTGAAGATCACCAAATATATATCCATGATGTCCCAGAAGAAGGTATAATTTTCTTTAATGAACCATCTGTACAACTTGTTCCCATGCCATAACCAGTCTTTGATCAGGACCGACATGAAGAGATATGCCAAGGGAAATAAGAGCTAGTACTTTAGGTAGAAGAGGGTGAAGGGTCTAACTCACTTAACCCTTTATCAAATCATTTGGATGTTCCTACGGACTTGACACATGAGCTATTTGCAATACTAGTCCCGTTATAGACCACCCTTACTCTAGACCAATTTAAACTATCTAGTGTAATATCGCCATAGAGAAAGAACCCAAAATAACTATTGTAGGTAATTACTGGATTGACATAGAAGTTTCAATTATATTTGAGTTGTTAAAATAATACCAAGATGTATTTCCAAGAAGCTACAGTGAGATGAAAGGAGTTCATCCATCCCTAGGTAAGATGCATAATAAACTGGTTGACGACACTCGACCAATCAGGACAAGGCCATATCTTATAACCCATATTTAATTTTTAAAGTAGTTTTCCATTAATTACCTTATCTTTTTATGATTTGATGGTATCCAATTATTTGTTCTATATTAGTGAAGCACTACACTCCACTTAGGCAATCCATTAAGTCATCCATGCATAACAACATAAATACACACTCAATGGTGATCTTATTGATGGATATGGAATCAATGCACATCCTTCATTCTTGTCCTTTATTTGACATTAACACTATAGGTGTTGCACATAGTCTTAGGCTCTCTTGGATAAACCCTCTCTCCAATAGTTCTTGGACCTACTTGTTCGCCTTTTCATTCTCCTATAACAGTATCCTATATATTGATTTATTAGTAAAATTAGATCATGGAATCAGATCCATCCTATGGCTTATACTAATCATGCATGGTAACACATATATAACATCCTTAAATATTATATCCTCATATTCACCCAATATTTCCTTCACTTTTTATGACAAATATTTTTTGTCCCCCTTACACTTATAACTTGCATAGGCTTTGACATGAGTGCAAAACATACATGTTCCTTGTTTGCTTCCTTTAGGAATAACTTTCCTGGCACCCAAAAAACTTTTAGACTAATCTCCACCTCTACACCTTTATCCTTCAAAGCATTCAAAGTGTACTACTTACCATCCTTCCATAAGGAATAGATATTTGCTCTTCCATCATGCAAAGCTTTCCGATAAAACTACTAAAGTCTAACAACCAATACGTGGCAAACATCCATTAGCATGATGTCACATAATAATTCATCCTTATATGTGCCTATCTAAAAAATGACCAAACATTTTTCATTCACCAACAATTATTGTACCTTCAATAACCAAGACACCTTGTATGTATATTGATGTTCAACCTCTTCAGGTCAAGTTTCTGTACCATTTCACTAGAAATAAGATTATCACTATTGTCACTGATGAGCTAAGAGATTAACCCTTAAAGACCTTACAAAACCATTTCTCTTAATCATTTTTAATTATCCATAAGCATATCAAAGTGTAGTCACTCAAATTTTATCATGAATATTTGATAATGTTAGTTTTGGTCCTATTTCATTTTATTGGACTTGAGTACTTAATCTAGACCTATTTCACCACCTAACTCTATCTTAAACACCTATGCAAAACTAATCATTTGTAATTTTTTATCTTGCACCTACATAAATGTTCTAAACTTCTAAAAATGCCTTTAAGCATATGTATAGACATTCGAGGACCTAAAACCTACACATTTCCCTTCATGGCAAAATTGACCAATAGGGAATAATAGTGATAGACGTTTTTGTCCCTTATGGGTTGATCCTATCCTTAAGCCTTATAATGGTCACTTTTAAAATTTATACCCTCCATTATAGGTTGGTCTATATTTTAGGATAGGTGTTGTGAGGTTATCCCATTTTGGATTGCTATAAAGGCACACTTAAGTCACTTATTTTACCACTTTGTGATTTCAATATAAAGGCATAGTTACACTATTGCACACTAAGCAAAAATTACCTATTCTCTCAATTCTAATTCTAATCATTTAAAGCAATAATTATCCAAGTGAAGAGCCTATTTAATCCAAGCCAAATCAAAGCATGATCAAGTATCCAATCCATCTCTAGATGTATTCATATATTCAAAGACACACAATTACATAAAGCACTCTAAGTGGGATAACTAGGTGGGTTTGGTTTCCCTCTTCGAAGTATTGAATACATAGGCAACGTTTAGTCAACACATAATTGATTGGTATTAGCTTAGCCTATTACACTCCCCATTTTTCTATTTGTAAGTTTTCAACCATTACAAACCTTATTAGATTTCAAATTTTAAGAATTCATTTACAGGTCTTTCATGCTTATCCGAAGGTCAAATTTCCACACACATGCATGATTTAAGTTGTTATAGATAATCATGCTTTAATTCCTTAATTTTTAGCAAATGGTAGAATTGACCAGCAAGAGACAATAATGTCAATCGATCCTTTCCCAATTTGGATGATCTTGTCCTTCATCAGTCTCAGTCACAATTTATGGGCATTTGCATAATTCATCTTTGTTGATATTTTTTGATCACTAGTTAGTAAATCATATAATCATATCACAAACAATAAATAGCTGAGTATTTTATTTTATCCACAGTTAATATTCGTTCGTTTGATTATACTTTGTTGAATTCATTACTTTTATTTCATTTTGCTTGTTGCAAGTTGATTTACAACATTCTACTATATTCTATTCAATTTATCTGAATTAGGGTTAATCACCACATTAATTCTAAATTATTATAAAACATATTGGTGAACCCACTTTTTATTTGAACATTTCTTCAAAAATAAATTTCTAGGGTTTAGATAAATTTATAAACATTAAACATTAAAATAAGTTTCTTTCAACCTTAGATCTAATATCTAATATTAAAATAACTTGCTTTCAACCTCAGATTAATCTAACACTAAAATCACTTTCTTTTGACTTTGCATATGAAATCTGACATTGAAAGCACTTTATTTAACCCTTGAATTTCAAGATAATTTACTATCCATACATATAAAAAAAACATTTTCTGTTATGATCTAAATTTACATTTTCTATTTTTCTCAATTTACAAAGAATTTATGGTTGTATTGGATGATCATTTTTTTTCAAGTTTTTCAAAAATAAACCACATCACATACATAAGATAACTCAAATATATGGTACAATTGGTTTTTCATATATAAATGCATAAGATGATCACAATGGCATATCACAATTTCAAAAAACACCTAAACAATTAGTTATCTACAACGGTGATGATTACATTGATAATTATGTCTCTGATTATGCATAAGATTCGTATGATACATGACCTACACAAAGGCATCCCCTTAATGAGATCATTGGCTTCTAGTAGAATCATGTACTATACATATATTATATATTATTCATCGTGTTATTCTTTTACTTCTCACTTAAGTGATAAATTTGATTGATTCTTCTAAGCCATTGGCTCTTATTGACAATTTGGCTTCTTGTCTCTTGTTTTTCACTTTCTAGATTTGAACAATCCAAAATAGTGTTCTATACTACCATATTTTTCCATTTATCTTTTTTTTTTCAAACTTTGAATTGATAAAATTGAATTTTTTGACAAGGACAATATCGACCAATAAAGGACATGAATGATTGTCAATACTGTCATGAGTCGATCAATCATGTCTTATATCTTTATTCACAAAAATCAAAATTTAAACACAAAGATCCTTAATATTTCCAATTTCTCGATATTTCACTTAGTTTTAGTATACACAATATTATTTATACATGCAAAAACAATATGTTCCTATATTATATTGTTTGCACGTGTGTATTACATACATTGAAAAGTGTACATTTAATGAGATGAGGATGTCATTTTGTTCCCACATGTTTTCAGTTACAATCACATATACATTGAGGCTCATACATGGCAATGACACATTTCCAATGCATAATTCACATTGACATGTGTTGTGCATTATTTAGATCCCTCCCCTTTATTCTACTTTTGAACCCATGGTTATTACTTGTTTCTTTGGTTTTAGTATCAAATTGTAAAAAATACCAAAAAATTAAAATATTTCAAAAAATATAAAAAAAAATCAAAATATTCTAAAAAACCAAAATTAGGACATGAACATGACTAGATACATAGTTTACATCATTTTTCATGTGTTATTTGTCTCATGATTGTTAGATATCATATTATTTTTCTATCATACATGCATTTCATTGGTATTTGTGAGTGTTATATAGGACATACAAATTTTACATGGACTAAGATGTTAGACTTGCCTTTACATAATAACTTTGTTAAACTAGGGATTTCCACATGTTACATTATTTATAATATTTACCATTTTATGACTCTTATACTTCTGAGCTATATACACTTTTACAAACATCTTGCTAACATCTATATATTACATTATGTGCATGAACACATTATTTTATAGATTATGATCACATTGCATTTACATGGTGTAGACTATTTTTCTAGTTTTATGTCGTATTAATATTATTACTTATACATGGCATATTAGACTTTTATTTTTATATTGTGTTTAACCCTTGGCCCTTGTGTGCAAATTATTTGAACATTTCTTTGAGATCATTGTATGGTATGTGCGACATTTTAAGATGTTTATTATTTGTGGCCCTTGGACCTTTATTTTATGCAACATTTGAACATATACATTACTCATGACATTATTCATGTCCTTTGCATGTGGCCGTTGGCCTTGTGTGTACAATATTTACTTATGCAACATGTCCCTTATATTAGGCCCTTGGCCTTATTGTATGACACTACATTTTTTTTGTTGGTGTGTTTGTTGAGCTTGATGAGTTTGATGAGTGCCATGATCCATATCATACATTAACTATTGCATAAGATCCTTATTTTACAATTTACTACTTTGAGCTTCATTGATACATTTCTATAGACCTTGCCTCGTATGTTACATACATGACTCGAATGGTACATATCTTACTATGATGACATACTTTTCACATATGCTATATTATTCAATGTTTACATCTTACTATACATGATGCATTTAACTTTTCTTTTGAGATGAGTGAATTTCATGGCATAATTGCATCACCTCAAAATGGGAGCATTTTGTGGGATTTTCATACATGGGATAAGCCTCTTCAAGATCAAAAATCAATTTTAGTACAATATATAATTTCAAAGATTTCAAAATGGTTCAAAATTCAATCACCGGTACATATTATGAGGGCATATGTCATGCACATGAACTCACATTACAAGAATAAATTACAAATTCATATAATTTTTGGTACATGATACAGATTCATGCACAAGCTTCAAATAGATTTTAAAATTTTGCATCTACATTCAGTTATAGATTTTATAATTATCACAATAGGGACATGATGCAGATTCATGCACATTATAAAAAATTCAAATTTAGGTGGCATTATACATATTCATGTCATATTTTCAACACTACTTGTTAGTTGTAGACATGGTAGGAGCATGGATTTTATCCATTCTCTTTTGATCATGTATTCAATAACTAAGGAAAAAAGTGACAATTGAATCTACAAGTCATCTATGTGGTTGATTCAGTTAAAGTGTAAAATGCATAACTTAGAGATTGAAAGCCCTCTAACATTATTGCCTACAAACCTATTATAGATTCCAACCAATTTCATGTCTTGGGGTTACAAATACCAATAATGTAAATTGAGGTTTATGCATCCCTTAATGGATTTTATTTTCTATAAAAATCCAATTCAATTTGTGGTTTTATTACCCTCAAATTATCCATTCATGTAACTAAGGAACCAACTTATCCAATTGCTTCATGGGGAACACCGATTCTACAATGCTTCAAGGAAACATCATCTCCAACCAAAGTTACAAGAATAATATTGGTTTCACACATACAAGTGTAATCCTTCCTAGTTATTTTTAATCATTTCGAATTCAAGTTACACTTCAATTTTAAATTTTGTATATGAGCATTAATTAATTCTACATCATTCTAGGCTTTTCCATATAACACCTTGCATATATGGAAATTTCTCCCAAAGGCAAATTATGTTGTACACACTCAAGTATATATTTCCTTTATTCTAGTAATCTCATTTTTAGACTGAAGGGGGGGGGAGGGTTGGAGTAGTCACTCAAATTTGGTCATGAATACTTGATAATGTTAGTTTTGGCCCTATTTCATTTTATTGGACTTAAACACTTAATATGGACATATTTCACCACTTCACTCTATCCTAAGAACCTATTTAGACCTATTCCTTTTTAAATTATTATATTTCACCTATAGAAATGTTCTAAAATGCTAAAATCCCCTCTAAGAATATATATAAATAACTTAGGACCCAAAACTTGCATATTTTCCTTTAGGACAAGATCAACCAAATGGGGACAATAGTGGTAGACATTTTTGTCCCTTATGATTCAATCATGTCCTTAACCCTTCTAATATTCACATTCAAATTTAGACCGTCTCTTACATATTGGTCTATATTTTTATGAAAAGTTGCACGAGGTTTTTCCATTTTGGATTTTTATAAATGCACGCTTAAGTCACATATTCTACCAATTGGAAATTTCATTACACGAACATACTTACAACATTGCACAATGAGCAAAGCTTCTCTATTCTTCCCAATTATGATTCTAACCATTTGAAGCAATCTTATCTATGTCAAGGGCATGTCTTTGTTTGAGTTGAATTTGAGTACTTTGTTGGTGATTGATATACAACCAAGAGCATGTTAAAATGTATAATTAGTGCATATAATATGGGTCAAAAGTACTTGAAATATATTGAAATTGAAATAACGAGGTGTAGGAGTACACTTATGTGTCAATGTAACTGCCTTGTCTATTGGCAAGTTATTTTTTATAAAATATGTATCATTTTAAGGCTCTAAAATTGAGATTAGAATAAATATAGATAATTTTTTTAAGTGCATATATCTAAGGAGATAGAGATAGAGAGAGATTGGAAGGCACGTGCCGCCAACTTTGGACCAAAAGTGAGTTACCACCTACTAGTTGAGATTAGCTCAATCGCACAACCCAATGATATTCATAACCTGGTGATTTTGGATGTTCAAGTTCAAATTTAAAAACTTGGAAAGCTTGAGTGATTTAATCACCCCAACCATGCCAAAAGGTGAAAGTTTGTAAAAGTAGATTGGCTCCTTAAAGTTCATAAAAGTCTCTTGGGTATCAATACATGCAAGAACTTTGAAATATAAATTTGATTTGGATTTTGTAATATTAGGCACATGTTGTATATCATATGAACCTTATGTTTGTCTCATGCCAAAATTGTGTGTAATAATGGTACCATGTATATAATTCTACCACAAATGTGTATCAAAATCATATAACTATGTGTTTTAGCCAATTCAAAAAACTATGTAAGTATGGAATACATGCTTCCAAAGTATGCCACCAATATATATAGAAAAATTTGAAACTAATATAAGTATCAATATAGAGGAACTATTTCCAAGACATGCCCCCAATATAAACAATAGATATTGAGTACTGAGTAGGTGTAGAGAACATGCTTCCAAAGCATGCCCCCACTGAATCTGTGGATCGATATAAATACCATACTAAATGAATGTGGAGAAAATAATTCTAAATCATGCCCCCATTTAATATAAAATTGTGAATGTGTGGAATCCATGTTATCATGACACACCTCCACTAAATTTGTAAACACTTGTTAGTACCATATATTGTGTGAATGTGGAGAACATGCTTCTAAAGCATGCCCCCACTGCAATATGGAAACTGTGAAAATGTGGAATCGATGTCACCATGACATGCCCCCATTTGAGGTGAGGAAAAATATTACCTAGTAGTTGACTCACCTTAAAGAGTAAGACAACTGTAAATCTACGAATGTAACCATGTAGCATATATAAGGAAATATGTCTAGTTAGATGTAACATTGAAGTGTATAGAACCAATGTGATCACATGTAGGCCTAATATGTATGATAAAGATCATGGAAACATCTAGATAGTAAAAATACAATCTCAAAAAGTAAACAAGCACACACACAAGAGCACTCAAAATCAAGTCCAAAGACAATGGTCCAAGGAGACCGTAAACAAGAGGCATATTCAAATGCCACAAAATTGAATGGACATGACTTGGTCAAATGTCCACAAGATCAAGGAATGATATATTAAAATTTATAAGAACACAATGACATATTAAAATGTCTAAGAAAGCAAACATAAGTATAGGGGCCTCTTACAATAGAGTGTATGCAAATGCTCAAAAAAGAATAGCAAGGCAAAATACTCAATGACATGTGTAAAGGAAAAACATAAACATGTCATAGTGGCCCATGAATCAAATTATTAGTAAAAAATGTCAAGTACATAGCATATCAAGTACCTTGTGTAATATATAACCATGGATAATAGGCATGTGTAAGTACACATGTAAGCTCAAACATCATAGTGTAGAGTGATCATCAAATCATATAACTTGTGTATATCAATATTGTAGAAGATGGATGCCCCCAACATCCTGATGATATGAATAGAAGGAACCAACACCCATAATTGTATAATGTATCTATGTATACCTATGTATGTGTATGTGTATGTAGGAGTAAATGATATGCTAGTCCTCAACATGGAACTAACACATAGATGCCAAAGAGCCAATAGAACATGTAGGTGTTAAAAGTGTCTTTGAATTATGGAATGTTTTTAATTTTTTTGGTATTTTTGAATATGAGGAAAGATCATCCTATGATATCATGTAGAGAATGATCATAGGTATCTCCCCACTTAAAACATGGTGCAAGAATCAATTGTATTGCTAAGGAGCATATATAAGTGAAATATATGTCATTGTAATATATGTGATGTTCATTGTATGTATAATGAAACTTTGGGGTCATGAAGTACCAATAGAAGGAATAGGGGTTCTTAGAACCCATCTCTATGTATTATGTGGTTTCTTTGGAAAAATAATAGTATGAGCATATTTAGGTCTCTAGATATCTAAATATGGTGCATAAAAGATGAGGATTCCATAGAACCCACTGTCTATCTCCGATGTCAAGGTGTCTCAAGTATTGGCCATTTAGTAAAGGGGATTTTTTATTACTTACTTTTTTGTAGTGGATTAGCCTTAACATGCTTGATAGTTAACCACATGTGTGGGACCATCCACATGTTTTCCAAACTAGTCATAGAGACCTAAGTTTTTTTGGTTATTTGTATTGTTCTTGTGTGAGCTTGCCTGTGAAATCTCAAGTGTTGAATGTCAATGGAGCTCACTATAGAGATTATTTAATATTCAAACCCTAACCCTCCATCATGCTTGATAAATGGGATTTGAATCACTTGAAAAAGTGGGGGGATAAGTGTGTGTAAGATGCACTAAATGTGTAATCCACACCCCTTATGTGGGTATGCTACCTACATACCAATACTGTAAAGAGGGATCAAGCCATATGTAGTGCTCCCACCTAATGTGCTCTATTTAATAGTGTGATACAGATGAAATAATGCCAAATTAAGAGTGATTGAAGTGTCTAGGGATTGGTATGAGGGTTTGAATATGTTTGCAAATGTATTGGATGACTGTATATAGAGATTAGGGAAAATTGCCTTAGTGGTTTCTTTGTATTATTGTTTGCTTTATAAGATTTGTCACCTCTCCTTGTAAATGAACTTTGGATAGGCTTTTATAGGGATCTATTGGTCATGGGTTAAATGTATTCATGCTAGGCTGACATAATGAATGATAGGAATCAAATGAAAATGATCATTTGGGCTTAATTTACAAAGGGACAAGAGCACCAAAAATAGGACACCTTAGGGTTTAACACTATAGTCTAAGTATGACACTCTTGTCCTACAAGTTTGGGACCTGGGGGATCAAAATTGGCTTAGGAAACATAGCCTGGATGAGGTGAAATGACCATTTGAAAGGATACGGATGACTAAAAATGAGAGAAAAGGTGTGTCGAAGGGTCACTAGAGCATGCAAGAAGGACTAATGGATTGGGTGTCACAAGCCACACTCAAACTACCAATTTAGACATTTTATATGACTACATTTTCTCCCTATTTATTCTAGTGATGCAACAAAGTGAAATACTAGGATAAAGTAAATGTAGAAATCATGCCTGAACTTACCTACAAGGGTGAAGTCCATGAAGATGTGTGATGTTGAGTGTGCATAGAGAGAGTACACCATGAAGTGTAAATCTATAAGAGAAAACAAAGAGTAAATTAGTTCTTACTAGACATGTTATGTCTAAAATAAGAATGTATAAAAGCTGGATAAAAAAGAGAGGAAGAGAAAGGAACGAATACACATCACTGGGTACACAAACCAATACAAAACTTGTTGTGATGTTGAGTGATGTTTGAGTGATGTTGGGTATGTATTGAACCAAGAGTAATATTGTGAATGAAGCTGAGTGCTCAATTCCCTAAGGGTGACTCAAGAATGTAAAGGCTAGCCCTTTGGCATCCAATCCCTTTAAGTAGGTGGCTCAAGAATACAAAGGCTAGCTAGTCCTTTGGCTCCATCATTGCCCACTAAGTGAAGTTATCAATTAATATTGGTATGGATGTGTGTCATATGAGATGGCTCCTGAATCCCATGAATGCTCTATAATTTGATAAGGTGGTGCGGATAGTCAAATGTGCACTACAAACTAGGCCAATCTTGGCCACTTTGAGAGGTGGAGATTAGGATTGTATGAAAGCCACTTCAAAATTGAAAATTAGGCTTGTATGAAAGCCACTTCAAAATGATGCCAACCACCTACAGATGGAATAAGGCACGCAATTGCTGAGAATACCTGGGCAATGCAATAAACTAGAAAGAAGAGAAGGCAAATGTGTCGTGCACATTGCTCTTAATCATTGATGTCTATAACATGGATTCTGATCTAGAAGTTGTACCAATTACCTAACCTAAAACTAGAAATGAGAGTCATCATGCCATGCATGATGCCCCCTATATCTGGATTCTCTAAGAAAAAAATATACTAAAACTACCCAATCTGAACTGAACTATAGCTAAAAAAATTGTAATTAAACTTACATTTCTATTTGTTTTTGGAAAATCTAGGTTTTTGTTGTTTGGATAGGAGCACCAAAAATAAGATACTTTATTGTCTAACTTTGTAGTCCAAATATGACACTCTTGTTCTTTGTTTTTATGATCATTGTTCTATATTCATCATTATTTTCCTAGTCTATTTTGCCTGGTTTGGGTTTTGATTACTGTTCTGAGTGTTCTAAAAGCTGGTTTTTGATTGGTAGAAGGCTATAATATCCGTGACAAAACCCCTGTTTATTGCCCCTCTTCTGAGGGTAGGAATGAAGACCCTATAATGATTTCCCTTAGAAGAAAGAGCCCTGCAAGTGTGTTATGCTATGAAATATATGATATAATAATGATAATCAAAAAGATGTCTCAAGATATAGCATAGTTTGTATTAGAGATTGTTATATCAATAGGGGTATGCCTAGATAGATGTAATAATGTAATAGCATATGTAGTATACTGAATGGAAACTAGAAATATTAGTTTTTAGTTATCAAGGAGGGATGGAGCATGATGTCCATCATGGCATCCAAAAAAGCAAGATAATGCATGATGTGGATCATGGCATTGCAAACAACTGAGAAGCAAATAAGCAAACAAGCACATAAGGCAAGAAATAAGAAGGATACAAAAGTGGCCAAGGGGTGAAGCAAACAAGGGACATGGACACATGTCACTTAAACTAGGAAAATAAGCATACAAGACATGTTCAAATACCCATATACACATACAATTAAAAACAAGCAAGGTTGGCACAAGGGCCATAAGCACATAGAAAAGTACAAACAAAGGACATTGGAAAATGTCCTAAGACACACACAAGAGATAAAATAAGAACTGAGAAATGCAATCACATCTAGCTATGTAAAACAAGAAAGGAAAGCATGTAAATGTTGGAAATACTATCGCGTCTAACTAATCAAAGCAAGAAGTGAAAGTATATAAAACATGAAGCACAAGACTAGGTATATGGTAAGAAATATACAAGTGCTATATACAAGTGAGTTTCGATGGAATAATCTGTGTAAGCTAGTAAGTAATGTACATCATCATGATAACTAGATTGTGTGGTGTAGGAATGACATAACCTGGATGGTCTAGTTATGTAGAAGATATCCCTGATGGGTAGATATGTTGATGTATGTCTCAAATATAGAAGTAGGATGCCCACTCAATGGGTAGAATGAAGCAATAAAAGATCTGGGTGTCACTACACACACTCAAAAAAGATCAAGTGAAGCATGGTAATGTAGATAAATCAACATACAATAACATAAAATAATAAAATGTAAGTCTAGCATGGTAGTAGAAATGTAAAGCATGGATAATGCATACAATTGAAATGTTTTTGGAGTTTTGAGTTATTTTAATGTTTTTGTATTTTGAAATTTTGTATTGTTTTTGGTATTTTGAGATAAAGTATGTACAATCAATCATAATAAAATTATGTACAAGAAAGTAAAGAGAAATTATGTATAAAAAAGACTGAGAATAGATTATACTAACCAATGAGTCTCATAAGAGACTCCTTATCATGGTGTCATGTATCAAAGAAAGGGATCGTGCATGATCATAAAGCATGATGAAAGGGCTGAGATTGTGGCTCTAAAAGCTGTGTATGCTATAAATGCTCTGAAATCTCTATAGTGGAAATTGACTGTGGGGTCCCCTGTAACTCTAAGAAGTGGATGCAACTGTAGGGCTTTTAGGGACCCATCTGGTAGTAAAATAAGCTCTCTAAACATGTGTTATATGTGTAGAGGTATGAGACCTTAATGAGACTGCCCTAGGTGTGAACACTATAGGTGGAAACTGTCTAGAGTCCTGAGACTATCATTGATGTAGTGATTAGTAGAAGGGGATGTAAGATATCACTCTGTGCATATCAACTCCAAGGCTATTGTATCACTATTTAACTCTGATGGTCAACTAAAAAAGTGGCCATATTATTAATGTTGTGTAGGAACATGCCTTGCATCTAATGATACGTATGGTGCACTAATTATAGTTATAAGTGGAGACTCTATAAGATGCAACCTCAATGGATGCACAACTAAAACTGTGTGTTGTGAAGGAGACTCATCTATCTGTAATCATAGTGGATTTCTATGTGAAATAACACCCTTCACCTCTGTTGTGATACATATGACTAAGCAATAGATCGAGACGTAATTGTAACCTATGATGGGGGCTCATATAATCTCAATCATAATGGGTTGATACATGAAATAGGTCCCTAAAAACTTAGTTGTAGTGAATATCTATCTAGAGTAGTACTCTATGATGTGGGTTCATCTAATCTTAACCGTAGTGGGTTGCTGTGTGAGATAGGACCCTAAAAATTTGACTGTAGTGAATATCTATTTGGATTAGTACTCTATGATGTGGGTTCATCTAATCTTAACCTTAGTGGGTTGTTGCATGAGATAGGACCTTGAAAACTTGACTATAGTGAATATCTATCTAGAGCAGTACTCTATGATGTGGGTTCATCTAATCTTAACTATAGCAAGTTGCTATGTGAGATAGGACCCTAAAAACTCTGTTGTAATGCCTGTGACTTTGCTGGAGATGTATATGGAACTACACTATGTACTCCATGGACTGCTATATGTAGGTTTCTCTCATTGTATTGGTCTCCAAACCCTCTGAGTAGGTGGGATAGGAGATCTCTTATGAGGCTTTATCCTAGAAACTACATTACTCTCATGATGAGTAATCGATGATTCTTATGAAAGAATGTCATAAGATGACTCAGTCATGGAGGAATGAGGTTTGATAATCCATGATGGAGGAGATCTTGATGCCTTTTGTGTGAATGTTATGATGCCATTATCAACACATCTATTAATGCAATCCCTGAGTCCATAACAATCATTATCTCTATGTTCATAGATACGATGATAGTTACAAAAGGGTTGATATGGATATCTATTTAAGAGATGTGGATCTCGTCGATGAGTAGAAGGCAATGTGATTAACCTCCTATCTAGTAGTACTAATAGTATGACATATGGGTTATCTCACTCTAAATCAAATTATAGTGTTGCATTACCGTTGTTCTTTGTAGTGCATACTATAGGTGGTGCTCTGGGAATTGGCTCTTTGTTCTGAATTGGTTACTTTTTTGGTTGTGGTCTCCTATCTTGTTTAAGACAAGGTGTATGCTATGTGTGAGGAGCTGTAGATGGAGTTAATGCTATGAAATCTAGTGTAAGCTGATCAACTAAATCTGCGTCAATCAATCTCAATTTCTTCTCTAAGGCTAAAATTGTATAACATAAGTGCCAAAAAGAGGATTCTATCTGATATAATATATGCTCTAAGAGAGGTTGGTAAATCCCTTTAATAAAAATATGTTGAACCTCTAAATCTATTGGTTTATAAATCAGGCATAACATGGAAGTATTAAATCATAAGATATAATTACTAACCGACTCTAAAGGAAACTAATGCAATGAAACAAGTTTCTCATATGTAACATGAGGGCTCATGTTTGTTATGTAATATCTAAGAAATGCCTCCTCTAAGTCATCATATGTATGCAAGGAACCAATAGGGAGTAGATGAAAGAACTAATTTTGTGCACCACTCACTAATTTCTATTAAAACAACTTGAATATAATCAAAGGACTCACATGAGATGGTAAAGCCTTCCAAAAGGCTTTAAGGTGCATGAATGTATTTCCAATTCCATCAAATTTAGGCAATGATGGTATCTAAAAATGTTAAGGCATTGAAACTTTGACAAATGTTTTTAGAAGAGGGTTACTATGCAAGTCATTGGTATTCATCCAAGACTTATAAGCCTTGTTTTCTAAATTAAGGAGATGTACTTGATGTTGTAATTCACCAACTGCATGCATTAAAGAAATAATCTCTTGGGATGGTATATTAGTATCTTGAAGTGGTTCATTTAAACATTGAATTTGATCCTTTATTTTAGCCATGGGAATGCTACATTTAGCAATTACATCATAGAGAGGAGGTGTGCTCACTTAAACCTTTGGAGGAATGGTAACTTAGACCTTAGTAGAGGGATGTGTGCTACCATTCTCTTTCGATGAAGACTGAGAAATGGGTGCTACTATAGGAGGGGGTGGCTTGTGATATTCATTGGTATCTTTTATATTTAGTGAATCACATTCTAATTGAATAGAAGATGTGATGTTGTCATTGACATGTGCATCATTTGAAATAGAATCATGCATAGAAGTAGAAGCAACATTTTGTAATGCATTATGTTTAAGAGGAGTGAGAGAAAAGTTAGAAGCATGAGATGCACTTTATTCTTCACTATGTGCATAATAGTCATCATTATTTTATGCATTATCACAATCAAAATTTTGTTCATATTCACTCTCATTTTCATATTCATTTGCATGTTCACTATCATACTTATTATCACTTCTATTATCACTAGGGAGAGAGGTAAGAGAAGATGTTAATTCTGTTTTAATATGTAATAAATTGTCATGTGAAATTGGAATACTATGTGCATCTATGTTATCCTTGGATGAATTGTATGCATTATTTTCATTTTTAGAATGAGAAGTAAGATTAAATGAGTTATCATTTATACATTATTTTATCATTGTTTGAGATGACAAAGAAGAGTTAAGAGCATGAGATGGATCATTTGAACTATTCATTGGAATTTGAATTCTATTATGTTTATATTATTGTAATCTGAACGTAGCAGTATCAAAAGAGAGAGAGATATTAGGTTTAAATGGAAGAAAATTATCACCAATGAGAGGTTCACTAGGAAATGCATGACTAATTTGTACATTTGATGTATTGTGCATAGGAGAATGAGGTGAAAAATAACTTTCCCATTTTTCCAAATTATTTTCTTTAGAAGAGGGAAGAAAAGATATAGGTTTAAGAGAAGAAGGTGCATCTATTTTTTCTTTACTATCACTTTCATGTGCATCATCATATTCCTCATTACAACAATAGTAATTGTCTTCATTTTAAATGAAATCATTTTCCACATTTTTGGCTAATGTGCAATTTTGCAAATTTGTTCATTCATTATCATAATTATGAGAAAATTTTAGAAATTTATCTATGGGATGAGAGGGAAGAAGTGCCTTAGTGGCCATTTTATTGCTGTCACCAAAGAAAGTATGTAAAAGTACTATTAAACAAATAAATTCAAGAATGACTACTAACATTTAGATTTTGAAAATAGTTTTGACACTTCAAACAATTTGTAAAAATTCCAAAATTTTTATCTAAAAATTGTAAGGGAAGAAGGCTTGGGATTTTGAGGACCTAGTTTGGAAATATAGGGTTTTGGGTTGGGGTTTTATAATTTTTAAAAATTATTGAAATAATTTAGATTCTAAAATAAATTTAAATAAAATAAATGCACAAAAATTTAGATAAAAATAAAAAATTTGAAATTGAATTTTTGCACAAAAATATTAAGGAAAAACCCTAAGGGTACCTAGGGTTTGACATTTGTTCAAAGTAAGTCAGGTTTCACTAAATGATTTAACTTTTTTGGGAATAATAGATTTTTATTCATATTTTAGTTAAGGCTCTAGATTAATAAATTAGTAAATAATATTGCAATAATTACAGTCTTGATTTATATAATTTATTTGTCTTTTAAACCTTTCTAAAAATAGTAATAAATAAGAAAAAATAATGAATTAGCTTGAAACAGGTTGAGATGACTGAGATAGGGTCTGAAACTAGCTGTGTAAGACTGGGACATTATCACAAATCAAAATCTAGCTTTTGTTCAATAAAAGGACAAGAGCATTGAAAATAGGTCATTTCGAGGTTTGGCACTATTGTCCACTCCTATCGCTATTATCTAAATTGGTCATAAAGACCTGAGTTTTCTAGGTTATTTTTATTGTTCATGTATGAGCCTACTTATAAATTCTTGAGTGTTAAATGTTGACAGAGCTCATTGTAGAGATAATTTAATCTTCAAACCCTAACCCATCATCATGCTTGATAAATGATATTTGAATCACTTGAAAAAGGGGGGGTTAGTGTGTGTAAGATGCATTGAACGTGTGATCCATACCCCTTGTGTGGACACACTACCTACATACCAATACTCTGAAGAGGGATCAAGCCATATGTAGTTCTCCCACATAATGTACTTTGTGCAATAGTGTGATGCAGATGCAATAATGCTAAATTGAGAGTGCTTGAGGTGGTGAGGGACTAGTATGAGAGTTTGAATATGTTTGCAACTAAATTGGGTGACTATATGCAGATAATAGGGAAGATTGCCTTAGTGGTTTGTTTGTATTCTTGATTGCTTTATAAGATTTGTCACCTCTCCTTGTAAATGAACTTTGGATAGGATTTTATAGGGATATATTGGTCATGGGTCAGATGTATTCACACTAGGCTGACATAATGAAGAATATGAAATCATATTAAAATGACTATTTGGGCAAAATTTGTAAAGGGATAGGAGAATCAAATATGGGACACCCTAGGGTCTGGCACTATAGTCTAAGTATGGCACTCTTATCTTACAGGTTCGAGACTTGGGGGATCAAAATTTACCTAGGAAATATATCTTGATTGAGGTGGAATGATCCTTTGGAAAGCTATGGATGACTGGTAATGATTGAAAATGTGTGTCAAGGGTCACTAAAGCATGCAAGAAGGACCAATGGATTGGGTGTCACAAGCCACACTCAAACTACCAATTTAGACATCTTATATGACTACAAATATATAAATGATATCAAATAAAGTACTTAGTTGTTTCTAATGCTAATATAGTGCTGGATTTGGTATAGGTAGAAAGCAAGTAGGAAGATAGTCTTAGATCAATCATCAGATTCTAGATCTGGTACCTCTAGCTCTTTAGACACTTGCATCAACCTAAGATAGTTATATCAATGCTTGTATCTGAGATCAATGCTAGTATTATGTATAGAATATTTACTTCAATAATATGTAACCACCTAGACACTTCTGGGTTTGGCTTCACTTTCACTCTAGTGTATTTAGATCTAGGCCATGGATTGTCACCCCTGGTCAAATGGTAAAACCCAAGCTTTGCATCTTTAATGTGACATTGGAGAAAAATGGGTTAGTGGGCACATGGTGTCGAGTTGACCCATAATGACCTAGATATTAAAGGGTGTTGTCTAATAGCCAATACTCTACAAAAGTGTAATAAAATAACTTTAACAATAACGTAGAATAACAATAATATATCACAATACAACTAAAATATAGCAAAATATATGAAGAAAATACAAGCCACTTCGAGGGGGAAGCCTCGAAAAGCCTCAATAAGAGAAGAATTCATAATATGATGATAAATAACTACCCACTACCTCTTATATATAGTCTACCTAGGCCATGGTTACTCTATAGGCCGACCTACTAACTAAATGAATGCAGAGAAAAATGTGATATAACATCAAAGAGGGATAAGTAAGCCACAAGTCAACTATTCCTACCCAATACATGTAATAGGTTAGGGGCATAACATGCCCTTCCCCTTAAAACCAACATTATCCTAAACATTTAACATCTCTAGATGCTATTTTAAAAAATATTCACCCTCCCAAGTTGCATCCTCACTGCTCAGGTTCTTCCACTTGATCAAACATTCCCTAACCTCTCTGGTTTTTAACCTCTTAGTATGTGTTTGTAGGATCTTCTCTAGTCCCAAAATTACTTGCCCTTCTTCATCTAGTTCTGGTAGCTCTGTCTAGGATGAATTTTTTTGTCCAATGACCTTATTCAAGCAGGAAACAAGAAATACTAGGTGTATGTGAGGTGAATGAGGTAACTCTAGCTTGTAAGCCACACTTCTGATTTTTTGTAGAACCTAATAAGGGCCATAATACTTAGGAGCAAGTTTGTTGTCCTTTTTTGTTACTTCAAGGACATTTGCTTGTAAAGCTACAAATGTACAAAAACTTAGTCACCCATGTCAAAATGTTGCTCACTATGGTGTTGATCTGCTTGTTACTTAATCTTGTTTTGTGCCAAGGCCAAATTCTCTCTCAAACCAACCAAAACCTCTTGTTGATGTTAAATGTGCTCCTCCATGTATTGAACCTTGGTTTTCACCCTTAAGGAAGAAGTGATGGAAGGTAGATGGTAACCATATAGTGCTAGAAATGGGGACATTTTAGAAAAGGTATGGAAAGATGTGTTATACCACCATTTTGCAAGTGGTACCCATTTAAACCAACGTTCCTGCTTATCCAATACAAAACAATAGAGATACTACTCTAAACATTTATTGACCACTTTTGTTTATCCATCATATTGGGGTGGTATAATGAGTTATGAGCTATCTGAGTAGCCAAATAGGAAAATAGTTCACTCCAAAAATTACTAGTAAAAATAGGATCATCATCACTTACAATTATTTTAAAATTCTATGTAATTTTACATCTAACTCTAGAAAAATAGTCATTACTGTACTTACTGTAAATGAGTGTGAGAGAGCACAAAAATAGGAATATTATGTAAGCCTATCCACAATTACCAAGATAAAATTCTTACCTTCAGAACAAGGTAAACCTGTGATGAAATCCATGGAAATATCCTCCCACATCTGACTAAGAATTGCTAAAGGTTGTAACATACCCAGTGTCTTAAATGTCTCACCTTTGTTCTATTGGCATATCAAGCATTCAGCTACAAACTTTTATATATCTCCCTTTGGTCCTTCCCAAAATACTTCTCACTTGATTTTTTGATATGTTTTCAAGATCCTAGAGTGTCTCCCAATTGGAGATACATACAACTCTGCAAGAATCTTATGCTTTAGCTTTGAATTTTTACACAAGTATAACCTATCCTTATACCACATGGCATTAATTTTCCATTCAAATTTGTTAGAGGCTATAGAACCTTGCTAGATATTTTAAATCCAAACTTGTGTATCCTTGTCCTACTCCCACTCTAAACTGGCTTCATCCACCTAATTTACCTGCAAATGGACATTGCATAAAGTAATGCTTTAATGGATGTGTCTCGTCTGGATAGTGCCTCTGCTACTACATTATCTTTATCCTTCTTATATATGATTTTAAAATCATAACCCGACATTTTTTGTTACATTTTTATTCTTTAATAATGTTTTAGGCACTGAAGTACAGCCCCAATGAGCTAGCATGCTGGCCCTTCATGAAAGACTATGGTCTTGTGCACTCACCCAAAGCATGTAGCTAGAGACCAGTTCTTGTGGGTTATGTTGCATAGTAACATATTAATCATATTATTTGGGTTTAAACTTATATTTGATAAAAAGTTACGTACAAAAAGAGATATACTACTTTGATCCTTGTATTATTAAGCTTAACAACCAATATTATGGAGATATATGCCATAAATTTCAAAATTCATTAGTCAAAAAAAGTAAAAGTTGGCATAAATCTCATATTAAGTTACAACTACAAGTACTCAATGCAAATCTACCACAGATGTATAACTATCAATAAATTGGAACATGAACATCAAAACTGGTTATAATATTTGTAACTCTATATTGTACTTCAAAAAATTGATATCCAAAATGCATCACCATATAATGATTTCATACAGGGGTATTTATACTTATTTTTCCCTGACCAAGTAGTTACAACATAAATGACATGAGTAATTGGCCAACAAACTCTCTATAAATTGAGATTCAGGATGGTCTATTAACTAGTTTCTCCTAAGGACCCAAGCTTTTATGCCCCCATATACTCATTCTATACTAGATCCTTACTACCATGTGTCTATATCTTTACTGGTCAGTGTAAAACTCATGATGGATAAGGTCTAGATGGCCCTTGAGAATCACTCCTTAACCATCTCCTACTTCCCATGCACTCTCTAAGTCTTTTGTTGCTACTTTGAGTCCTATGCTCTCAGGCCGCTTATAGTTATATATTATCTTTGACTGGGTCTTCTCATAATGGTGCTTCTACACCTTTGGCCTTTCATGCTTTGCTGGTCTTGCGCCACGATCTTATTATGCCAATCTAGTTTTATGCCCTAGTATCTTTATGCTAATACTTCTTTTACATTGTGTCAATTATTTGACAAAATACCAAAATACTCATCCAAAATTTGGGGTCTAACATCACCCCACATTATGCTCTTAGTTCATCCTGAACTAAGTCTCGGTGGTAGCATCTACCAAAAATTTAGGTCCCATTTATGTAATTTGCTTCTTGACATTGTCCCAATGTGACAATGTGTTGAGCGACTTTACAGTTATTTCTTTAATGGCCACTTTATATTTCTTCAACTCTTTGGGTTGGTCAAAGTTCTTGTTGGCCTTTTTGACCAATTAGTCCAAGGATGTGTTGGTATCCTTCTGAAAAATTTTCAATGTTGAGACTTCATTGATAACTTGTCCTTAGAGGGCTACAAAAGTGGCATTCAATTGTTATCGATGCATATTTATTTTCTCTTCCATTGTTTTGACATCTTTGAATTCCTTCACACACTCTGTATGATCCCTTATTAAGAGGGTAAAAACAACCATTTGTTATCTATAGGATTCCTTTGCATGGAGTTGAGCCTCCAAGATTTTATTTGGGTGCACTAACATTTCAAAAATCCCATCTAAGATGGGGATGACTTCTCCAACTCTTTTTAGGGTGCACTTTCACACTTCTACTACCTTGATAAACTTCTCTGATAATACCAGTGCCTCATTTCTTGGTGTAGGTTGCTCTTTATAGTGCTTCAAAAGGAGATTCACTAAGGTCTTTAGTTTATTTATGGCATCCTTGTTGAGAGGTACTCCATTTGTAAGTGTTGGTTCTTGGCCCAAAATTGACTTATACAAATTTAAAGTTTTGAAATTGGTACTCTATGGCCTCCTTTAATTATTGTTTCAAAATAGCCACTTCCTTTTTGAGTGCCTTCTAGGCGGTAACCTCTTTTTCATACATAGCCACCACCTGGCCATGTTTCTTCTCTACATCACACACATCAGAATATGATAGTATATTTTGACATGTGAATTCAAAATCCATCTTCAAAAAGGTAGAGATGTCTTTTAAAGGGGTGATCTTTTAAGGATCAAGCCATAATGGGGTTGGCAACATTAGAACTCGAGGACCTAAGAGGAGGCTATATTGAGGGAGCTCAAAATGGTGCTCCTCATTGTACATGTCCAACAAGAAGGACATTTGTTGCCTTGTACTAAGGGTTGTATCTTGGGGGAGTGTGGCCATAAATATAACATCTTATTAGGGAATCCGATTTGATACTAAACACATAGATTGGTGGATGTATCAATGGAATGTTCTTCCTCAGACTTGATAGGTTCCTTCCCTTTATTTAGGTCATACTCCAATATCTCGACCTTTATATTAGTAGCTAAAGAATTGCTACTAATAGCCATTTTGTTCATCTATTGATCTTCACCATCCCCCTCTTTGCCATATGGACCCCCAATGTCTAATAGCAATTCTTTGAAGGTGACCTCCTTCTCTCGCACTGGGGAGGGTGTCTTCTTAGAATCAGAGTCTTTAGACTCTTCTTTTTGGATTGCAGGTTCTTCTTACTCTGGCTCTTTCTCTGGTGTTTTTTGTGTTATAGCCCCTGATGGTGAAGATACTTGTGAAGTATTAGGAGGTGAAAATGATGGTGGAGGAATGTGTAGAGGAGAAGGCGGGGGTGGAGGGCCCTACGGAGGTGGAATTTTGGGTGGAGAAGGTCAAGGAGGAGAAGGTTGAGGCAGAGAAGGTTTAGGAAGAGAAGGTCGAGGAGGAGAAGGTCTAGGTGGAGAAGGGCTAGGTTGTGGTGCTTGGTCAATATTCTACCATTTTGGAGGAACCTAATATGAGCTTGTGCTAACATCATTCCCATCCCGCTTCTTCTTCTCCAAAGGAGGTATTGGTGGGAGCTTTTCTTGTGTATGTTTTACGCCCTTTGAGCTCTTTTTCCTAGGACACAACATATAAAACATATTATGCACTTATTTTCCCACCATCATTTATTTAACCTTAATGTCCATTTGGTTAGTCTCCCTTTTTTCCTTATAGGCCTTCTTTCTTAGATAGATGTATATCTTCCAAAGGGTATGAATATCCAAGTCAATTTTGTCTACTTCTAAGGTGATAAGCTGTGCATCGTATATGCAGTTCACTAAGTCGACAAAGTACTATACCAAAAAGGCATAAGGTAAAACTAGCCACACAAGGAATTCTTTGAAAGGGACCATTTTGATGCGTGTCAATGAGAAATGCTGCTTCATAGCAAACTAAGCTTGCTCTCCAACTTGGGTGGGCAAATCTTTTGGAATGCACCATTCATTCCCAAATGCTTCTTTCATTCTATCAAACCAAGATTTCATTTTTATTTTGTAAGTAGGGGTGATGTGCCCCAGGGATGTGAAGGCTTTATAACACTCATCAGGGTACTTGTGATTGGCTGGGTATGCCCACTTCAATGCTCTCATGGTGTAATTAGGTACACAGATCTCATAAAAAACCATCAATAATAAAAATAATCCCCATGGGAACCTATGGCCAGGTATCCGATAGGTTTTTTCCACATCCTCAATAATTTTGTGGGAAAATTACATAACCTAATTATAATTTAAGCCCTAATTAACTTGATGGGTGATATAGAGGAGGACCATACCTACCTCTTTCCAATGATCAGTGCCACTGATCTTGGTCATTATCATGCACACTACAAACCAGAGGGTAGGATCTTACAGGTTCTTGATTTGCATGGTGTGGCCCTACTTTTAGTATATCAGTGTCATGGCTATCTTCCCAATCTCATCAGAGTCCTCCAAGTCATATATGACATCCATTTCCAAACATTTCAGCCCTGATACCTTACTTATCCTCTTGGGCATGATCTTTATGTTACACCCGGTGAAGTAAAAGTAGTCTTCATTTAAGCACGAGAGTAGGAACTTGATTGCCTCCATGGGTTTTCCAAATTAAGGAAAATTGAACAATTGGAATAACCCCAAAATGTCCAAAGTTTTGAAGATATTGAGGTCATACACTAATTGGTTTTTGGTGTTCTGGTGCTCAACCTAGTTGTCATTTTATAACTCA
Organism: Torreya grandis; assembly: GCA_037957365.1. NCBI lineage: Eukaryota > Viridiplantae > Streptophyta > Pinopsida > Cupressales > Taxaceae > Torreya > Torreya grandis. Next base: position 1,128,630 of record JARHVA010000370.1, read on the forward strand.
ACCTCATTTATAGGTTGATGATGATTGTAGTCAAAGATTGTACAAGTGGGTTCCTTTGAGACCTAGTTTTTCATGCACAACACTATCTCTAGGTATTGCATTTTTTTTTATCATCAAAGGCAGGGTTGGAGATGATTATGCCTTCTTTGCTTGTCGTGTCATTCTAACCTCTTCTTCTTCCATGTGTTGTGCCTATTCTTCAGGTGTTTTTTCCCTAATTAGTATTGCTTCCCCCCAAGTATTTCCTCTTCTTCTAATATCATTGGTAATGGATCAGTCCTTAAGGCCTTCTTATTAGGTCACATCACCCTCTAAGGAGCTTAAAGATTGAGGCATGATCATCCAACATTCCTAAAGGAATATGTGATTACTGTGTTGGTGACTTTGGCTTTTCTTGGTTCACTACCCTTTAATGGTGAATGTCTTCCCCTATAACCTACAACTATAAGTTATCCCTATTATGGTCATGTTTTGGAGTTTGTATTGTGTTTGATTATGTAGCTTGATGTTTGTGATGCTCGTTTACTCATTTTGGAATTGATATAGTTCAAATCATTCTTTGGATCTGTAATAGCAAATGGAAGCAAAGGTAAAAATTAAAAATGAGCTTACTTGTATTTTTATAGGCTTGAGGGGGTTAATTCGTATTTACTCCCCCTTTCTTTTCATCCATCACTTCATATTGTTAATGCATTTTTTTAACAACCATCATTCTTAAAACATCACTTCTCACCATAAATGCATTTAATGGTATTATCTTGTCATGACATTGGCACATTTCTTGTAACCACTATTTTTTACATTAATGACATGTCCCATCCCGCACTTTCCTTTGGAGTGGAAGATATTTGTGTCTTGTGTTTTTCTTTAGAGTGGAAGACAACTGTTCTTGTTTATTTAAAATTTTCAAACTATTTGGTGGGAATACCCTATCCAAGGCTATGTAACTTACATGCCTTTAATAACTTACATGCCTTAAGTAACTTGTGCACCTTAAGTAACTTGCGTGTGCATCTTGAATCATGAATACAAATACCTTTTACCCCACACTAAAATTGTGTCTTGGTTCATCATGAAAATACCAGTACAAAACTTAAGCTATTCTATATTAAAGAAATTTTACACATAACAAAGGTAGAACTTTTATTGAAAATAATAAATCCTAGACTAATGGCATAAGCCTTATTGTTACAAAATGTTAACAATTCAGAGGTGAATATGACTAAAGTTATCTTCCATTGTAATGTCCAGGAAAAAATTGGTTGTCCAACCTTTGTAATCAATAAGCACAAATAGGTCAAATATTATGAATTACGATGGGGCCATCCCAATGAATTTGAATTTTTCTAGAATGGTGCATAAACTTAGAGTCATAGAGAAATACTTTCATTTTAGGGGTAAATGTTTTATGCTTGATGTGTCGATCATACCATGCTTTTTGTTTGCACTTCTCTACATCTTGACTCAAACAAACAAGGAATAATGCCTCATCTAGCTATAACAAAGTCTCCAAGCATGCTTTTAAGGATTATTCCTCTTCTAATTGTCCAATGTGTGTAATAAAAAGAGATGTTACCAATAATTCTACTAGTAGTACTGCCTCTTTGCCATATACTAAATTAAACGGTGTGTTCTTATTTAGCCACTTATAGGTTGTTTGATAAGCCCAAAGTACTGCAGATACTCTATCATCCCAATCAGTTTGACCAATATTAAAAAAATTCATTAGTGTTATGCCTAATATTTTATTGAATACTTCAATAGTTCTATTGGATTGGGGGTGATACAGTGTTGTTTTGTGATGAGAAATCATGAACTCAACAAGGAAAATGTGAATAGTTTCATTTAGGAAATGGGTAGCATGATCACTAGAAACTTAGTGGGCATCTAAACCAAGTTATTACATGTTCCCAAATGAATCATGTAGTAGTAATAGTAGTATAATCCCTTGGTGTAGCTTCATCCCAATGTGTGAGATAATCAGTTGTTGTGATGATATATTAGGAAGTTGTTCATCTTCTAGCTAGATTGATGGGCCAACAATATCAACGACCCACTTTTCAAATGGTTCTTGAGATATAATTAGATGTAAAGGCATGACATATCAGTGATTTTGTTTTCCCACATGCTAAAAAATGTCACACTTCCTAACATATATCTTAGCATCTTGAAAAATGTAGGTCACCATAATCTAGCTAGCAGAACATTGCGTATGGTTGCCGCTCCACCATAGTGTCCACCTGCAATGCCTTCATGAAATTCTTGGAGTACCTCAGAATGCTCATGTTTCATGACATAGTGCTAAATAATTTCATCTCAACCAATCTTGTAGAGGTCCCCTCTTATGAACTAAAAGGGTACAATGTGGACCACAAGTTGTTTCTTGGCCTATGGAGTTAGATAGACAGGTACTAAGCTAGTAGTTAGAAAGGCTGAAATATCTTCCAACTCCTTAGGTACACGAGTAACTTAAAAGTGTTGAACATCAGTTAAGTCATCTTTAATAACATGCAATATTTATTTGAAATCAATTCGAGAGAGGTGATCAAGGCCACAATTAGATTTTCCTAGTTTAACCATGATAGAAAATTGAAATTCTTGAAACAACACTATCCAATGGTAGATTCATCCTTGTAGCACATGTTTGTTTACTAGATACTTTAAAGCTTCATGATCTATATAGAATAAAAAAGGAGTTACTAATAAGTATTGTAGAAATTTATGCGAAGCATAAACCAATGATAATGCTTTACGCTATGTGGTGGTGTAATTCGACTAATCTAGAGTAAGTTTCCTACTAACAAAGTAGATTAAGTGATTAAGGTGACCTTCACTTAGTTGTACAAGGATTACACCAACTACCATTCCATAAGCATTAACATGGACATGGAATGGGCTTGTCCAATTAGGGAACTGGAGGATTGGAGTGGTAACCAGCTTGTCCTTTATGGCCTCAAAATCCTCTTGGTAGGAGTAAGTCCAAATGAAGTGCTCGTTATGTTTTAAGAGTTCCTCCAAAGGTGCGGTAATCTTTGCATACCCATGAATGAATTTCCTATAATAACATGTATATCTTAAAAAGGCATGAACTTCACACTGAGACTTTGGTGCTAGGAGGTGAAGAATGATAGATAATTTTATCGGGTCTACCAAACGTCCATCCTTACAAATAATATGTCCTAGAAGAATACCTAAAGGTATAACAAAAAGACACTTCTTTAGATTCAGTGATATTTTTAGGACTTGGCAACGCTCAAGCATGAGTCATAGATTAGAGCAATAGTCCTTGACCAAGCCATAAACTACCCAGTCATCCAAGTAGACTCGAAAAAACTTATGGATGAAGTCTTTAAAGGCTTAAACGACTATACATGAGAACACAACTAAGGTGTTTTTCAACCCAAAAGGCATGACAATATATGTGAAGGGTCCCCATTCAGTGGCAAACGTACTCTTAGGTTGATCCTCCTTAATAATCTAGCCCTGATGGTACCCTAAAAATCCATCTGTGAAAGTATATATTTCACACCCAGCAACACCTTCAAGTATTTCCTCTATGAATGGTGTTGGGAAGTGATTAGTAATGCAAGATCCATTACGTACTAGGTAATCAATGCAAATTTTAATGCATCCATCTTTATTTATACTTATTACCATGGGACAGACCCACTCAGATTCATCATTGGGGGTAATCACTCTAGCACACAGCATATTATTAGTCTCTTCTTTTATGCTTACCCGTAGATTCAGATTCATCTTATATGGCCTTTTCTTGACTAATCAAGCACTGTCAACTAGTTTAATATGCATCTTACCTAGGGATGGATGAACTCCTTTCATCTCACTATAGCTTCTTAGAAATACATCTTGGTCTTCTTTTAACAACTCAAATATATTTGAAACTTCCATATCAATCCAGTAATTACCTATAATAGCTATTTTAGGTTCTTCCTATGTGCCGATGTTGCACAAGATAGTTTTAATTGGTTTAGAGTAAGGGTGGTCTGTAACGGGACCAATATCACGAATAGCTCGTGCAATATTATTTTTGTAACTTTGGTTGGATATGATGTTTCCTTAAATCGTTATGGAATCAATGCTTCCCATGAAGTAATTGGATAAGTTGGTTCCTTAGCTAAATAAATAGATAAATTGAGGGTGATAAAACCCCAAATTGAATTAAATTTTTATAAAAAATAAAATCCATTACGGGATGCATAAACCTCAATTTACATTATTGGTATTTATAACCCAAAGACATAAATTGGGTTGGAATCCATAATAGGTTTGTAGGCAATAATGTTAGAGGGATCCAAATCTCTGAGTTATGCATTATACACTTTAACTGAATCAACCACATAGATGACTTGTAGATTCAATTGTCGCTTTTTTCCCTAGTTATTGAATACATGATAAAAAAAGAATGGATAACAACCATGCTCCTACCATGTCTAAAAATAACAAGTAGTATGGAAAATATGACATGAATATATATCATGCCTCCTAAATTTGAACTTTTTATAATGTGCATGAATCTGCATCATGTCCCTATTGTGATAATTGTAAAATTTATAATTGAATGTAGATGCAAAATTTTAAAATCTATTTAAAGCTTGTGCATGAATCTGAATCATATACCAAAAATTGTATGAATTTTTACTTTGTTTTTGTAATGTGAGTTCATGTGCATGACATATGCCCTCATAATATGTACCATTGATTGAATTTTGAACCATTTTAAAATCTATGAAATTATATTTTGTACTAAAATTGGTTTTTGATCTTGATAAGGCTTATCCCATTTATGAAAATCCCATAGAATGCCCCCATTTTGAGGTGAGGGAATTATGTCATGAAAGTTAATCATCTCAAAAGAAAAGTTAAATACATCATGCATAGTAATAAGTAAACATTGAATAATATAACATATGTGAAAATTATGTCATCATAGTAAGATATGTACCATTCGAGTCATGTATTTAACATATGAGGCAAGGTCTATAGAAATGTATCAATAAAGCTCATAGTAGTAAATTGTAAAATAAGGATCTTATGCAATAGTTAGTGTATGATATGGATCATGGCACTCATTAAACTCATCAAGCTCAACAAGCACACCAATAAAACAAATGTAATGTCATACGATAAGGCCAAGGGCCTAATATAAGGGACATGATCAAATATCGCATTAGTAAATATTGTACACACAAGGACAAGGGCCACATTCAAAGGACATGAATAATGTCACGAGTAATGCATATGTTTAAATGATGCATAAAATAAAGGTTCAAGGGCCACAAACAATAAACATGTTAAAATGTTGCACATACCAAACAATGATCTCAAAGAGATGTTCAAATTTTTTGCAGACAAGGGCCAAGGGCCAAACACAATGTAAAAACAAAAGTCTAATATATTATGTATAAGTAATAACATTAATGAAACATAGAACTAGAAAAAAAGTCTACACCATGTAAATGCAATATGATCATAACCTATAAAATAACATGTTCATGCACCTAATGTAATATATAGATGTTAGCAAGACAGTTGTAAAAGTGTGTATAGCTTAAAAGTATAAGAGTCATAAAATGGTAAATATTATAAATAATGTAACCTGTGGAAATCCCTAGTTTAGCAAAGCTAATAGGTAATGCAAGTCCAACATCTTAGTCCATGTAGAATTTGTATGTCTTACATAACACTCATGAATACCAATTATATGCATGTATGATAGAAAAATACTATGATATATGACAATCACAAGATAATTAACAAATGAAAAATGATGTAAACTATGTATCTAATCATGTTCATAACTTGATTTTGGATTTTTAAAATATTTTGGATTTTTTTTATATTTTAATTTTTTGGTATTTTTTACAATTTGAAACTAAAACCAAAGAAACTAATAGTAACCATGGGTTTGAAAGTAGAATAAAGGGGAGGGATATGAATAATACACAATAAGTGTCAATGTGAATTATGCATTACAAATGTGTCATGGCCATGTATGAGCAAGATTCCCCCAATGTATATGTGATTGCTACTAAAAACATGTGGGAACAAAATGGGTATGCAGAAGAACGAATGTACATCCTCATCTCATAAAATGTACACTTTTCAAAGTATGTAATATAAATGTATGAATAATATAACATAGAAAAATAATTTGTTTGCATGTATAAATAATATTGTGTATACTAAAACTGAGTGAAATATCAAGAAATTGGAAATGTTAAGGATCTGTGTTTTGATTTTGATTTTTGTGAATAAAGATACAATGCATGATCAACCGACTCATGACAATAGTGGTAATTATTCATGTCCTTTATTGGTTGATATTGTCCTTATCAAAAAAATGCAATTTTATCAATTCAAAGTTTGAAAAAAAAAATATAAATGGAAACATATGGTAGTATGGAACACTATTTTGGATTGTTCAAATTTGGAAAGTGAAAAACAAGAGACAAGAGGCCAAAATATTAGTAAGATCCAATGACTTAGAAGAATCAATCAAATTTATCACCTACGTGAGAAGTAGAAGAATAACATGATGAATAATCAGGAAAATATGTATAATAAATGATGCTACTACAAGCCAATGATCTCATTAATGGGATGCCTTTGTGTAGGTCGTGTATCATCCAAAGTATCATATGAATCTTTTGCATAATCAAAGACATAATCATCAATTTAATCATCATCATTGTAGATAACTAATTGCTTAGATGTTTTTTGAATTTGTGATATGCCACTGTGATTGTCTTATGCATTTGTATATGAAAAACCAATTGTACCATTTATTGGAGTTATCTTATTGAAATTTTATTGTTCTTGAGTATGTTCATCATTATTAATAACTTTCATCTCATTCTGAACTATATAAGAATCATTTGTCACCTCTTGAATACTAGTAATGGAAATAATTTCTACTTTGAATTCTTGACTTGAAGATGTAACCATAGATTTGGCCTTATATTGTTCCTATAATGAATTAAATATATTATTTAAAGCTTTGGAAACCACATGCATACAATTAGTCTTTTCAGGAACATTTTTCTTTGTAAATTTATTGATGAGAAACCTTTTCACAAAGGTGCTTTCTTGATTATCTTGAGTTCATTATTATAACTTCTTTTTTGGTAATTGATATTTTAGTAACTTATCTTCATGTAACTTGTGTAAGAATGTGGATCTTAGAGCGCTCATTAATCATGACACAATTCATGCAAAAGAGGGAAAGATTAGCTTGGAATAAAAAATCAATGATTTGGCAGAGTGGCCTTACGGAGAAAGGATCACAATCATTAAACAGATTTGTTCCAGAGAACGTGAAGTGGATTCTGTATGTGCCAGAAAAAAGGAGAGTTTTTTTCCAAATTGATAATAGCTAGTCTCATTACTTAGTATTCAGTGTTTGGGTGTTACAGGATATTTGTATGGCACGCAAAATGAGAGGAGAACCAAGGAAGCAGGAACCTAAAAACTATGAAGATTGGAAAGCAAAACAAGATGTATGGAAGATCCTTCAGAGAGGGAAGGTTGTGAGCTACCTGGAACAGCTACATGGGTCAAAACCCCATATAACGATGGTTTTTTTCAAAAATTGGATTGACGACAGGGTAACCCTCCATGGAATCACGGTGAAATTCACTGAGGAATTCATAGCGGAGGTCACTTGGCTTCTAATGGAGGGAATAAAATTCTCAAAGCAGACCAGCATTTCTAATGAGGCTTGTTGCAAATTCCCAAAGACGGATGTGGAGGAGCAGCAGTTGGAAAAGAGTGGGGACTTTTTTGACTTGGAACAGATTAAGGGAATCTAGAGAGACATCTTATGTTGCATCTGTGAGTATTTCATACTTGATGGAAGAAGCAAAAGAGTCCACAAATTTCACTTTGCATTTCTTAATCACTTCTGACACAAAGTAAGAATCTCCTTTCCTTTCTATTTGCGCTTCTCTTTGCTCCAAAGTCTGTTCGCTCATAGAAAAAAGGAGTCTCGTCCTATATTGCATGAGGGATTAATTCTAATAATTGAAGGTCACTACAAAAACAAGGCCATTGTTCTGAATCCTTATTTGGATAAAAAGAAGGACTCACAGAGCAACAAGAATGAAATAGTAAAGGGGAAAGAAAAAGCTAAATCCAAATCCCCCAGCTTTAAAAATCAGAATGCTGATGAGGAAATAGAATGGTAAAGCACTGAAAGTTCTGAGGAGGAGAGTATGGAGGAAGAGGGAGGAACAAAAAGTAGGCAATCAAGCTCTAGCGAGGAAGACGAAGTTAAAGGCAAGAATGAGAAAGAAGGGGTCACTATAGAGGAAAAAATTGAAAATAATAACTATGATCTTGAGGAAAACCAGCAAGTGCTTGGGGAAACTGATAAAGATTTGGATGTTCTATTTGAGAACACTGCTTCGAAAACTGAAAAGGAACATCTAGTTCAGGATGCCAATCAAGTAATGGAATCAGGAGCTCAAGTTAAGGATGATTGTAACCAGAACGAAAGCCCTATTGAAACTAAGGAACATAAACGAATGGAAAGGGAGGATCATATGGAGGAAGATGAAAATAGTCCTAAAGAGAACATAGAAGATTTGAGTGATAAAAGGCAGAATGACGGGAGGCATCCCCCTATGAGCTTGGCCAATTGCAAAGCAGATGCTATCCTTCAATTCGACTCATGGATGTATAAGGAGATAATGGGCCTCAAGATGAAAATGGAAATAATTGAACTTAACCAGGAAGCAGTTTGGAATAAAATCAATAATATGGAAAAGCAGATAAGGGTATCCCTATCAAACTCAAAGACTATGAGAACAATCTAAGGGAACTCATTAAGGAAAGCAGAATGAAGATGGAGGAGGTAACCTCTAGCATATGTGCAGCTGCTGTAAACATTGGAAAACGAGCAAATGAGGAAATCAAATCCTTGGAGGGGCCTAGCAAGAGAACAAGATGATTTTGGAACTAGAAGAATAGGTCAATTGAGTTCCTACTGTCCTAGTTCTTTTTGTTGGATGTAATATCTGGTTCCATTTTCTGGTTTTTGTTGTCTTTTCACAATGGAGTTTCCAGGTCTCTGTAAAACCTATTTTTGATACTTCTTTGAAGTAGATTTTAGGTTTCACCTGTGGACGTAATTGTTTTATCTTTCTCCCTATGTTTCAGGGTTTCGGGGTCCCTTCAAAACCTATTTTTACCTTAATCTAAAACTTGTGTAACCTTTTTTGTTTTGAATTTGCCTTTTGTTATAATTGCACTTGTTCTTTAGGAGATGCATTTATAGTGTGAGTGGGTTTCTTGATTGATTTATCTATTATAGGATCACCGCTATCAATGATAATTTGTATTTTATTCTTAAAAGCTCAAAAACTATTTATACAATGCCTATGCATTCTATGATACACACAATAGTATATTGATCTCCTTAAAGGATGTATAGGAGGTAATATGACAAAATTGATTTGTAGCATTTTTCTTAAAATATCACTTGAAATCTTATTAGCCTTTTGTGCATTTTTTTAATCATTTTTTTAATCACTATTTTTAGATGTTTCATGTTTTAGCATCCAATCTTGAGTTGAATTATTTTTAGGCACAAAATATTTGGATGGAGATGTAGATATATGATTAGTATTAGCATGCTTTAGATTCTTTGTCTGTTTGATCTTATGCTCCAATGATGAGATCCTTGAACTAAAATATTGATTTTACTTTTACAATTATTTTATGAATGTTTTCATATTGACTACTTGATCTTGAAGGACTTCACAAGCACAAGCCTTGGGTACGTTTAATTGAACATGCATACAAATACCATCAAGAGGATGTGTGGGAGGCAAATGGGGTTAAGGAAGGACATGCAAAACTGGAGGTTGTAGAGTAGGCCTTATAACATCTTGAATATATGATTAATCTTGTTCCCATGTCATCCTTGATTTAAAAAAAAAAACCCTTTAATGGTCTTGTGTCTTAGTATGTGATGTGGTTTGTTTTTGAAAAAATCGAAGAAAAAATGCTCATTCAATACAACCATCAATTCTTTGCAAATTGAGAAAAATAGAAAATGTAAATTTAGATCCTAACAGAAAATGTTTTTTTTATGTATGGATAGTTAATTCTCTTGAATGTCAGGGGTAAAATAAAGTGCTTTCAATGTTAGATTTCATATGCAAGGTCAAAAGAAAGTGATTTTAGTGTTAGAGATTAATCTGAGGTTGAAATCAAGTTATTTTAATGTCAGAGTTTAGATCTAAGGTTGAAAGAAACTTATTTTAATGTTTAATGTTTAAGAATTTATCTAAACCCTAGGAATTTATTTTTGAAAAATGTTCAAATAAAAAGTGGGTTCGCCATTATGTTTTATCAAAATTTAGAATTAATGTTGTGGTTAACCCTAATTCAGATAAATTGAATAGAATATAGTAGAATGTTGTAAATCAACTTGCAACAAGTAAAATGAAAGAACAATAATTAATTCAACAAAGTATAATCAAACAAAAGAATATTAACTATGGATAAAATAGAAGACTCAGCTATTTATTGTTTGTGATCCGAATGTATGATTTACTAAATAGTGATTAGAAAATATCAACAAAGATGAATTATGTAAATGCCCATAAATTATGAATGAGACTGATGAAGGACAAGGTCATCCAAATTGGGAAAGGATCAACTTATTGTCCCCCAAAAATATCACTCATTTTTGGGACAACATATGAACTATTTTGGTTCAACATACCAAAATCCTCTCTTCCCTTTTCAAAAATTATTCTGAGCATTCAAGTTCTTCATTTTTTATAGCTTTTCCAGAAATTTATGGACTCTACAGGCTTGAATTTATAGACTTTGCAGGCTTGAATCTTTGGACTTTGCAGGCCAAGTTCTACGGGCTTCGCAGGTTGATTTCTACAGACTCTATAGGAAATAAGCAAGCTCTCAACACTTAGGCAATTTCAAGGTTGGTTCAACGACAAGGTTCAACCAAAATGTCCATCGGCAAGCTTCTAAGCAAGGATTGAACCATTGAATCGTTGAACCTTGAACCAAAAAGGTTCAAGGGTTCGATGGGTTCAAGCTTCAACATCGTTCGTAAGAGTTAAGCACATTTATCAAGGTTCAAAGTGTTTTCCCCCAAAAGCTATCACTCATTTTTGGGAAAACATTTGAACTATTTTGGTCCTACAGACCAAAATTATCTCTTCCCTTTCTAAAATTTGTCCTGGGCATTCAAATTCCTCATTTTTCAAGCTTCTCAGGAATCTACGGACTCTGCAGGCAAGTTCATTTCTACAGGTTCAAACACTTCTGCAGGCGGGTTCAGTCAAAAGAATTAGTTTCCAACACTTAGTGATTTTTAGGATTGGTTCAGCACCTTGGTTCAATCAAAAATGTCCATTGGCAAGCATCTAAGCAAGGATCCAACCATTGAACCATTGAACCTTTAACCATTTTGGTTCAATGGGTTTAACAAGTTCAAAGGTTCAATGTCATTGGCAAGAGTTAAGTGATTCATCAAGGTTCAAGGTTCAACGGCTTTAAAACACTTATAAAAAAGAAGGCAGCTTGAACCATTGAACCACTTTGGTTCAAAGGTTCAACGGGTTCAAGGTTCAACAGGTTCAACGCGTTTGGTTCAATGAAAGAATTTCCAAAAGACTTAGATAAATCAAAGGGAATGAACCATTGAACTATTGAACCAAAGCTTGGTTCAACGGTTGGTTCAATGCTTTAGTTCAATCAAACGGTTTACTCAGTCGGTTCATCCGCTTGGTTCATCGGCTTAGTTTAAAGCTTGGTTCATCGGCTTGGTTCAATCAAAGGGATCATCGACTTGGTTCAAATCATGGTTCAAAGCTTGGTTCAACGGTTGGTTCAAAGGAGCGGTTCAAAGCAAAAATTCAAAAGAGCCTCTTGAAGGACAAGTGCCCTTGCGAAGGGCACTTAGTCGACAAAAACACCCTCAGAAGGGTCATTTTCAAGGAAACAATTACGATAAATTCTTTCAAAATTTTGTTTAAGGCAGACAAAGGCATAATTCTTTCAGACTTTTGTCCGAAGGAATTCCTTCGGATAAAAAGTTTGAAAGAATTCATAAAAGCTGCAGGAAGAAAACCCGAAGGAAATTCTCAAAGCCAAAGAATAAAGCCATATTCTCACAGACTTTTTGTTCACGAGAAAATGCTCGCAGAGAAAGCCCGGGGAAAATGCCCGCAAAGAAAGCCTAGGGAAAATGCCCGCATAGAAAGCCTGGGGAAAATGCCCACAAAAAAGCCCAAGGAAAATGTCCGTGGGAGACTCCAAAGAAAAGGCTGCCGAAGGACCCCGAAGGGCAGGTGCCCTTGCGAGGGACTCTCAGCTGCCAACTTAAAGGGCACTCCCCCAAAGCTGAAGGGTCACTTTCACTTCAGGAGGATGCAAAATAGGAAAGCTAAAGGACACAGGGGTGACATGCTCGAAGACGTCAAATTCAAGAACAACGAACTAGTCGTTGGAAGCGTATTAATGGGTGTGCGAACATCAATTTCAAAGCTCATAAAATAGCTGTTGATCTTTGTAATCTACAGACCTGAATGCATTCATAGGATTTAAGTCTAAGAACAACAGGAAGCGATTAAGGAATAGAGTATCAAATTGAATCAAGGACCCGATTCAATTAACCAAAAATGGAGGAACCATGAAGAAGGATCAGATTGCCAAGTGGACATTGAAAGAGGCAAACTTTCAATAGCGTGACTTGTTTCTCTGCATTGAGAAAAGCAAATGGGTAGATGCCCCTAAATTCCAACCTGTCTTCTTAACAAATTTCAATGTAACATGATGTGCTACTGTTCTCGAGTCCTTCTTGAAGAGGCTATATAAGGGACTCTCTTTTATTGTAAATTTATCTTTTTCTAACAATTAGGATGAAACTCTGCCCAAATTGAAAGGCATTACTGAGACTTTGAGCTCAGATTGTTGATCATATTTTCTTATTGGAATAAGAAAGCAAGTGATTTTTTAGACTTTGTGATGTGATATATTTGTTTTTGAGGAAACTGTTCTTATGTCTTTTTCCTTAATATATCTTCTATTCCTTTAATTCAACAAGCAAAATTAGTGAAAGTAGTCAGGAAGGTGTCCTGAAGAGTCAACTGTGGAGAGACTTTGTGCCCCCATAATTGCCTTTAGCATGTTTTCTTTTCATTTCTATGTAAAGGACATTAGGACGACTTTGTGCCCTCATTGTCCTTCGTATCTTACTCTTGAGCAATTCAGGTGGAGACTTTGTGCTGCATCTCAATTTGCTGGTTACTATGTCCTTGGTTACACTTTGCATTTACTAGCAGGAGTATTCTTGTGGTTTGCTGAATAGTTCTTTTGAAAAAAGAGGAGTGCTTTCTGTCATTTCCCTTGAGTTTTCTCCTTTGATCTGCACGCATCATCTCTAAAAAAAGAGATGGATGGTTTGTCATACCCTTGAGTATTATTTTTTGTATATATATATATATATATATATATATATATACAGGGAACCTCCCCTTGATGAGAGGAGAGATTAGTCCCCTTTTGATGTGGTAAAACTACACATTTGGATGACCAATCTTCCTACTTTGACTGATCAGACCTTTTTTGTTTATCAATACGTTGATCAACAAAATATTCAACCAACAATTTTTGGTGACTCTGCTAGGGATATACATAATTATGTGCAATTCGGAACCTCAAGTTTCAGATTGAAACATCACCTGGATATAACCCATTATCATTATAACCCTTATCCATTACAGAGTCCGGTGACTCCGTTACTTGTCTTACCCATTATCCATTTATAGCCTTACCATCTTCCTCCACCTCTGTTATTTTATCTGATCTGCAAAAACTAGAGTTGCTGGGAAAGAGTGCATAGTTTAAAGCCTCAAGCTTCAAACTGAAGTAAGGTCAATTCTTTTTCATTTTTGTTTCACAATCTGGTAGATTCAAGGTATACACGAAGCCAAAGGGCTAAAAGGATTGTTGACCCTATATTCGAGTTGGTACAACAAAGTGATTTTGATCTGTTTCCTTTACCATCTCGCCTCTAATGAACCAAGAGCTTTCCTCTTACTAAAGTCAGATCTCCATTGCTAGACGAAGTATCCACTTCTGTTGTTGATAAAGCTTTGCCAATAATTACCCCTCTAAGATTTTTTATTCCTCCTTTTCATAATATTACAATGGCAGTTCAAGGCCCCTAGGGTAATGCTTTTGGTCCTCTCAATCTTACTCCACCTTTACATGAGCTTCCATGCAGTTCAAGGAAGAATTTCCCTAAATTCTATGGTGATGGAAAAGTTCATCTTGATGAACACATTGCAACCTTCAGCATAGCCTGTGGAGTAATTAGAGTAGAATTTGAAGATGTAGTAGTCAGGCTATTTGTAGAAACATTACAAGGTGCTGCTGCAGATTGGTTTTATCATCTACAGGCTCAGTTAGTAACTAATTAGAATACCCTCAAAGATAAGTTTGAAGCTAGATTCAAACTTGCAGAAGATGCACATGTACTTCTGGCTTAACTTACACAGATGAAAAAAGAGCCTCATGAACCAATGAAAGATTTCATAGCCAAATTTGACAAACTGAGAAATAGAATTCTTGTAATTGCTCGACTTACAGCTGAGAATCTCAAATGCTTCTTCATTAAATCTTAGTTGCCTAAAGTAAGTTTTCTTTTGAGATGTGCTGGTCAAATAGATCTTGCTATAGCTCAACTTTTGGCCACTAAGGTAGAAGATGATCTCATCTTATCATGGAAGATAAGAAGAGATCCAAACAGAAATAGATCCTCATCATCTTCTGAATATTCATCTACAGGCACCACTGATCTAATGGTGTAAAAGCTGGCAAATGAAGTGCTAGCCTTGAAAAGACAAATGGCACAAGGAATGTCTTCTGCTCTTTCATACAGAGATATGTCAAGAAAGACATTTCCAAATTAGTCATATCAGGGCAATATTGTCAAGAATCAAGGGCAACAAAATCATCTTCCTCCCCCACAAGGGAAACTTGCCCTTGAAGCTCCTCCAACCAACTCAACAGTTGGATATTTGGAAATAGAACATGCTTTATCTTTCCAACTTGAGTTTGAGCAAGAAAATAATGCTGATCTCATCACAGAGGATCAAGAGGAATCAGTTGGCGACTCCCACATTAGTTTTTTGAACTACCAGGATGAACCCAAAAGCAAAAGAGAAGCTATTGATAGATCATATGTAGTGTTTACCAAGTCCAAGAACCAATCAGTCTAGCAAGCTGATAAAAGGAAGACAAAAAAGCAACCTCAACTAGCAATTATAATTGCTAAGCGTGGAACCACTCTGCCTTTCTAGTCAAAGGATCTAGTGATCACCCAAAATGTAAGTACATCAATTTCACCTTCACCTTCTACTTCAATTTCGCAAACCAACCCCCCTCCCATCTCTCTTAAAACTCAAAAGGTTGAAATGCTTTCCTCTGTTCCTAGTCTAATTCAACCATTTGACATAATTGGTCATGTTAAGAAGACCAAAATACAAATGTCTGAATTTGAATATTTGCAGTCCAATCTTGATCAATTAGATAGGTTGGTCTAATGTGTCAAGAACTAAACCATCCCTACAAGATAAGAGATTAAAAAAATAATTCTTGATTCTTCAAAGAACATGCCTATTCCAAATAATCTTGTTATTACTCTTCCAGTTGCCCCTAGGAAAATAGAACCTTTCTATGTTTTCTTATTGATAAATGGTTATCAACTCAATAATTGCATCATTCATTATGGGGCATCTGACAATGTCATGCCTGCTGAGTCTCTAGGTCTCACATTGACCAAGACATTTGGGAGATGTTTCTCCATGGAAAACAAACAAGTACCATTGTTGGGGAAAATTAAAGATGCCCAATTTACATTGGCAACCTTTCTAGACAAGAGAATCAAGATGACTGTCTTGGTGGCTGACGTCCCAGCATCCTATGGCATTTTGCTTGGATGAAATTTTTGCAAGGATGTGGGAGGAGAACTAAGCATGGACCTGTCTGAAGCAAGGATCTCTGTCCAAGGCGTAATGAAGAGATTATTCCCTGAAAAAGAGGCAAAATACGTGGTCACCCAAACATCAACCCCTGTAGCACAAATTCTATTTGAATCTTCAAGTAGGGGTAATTATTTTTTGACCACAGAGAATGTTCATATTTCTACAAATAAAAGTCCGGTAGCTGACAATTTAGGAATTGATCCAAACAAGATGTCATGAGAATTGGTAGTGCACAGTATAAATAAGGAAAGATTTTCCATCTCTAATGAAGAGAAATATGATAAGAGATCAACTTCTAATGATGCTTGGATCTTGAAATCCAATGGTAGCAATTCTTCCACCAACAATGGAGTTAGAATTGTGTTGATATCTCCTCAAGGAGATATTCTTCCTTCATGTAATTTGTAAGTCAGCAACACCAACAACATGGTTGGATGTGAATCTCTGTTTCTTGGATTAAAGATTGCTCAAGATGAAGAGATCAAACTCCTCCACATCAAAGGAGATGCTAAGCTGATAGTTTGTCAGGAGTTTGATATGGACAATCCAATCATATGCTGAACTAAACCAGAAGAACAACCAATTATGGTAATGGACCATGCTATTGTAAATCAAAATTAGGCAAAGGAACCCTTCACCAAGAAAGCAAGGAGTTATGGCTTTCAAATTGAAGACCACATCCTGCCATGGGACAAGAAGAAGAAAAAGCCAAGAGGAAGACACAAAAAATTAGTTTCTTGGTGGAGAGTTCCATTCGCCCGTCACCCTTTCTGGGGACAAAATGTTTTTCTTTTGGTTTACCAAGATGGCACACTATTTTCACTATCTCTTAAGAAGCAACATCTGAAATACTTCAATTCTTGAAGTATCAGATCATTTCATCTGTACATATGTATATTTGTATAGTTTTTAATTCTGTTTTGTTTTGTTTGTTTCTATTTTTGATGCCTTTCATTTTTGGGTAGCATGACTCCGTAGCCCAATGGTACACATGAAGACACTGGAGATTCTGGATTCTACTCTCTTTAATTCTTTTTATAATTGATAAAAGTTCCCCAACTGGAGCCAGCTGTTGTCCCCCAAAAGCTATCACTCATTTTTGGGACAACATTTGAACTATTTTGGTCCTACAGACCAAAATTGTCTCTTCCCTTTCTGAAATTTATCTTGGGCATTCAAATTCCTCATTTTTCAAGCTTCTCAAGAATCTACGGACTCTGCAGGTAGGTTCATTTCTATAGGTTCAAAGGCTTCTGCAAATGGGTTCAATCAAAAGAATCAGATTCCAACACTTAGTCATTTTCGAGATTGGTTCAGTGCCTTGGTTCAATAAAAAATGTCCATCGACAAGCATCTAAGTAAGAATATAACCATTGAATCATTGAACCATTGAACCGTTGAACCTTGAACCATTTTGGTTTAATGGGTTCAACAAGTTTAAAGGTTCAACGTCAATGGCAAGAGTTAAGTGCTTCATCAAGGTTCAAGGTTCAATGGCTTCAAAACACTTATAAAAAAGAAGGCAGCTTGAACCATTGAATCGTTGAACCATTGAACCACTTTGGTTCAAAGGTTCAATGATTTCAAGGTTCAACAGGGTCAATGCATTTGGTTCAACGAAGGAATTTCCAAAGGACTTAGCTAAATCAAAGGAAATGAACCATTGAACCCTTGAACCAAAGATTGGTTCAACGGTTGGTTCACTCAGTCAATTCATCAAATGGTTCATTCGCTTGGTTCAAAGCTTGGTTCATCGGCTTAGTTCAAAGCTTGGTTCAATCAAAGGGATCATCAACTTGGTTCAAAGCTTGGTTGAACGATTGGTTCAAAGGAGTGGTTTAAAGTGAAAATTCAAAAGAGCCTCCCAAAGGACAAGTGCCCTTATGGAGGGCACTTGATCGACAAAAACACCCTTCAGAAGGGTTGTTTTCAAGGAAACAGTTAAGGTAAATTCTTTTAGAATTTTGTTTAAGGCAGACAAAGGCATAATTCTTTCAAACTTTTATCCGAAGGAATTCCTTTGGACAAAAAGTCCAAAAGAATTCAAAAAAGCTGCGTGAAGAAAACCTGAAGGAAATTCTTAAAGCCATATTCTCATAGACTTTTTGTCTGCGAGAATTTGTCTGCAGACTTTTTGTCTGGGGAAAAATGCCTGCAGAGAAAGCCTGGGGAAAATTCCTGTGGAGAAAACCTGGGGAAAATGCTCGTGAAGAAAGCCCGAGGAAAATGCCCGCGAAAAAGCCTAGGGAAAATGTCTGCAGAGACTCCAAAGAAAAGGCTGTCGAAGGACCCCGAAGGTTAGGTGCCCTTACGAGGGACTCTTAGCTGCCAACTTAAAGGACACCCCCCCAAAATCGAAGGGTCACCTTCCCTTCAGGATGATGCAAAATAGGAAAGCCAAAGAAGGACCAAGGGGTGACGCGCTCGAAGATGTCAAATTCAAGAACAACGAACTAGCTGTTGGAAGCGTATTTATGGGTGCACGAACGTCAATTTCAAAGCTTATAAAATAGACATTGATCTTTGTAATCTATAGACTCAAATGCATTCATAGGCTTTAAGGCCAAAAACAATAAGAAACAATTAAGAAATAGAGTATCAAATTGAATCAAGGACCCGATTCAATTAACCAGAAAAGGAGGAACGATGAAGAAGGATCATATCACCAGGTGGACATTGAAAGAGGCAAACTTTCAATAGCGTGACTTGTTTCTTTACATTGAGAAAAGAAAATGGGTAGATGCCCCTAAATTCCAGCCTGTCTTCTTGACAAATTTCAATGTAACATGATGTGTTACTGTTCCTGAGTCCTTCTTGAAGAGGCTATATAAGGGCTCTCTTTTATTGTAAATTTATCTTTTTCTGATAATCAGGATGAAACTTTGCCCAAATTGAAAGGCATTACTGAGACTTTGAGCTCAGATTGTTGATCATATTTTATTATTGGAATAAGAAAGCAAGTGACTTTTCAGACTTTGTGCTGTGATATCTTTGTTGTTGAGGAAATTATTCTTATGTCTTTTTCTTTAATATATCTTTTGTTCTTTTAATTCAACAAGAAGAATTAGTGAAAGTAGTTAGGAAGGTGTCCTGAATAGTCAACTATGGAGAATGTGCCCCCATAATTGCCTTTAGTGTGTTTTCTTTTCATTTTTGTGTAAAGGACCTTGGGACGACTTTATGCCCTCATTGTCCTTCGTATCTTACTCTTGAGCAATTCAGGTGGAGACTTTGTACTGCATCTCGATTTGCTAGTTACTATGTCCTTGGTTACACTTTGCATTTACTACCAGGTGTATTCTTGTGGTTTGTTGAATAGTTATTCTGAAAGAAGAGGAGTGCTTTGTGTCATTTCCCTTGAGTTTTCTCCTTTGATCTGCACGCATCATCTTTGAAAAAAGAGAGATGGATGGTTTGTCCTACCCTTGAGTATTATTTTCTATATATATATATATATATATATATATATATATAACATATCTACAGGGAGCCTCCCCTTGATGAGATGAGAGATTAGTCCCTTTTTGATGTGGTAAACCTACACATTTGGATGACCAATCTTCCTACTTTGGTTGATCAGACCTATTTTGTTTATCAGTACGCTGATCGACAAAATATTCAACCAACACAAATTTCAACCGCTTCAAGGTTCAACGACTTCAAAACACTTATCAAAGAGAAGAAGGTTCAAACCATTGAACCATTTTGGTTCAAAAATTCAATGGGTTCAATGGTTCAAAGGTTCAATGCACGATTGGTTCAAGCGGACAAAGGACTTAAGCCAAATAAAGGGATTGAATTGATTGAACCATTAAATCGTTGAACCAAAGTTGGTTTAATTAGTCAGTTCAATCGACATGTTCAAGGGAGTGCCCCAAAGTGAAAAGACCAAGTGCCCTTGCAGAAGGTAGGAAACATTGGTTCAAAGATCAAAGAAAAGAAGCGATTCAACCAATAAAGTGATTGAACCAATAAAGCGATCGAAACAAGAAAGTGATTGAACCAAGAAGTCGAGAAGGCCGCTTGACCCGTTGAAACAGTCAACCAATGACGTCCTTGTGGACGTCAAATTTAAGTTGTGTGTTTTTCTTTCCTTTATGTGTTGAGGATTCTGGGGTGAATTTGTGCCCCCATTATCCTTTGTGTTTCACTCTTTGGGTAGTTGAGGTGGAAACTTTGTGTTTTATTTCATCCTACTGGTTACTGCGCCCTTTTGTTACCAGTTATTTATCATACCTGAAAAAACTCCTACTATCCCCTACAAGAACACTTCTAAAAGAAGAGAAGTGCCTTTAGTATTTTCACCAAGATTTTCTCCTCTGTTTGTTAACATCATCTATGAAAAAAGAGAGATGGATGGCATACCCTACCCTTGAGTGTTAATTTTTGCTTATATATATAGTATATATCTCTTACATATTTATAGGGAACCTCCCCTTGATGAGAGGAGAGATTTGTCCCCTTTGGATGTGGTAAACTTGCAACTTTGGATGACCAATCTCCCTTGTTGTGGATGATCAGATCTATTTTGCTCATTAGTACACTAGACAATCTTTTTGGTGACTCTGCTGGGGAAGGACAAGCAGTTTGAAGCCTCAAGCTTCAAGTTGAAGCAAGACCAGTCCTTTTCCATTTTTGTTTCACAATCTGGTAACTCCACATTATACCAAAAGCCAAAAATCTCAAGGTGGTGTAATTTTGATTTATTTTCTCCACAACCTCACTTTCAACAAACTAGGAGTCTTCCTCCTACCCCTACCAGATCACCAACACAAGGTAGAGCTTCTTTTTCTACTGCTAGCAAAGCTTTGCCTATCCATACTCCACCCAGATTTGTGATCCCACTTCTACATAATCAAATCATGGCTCAAGGCCTCTAGGATAACTCTTTTGGTCCACTTAATTTGACCCCACCCTACTTGAGCTTCCACGTAGTTTAAGGAATATATTTTTTAAAATTTTTGGTGATGGAAAAGTTCACCCTGATGAACATATTGTTGCCTTCAGCATAGCCTATGGTGTAATAGGTGTGGAGTATGAAGACATAGCAGTCTAGCTATTCATAAAGATACTACAAGGCACTGCTGTAGACTGGTTCTACCATCTACAAGCTCGATTAGTAACTGATTGGGACACACTCAAAGCCAAGTTCGAAGCAAGATTCAAGCCTACAAAAGATGCACATGCCTTGCTAGCCCAGCTCACACAGATGAAAAAGGAGCTCCATGAACCTATGAGGGACTTCATTGCCAAGTTTGAAAAGCTGAGGCACAAGATTTCCATGATCACCCAGCTGACACCTCAGAATCTCAAGTGTTTCTTCATCAACTCACAACTGCCTAAAGTGAGTTTTTTGCTGAGATGGGCTAGACACATAGACCTTGTCGCTGCTCAGGACTTGGCTACTGAGGTAGAAGATGACCTTATCTTGGTAGGAAAGATAAAGAGAGATCCTAACAGAGATAAATCCTCTTCATCTTTTGAGTATCTATCTACAGGCACCATTGATCAAATGGTGCAAAAGCTGGCAAACAAACTACTAGCATTGAAAAAGCAAGTGGCCCAAGGTATGTCTGCTCCTCCTTATCAGGATATGCCAAGGAGGACATTTCAAAATCAGGCATACCAAGGCAATGCTGCCAGGAATCAAGGGCAACCAAATCGTCTTCCTCCCCCATAGAGGAACCTTGCCCTTGAAGTGTCTCCAACCAATTCAACAATTGGATATCTGGAAATAGAACATGATTTCTCTTTCCAACTTGAGTTTGATCAAGAAAATGATGCTGGTCTCTTCATGGAGGATCAAGAAGAATCAGTTGGTGACTCCCACATTGATTTCCTGAATTACCAGGATGAACTCAGAAGTAAAGGTGAAGCAATCGAGGGATCATACACAGTATTCACCTGGTCCAAGAATCAATCAGCCCAACAAGCTAATAAATAAAGAATAGAGGAGTGAGCTCAACTTGCAATTTCAATTGCCAAATGAATAACTTCTCTACCTTTCTAACCAAAGAACTCGGTGGTTGCTAAAAAAGTAAGTACCTCAAACATTTTTGCACCTTCAAATTTAACTTCACAGATCAATCCTCCCCCTCCCAAAAGCCAAAAGGATGAACTCCCATCCTCTCTTCCTAGTCCATTTTAGTCATTTGACATAGTTGACCATGTCAAGAAAACTAAAATCCAAATGACTGAATTTGAATTCCTACAAGCCAATCTTGAGCAGTTGGAGAGGTTGGTAGAATGTGTGAAGAGTGAAGTCATCCCTGCAGGACAAGAGATTAGAAAGGTAACTCATGATCCCCCAAGGAACATGCTCATCCCAAGCAACCTTGTCATTACCCCTCCTCCTGCCCCTGGGAAAATAGAGCTTTTTTATGTTTCTCTGTTGATAAATGGTCACAAGCTGAGCAATTACATCATTGATTCTGAGCTTCAGACAATGTCATGCTTGCCAAAGTGGCTGAATCCCTTAGCCTCACATTAACCAAGACATTCGGTAGATGTTTCTCCATGGAGAATAAGTACCACTACTAGGGCAAATCAAGGATGCCCAATTTGCATTTGTGGCATTCCAAAAAAAGAGAATCAAGATGACAGTTCTGGTGGCTGACGTTCCAGCCTCAGACGACATTCTGTTGGGATGAAATTTTTGCAAAGATGTGGGCGGAAAGTTGAGCATGGACCTATCTGAGGCAAGGATCCTTGTCAAAGGTGTTATGAAGAAGCTGCTCCCTAAAAAAGAAGCAAAATATGTTATCACTCAGACATCAGCTCTTGAAGCTCAAATTCTATTTGAGTCTCCAGGCAGGGGTAATTATTTTTTATCCACAGAGGATGTTCATGTTTCTACAGATGAAAGTCCTGTAGCTGACAATCTAGGAATTGATTCAAACAAGACATCAGAAGAATTGGTAGGGTGCAGTACAAATTAAAAAGGATCTTTCATCTTTAATGAATAAAAATCTGATAGAATATCAGTTTTTGATGATGTTTGGATCTAGGAATTTGATGGCAAAAATTCCTCTATCGATGTTGGAGCCGGGATAGTGTTGATATCTCCTCAAGGGGATATTCTTCCTCCTTCACATGAGTTTCAGTTTAGCAACACCAACAACACTACCGAGTACGAATCTCTGTTACTCGGGTTGAAGGCTACTCAGGATGAAGATGACAAACTCTTTCATGCCCAAGGAGATGTTAAGCTAATGGTTTGTCAGGAGTTTGATGCTGTCAATCAAAACATGTACTGGACTGAACCAACATAACAACAAGATATGGTAGTGGACCATACTACTACATGCCAAAGTCAAGAAGAGGAACTCTTCACCGAAAGAGCAAAGATTTATGGTTTTCAGATTCAAGACCACATCTTGCCATGGAGCAAGAAGAGAGAGCCAAAAGGAGTGCACATAAAATGTGATTTCTTGTGGAGAGTTCCATTCACCCGTCATCGATTCTGGGGACAAAATAGTTTCCTACTAGTTTATCAAGATGGAACGCTATTTTCATTATTTTACAATGGGCAACATCTAAAGCACTTCAAATGAGTTCACCTGTACATATGTACATTTTGATAGTCTTTAGTTCTATTTTGTGCTTTTCATTTTCATTTTTTGGAGCCTTTCTTTTTGGGTAGCATGACTCCATAGCCCAATGACATACTTCAAGGCACTTGAGATTGTAGTTTCTACTCCCCTCAAGTGTTTCAAGTTTTCAACAAAAGGAAGTTTCCCAACTGGAGCCAGCTGTTGTCCCCTAAAAATATCACTCATTTTTGAGACAACATATGAACTATTTTGGTTCAACAGACCAAAATCCTCTCTTCCCTTTTAAAAAATTATTTTAAGCATTCAAGTTCTTCATTTTTTAAAGCTTTTCTAGAAATCTACAGGCTTGAATCTACAGACTCTTCAGGCCAAGTTCTACAGGCTTCGCAGGTTGATTTCTACAGACTCTGCAGGAAAGAAGCAAGCTCTCAACACTTAGGTGATTTTAAGGTTGGTTCAAAAACAAGGATCAACCAAAATGTCTATTGGCAAGCTTCTAAGCAAGGATTGAACCATTGAACGATTGAACATTGAACCAAAAAGGTTTAAGGGTTTGATGCGTTCAAGGTTCAATGTCATCGACAAGAGTTAAGCGCATTTATCAAGTTTCAAAGTTCAACCGCTTCAAGGTTCAATGGCTTCAAAGCACTTATCAAAGAGAAGAAGGCTTGAACCATTGAACCGTTGAACCATTGAACCATTTTGGTTTAAAAGTTCAACGGGTTCAATGGTTCAAAGGTTCAATGTGCAGTTGGTTCAAGCAGACAAAGGTCTTAGCCAAATAAAGGGATTAAACTGATTGAACCATTAAACCGTTGAACCAAAGTTGGTTTAATCAGTGGGTTCAATTGGTAGGTTCAAGGGAGTGCCCCAAAGTAAAAAGACCAAGTGCCCTTGCGGAAGGAAAGGAACATTGGTTCAAAGATCAAACGAAATAAGCGATTAAACCAATAAAGCGATCGAAGTAAGAAAGTGATTGAACCAAGGAGCCAAGAAGGCCACCCAAACCGTTGAAACAATCAACCAATGACGTCCTCATGGATGCCAAATTTAAGGTAATGAAATATCTGCTAAGTTTCAAATGTGGCACGAAACCTAAAAACAAACTCAACGACCAGCTGAAGAAGGAGCCAAAAGAGCTGACAAAGATAAGAATATAGCCCCGAGGGCTCAGATTCCAGGAAAAGACAAAATTGAAAAGGGGAAAAGATAGCCCAGTAGCTTAAATTCTAGGAAGAGACAAAGCTGGAAGGGACAAAAGTAGAAAGAGGAGAAGACCAAAAATATCTGCATAGAAGTTATTTTGGTAGTTGGAACAATTTGCAAAGTAGATTTTCAAGCTTGAAAACATTGAAGGCACGGCCTGTTGGTCTCTTTTGGAGTAAAGACAAAATGGACAGCTACGTAGATGTCAGAGGGGATAAACCATATGATCAAGACTCAGGAGAAGACATATGGGATGAAATGGCATGCCATAGTTAAGGAAATGCGCTGTTCTCAGCATGGTCCCTCCAGATAGAATTGAAGGTGCAGTGAAGATGTTGATTGTAGCATGGGCCATCCCATGGGAAAGAGTGCCAAGCCTTACGTAATTGCTATATATTGTAATTTATCTCATTATGAAGAGGGACTTTTTCATTTTTAAAGGAGCGAAACTCTACCCAATTGAAAGAAGAAGACTGAGACTTTAAGCTCAGATTGCATTTCATTTCATTTTATCTGAATGAGAAAGCAAGTTGTTTGCAGACTTTGTGCTATTTTGGATTGTATCATTTTAGGAGATTATTCTTATGTCTGTCTTCTGAATGTGTTCTTGTTTATTTAATTTGGCAAGCAAAATTAGTGAAAGTAAAAAGGAAGGTGTCTTGAAGCCAACTGTGGGAAGACTTTGTGCTTTCACAATTATTTTCAGTGTGTGTTTTTCTTTCTTTTCTGTGTTAAGGATTTTGGGATGACTTTGTGCCCCCATTATCCTTTGTGTTTCACTCTTTGGGCAATTGAGGTGGAAACTTTGTGTTCTATTTCATCCTGCTGGTTACTGTGCCCTTTTGTTACCAGTTACTTTTACTACCTGAAAGAACTCCTGCTGTTTCCTACAAG
The DNA here is from genome assembly GCA_037957365.1 of Torreya grandis. Lineage (NCBI taxonomy): Eukaryota > Viridiplantae > Streptophyta > Pinopsida > Cupressales > Taxaceae > Torreya > Torreya grandis. Next base: position 1,154,326 of record JARHVA010000370.1, read on the forward strand.
ATCACTTTTGAAAGAAGAGAAGTGCCTTCAATGTTTTCACCAGGATTTTCTCCTCTTTTTGTTAACATCATTTTCTACTTATATATATAGTATATAGCTCCTGCATATTTATAGGGAACCTCCCCTTCATAGAGGAGAGATTTGTCCCCTTTATACGTGGTAAACCTGCAACTTTGGACAACCAATCTCCCTTGATGTGGATGATCAAACCTATTTTGCTCATTAGTATGCTGGTGACAAAATATTCACCAAACACAACTGACATTATTGTCTTTTGCTGGTCAATTCTACCATTTTCTAAAATTTAATGAATTAAGGCATGGTTATCTGCAACAACTTAAATCATGCATGTGTGTAAAAATATTTTAACATTTGGATAAGCAACAAAGACTTGTAAATGAATTCTTAAAAATTTGAAATCTAATAAGGGTTGTAATCATTGAAAACTTACAAATAGAAAAATGGGGAGTGTAATGGGCTGAGCTAATACCAAAGAAATCTATGTTGACTAAACATTGCCTATGTATTCAATCCTTCGAACAGGGATATCAAGCCCACCTAGTTATCCCACTTAGAGTGCTTTGTGTAATTATATGTCTTTGACTATATGAATACATCTAGAGATTGATTGGATACTAGATCGTGCTTTGATTTGGATTGGATTAAATAGGATCTTCACTTGGCTAATTATTGCTTTAAATGATTAGAATTAGAATTGGAAAAATAGGGAGTTTTTGCTCTGTGTGCAATAGTGTAAGTATGCCTTTATATTGAAATCACCAAGTGATAAAATAAGTGACTTAAGTGTGCCTTTATAGCAATCCGAAATGGGATAACCTCACACTACCTATCCTAAAAAATAGACCAACTTATAATGGAGGGTATAAATTTTAAAAGTGACCATTAGAAAGCTTAAGGATAGGATCAACCCATAAGGGACAAAAACGTCTGCCACTATTATTCCCTATTGGTCAATCTTGTCATGAAGGGAAATATGTAGGTTTTAGGTCCTCAAATGTCTATACAAATGCTTAAAGAGGTTTTAAGTAGTTTAGGACATTTATGTAGGTGCAAGATAATAAATTAGAAATAAATAGTTTTGCATAGGTGTTTAGGATATAATTAGGTGGTGAAATAGGTCTAGATTAAGTACTCAAGTCCAATAAAATGATATAGGTCCAAAACTAACATTATCAAATATTCATGATAAAATTTGAGTGACTACACTTTGATATGCTTATAGATAATTGAAAATGATTAATAGAAATATTTTTTAAAGGTTTTTAAGGGTTAATCTCTTAGATCATCAGTGGCAGTAGTGACAATCTTATTTCTAGTGAAATGGTAGAGAAACTTCATGCGAAGAGGTTGAACATCAAAATACATACAAGGTGTCTTGGTTATTGAAGGTACATCAATTGATAGTCAATGAAAAATGTTTGGTGAATTTTTAGATAGGCACATATAAGGATGAAGTCTTATGTGACATCATGCTAATGGATGTTTACCACGTATTGGTTGTTGGAATTTAGCAATTTTATAGGAAAGCGCTGCATGATGGAAGAGCAAATATCTATACCTTAGGGAAGGATGGTAAGTACTAAATTGAAATAACCCTCACATATGTGTTGAAGCTCTGTAATTATATCCTGAATCACATTGATGGAACCTTCAAGATGAATGCATGTCACATATTACAATAATAGGTCCTCAAATGTAACTTTTTTGCAGTGAAGAGTCAAGTTCTTGTCCTCCAACTGACATTTCTACCTTTGAGACCTCCAGGAGAAAGTCCATCGCTTTAAACATGTCTACATAGGTAAATAACATGTTTCCCATGACCATGACATCTAAATCCACATGGATACATATTTTCACTATTATTCAAGAACATGGAAACACTGACAATAAATGTTGTCAAATTTAAAGTGACATTTAAATAACTCTACCTTCAGTGTTTTGTGGATACAAATTGGTGCTACCAACACATATGGGGTGGAGGATAACATCTAGGACCATGTTTTTGACCTCCCATCATGCCCTCTTGAGAGACCCACTACCTATTCCATCGTCAAGAACATCCTTTTTGTAATAATTGATTACTTTTATTAAGCTTCTCTTAGCTTCAAGAATATGAAATTCTTTACTAATAGTGCCAACCGAGTGAAGGTGGAAACTTATTTGACACCACTAACTTACAAAATTTTTATTAGTAAGTAATAAAAAATGAAATTTATATGTATTACCTATAAAATAAATAACATTTGACAAAATTAAATACATTTACATTTGAGAATTCAAACATACCTTAGAATTTTAATCCAACAAACCATTAGGATTTGCTCTAATCTTGATAGTAACAAGAATAGCTTTGTGGTCTAACTCATAGAATTTCCATTGCTTGTTTTATGACCTCCCATGATATTTATGTAGACACTAGAATTATGCATCATGGCTTAGTTTAGTATCCTAAAATCCTAAAATAGGCTAAGTCTAAAATATGGTAGGACCCTCCAAAATCTATATTTTGCATCATAACTCCTAGAGCTCTGAAACCTCTCTCAAACATCCTAAAAGTATATACATAAAATTTAACTTAAAGTATAAGAAAGTAAATGTCCATATATAAATATAAACTTATACTTATGTTTATTTTATGCATATACTACCTATTTCACCTATGGTTATTACTAATTACCATGGTAATTCTCTTAACCACACGTAATCCTAAAATGTCTAAATAAACTACTTTTTAACCAAGTAAATAACATCTTTAATAAACTTATTCCCATCTAAAACCCATGTAAGCAATTTATCTCATTATTTGGCTTGTTTATTTCATAGTTGAAAATAGTTAAATCTCATATAATCCTGAAAAGGTGAATCATCAATGATCCATCTGCTATCAACGCTAATTCTCTAGATCAACATTGATCCATATAAACATGCATGTTATTCTTTGTAAAGGACATGATTTTTGATTGTAGAAACACTGAAGGAATACTGCCAAAAGTTTGTCTTTGTTGTTGATGCTGCATGATAATCTAAATTATAGTTAAAGATTTTGATATCCTTTTTGAAGCCCAATGTTGCACTCAAAGATCTCATTTATCCCACAAAAAGCCTGGAATTTAAAATATCCATTGGAAGATGGTAACATAGTCCAAGTAAGTTTATTTTGTTGATTATCTTAATCTAAATTCATCTTATTTTTATTATTTCTATCTATCTACACTTAGAAAGCTTTAAAAATTTCTACCTTTATCCAAAATCATCCTTTAAGCTTTGATCCTCATATTATAGTAGAATCATTGCCGATTCATTTGAATCAACGTCGATTCATATAGAATCATTTTCGATCGGGCTCTATGTTTTTATTATTCTATTTTAGAACCTGAGCTAGTTTTAACAACATGAATTAATCTTAATCAAAGAATCTATATCTATTGATCTTAATCATTTGCATCTATCTATGTGCATTTATCTTATCAAGTTATCTTTCATATGATCTGCATCTTTTAAATATCATTTTGCAATCTCTTTTATCAATCATATGTATTTTGTAATCTGTATCAGTATTATTTGCTTAATTACATAATTAGTGGACTGACATCCCTTTAAGAAAGTGTACCAGTTTTTGGAACTGATCTTGGATCAATTAGTCCACCCATCTCTCTATTAATCTATTTTTGTCAAGTATTCACATGTGTGTAGGTTAGCCTTCCCAGCCAAAAAGGATTTCTCACTATCACTGGATTTGAGCGGTATGCAATCTCTTCTAATCTACAGGTATCTACATAAACCCTATTATTTCAAGTTTTTAGTAAATTGCATTTTATTTTAAAAGAAAATGAAAAACTACTTAAACAATTTAAGTAATTAAATATTTGTTGCAAGAACCAAATTAAAAATATCTATGAATAATAACCAAAAAGCGCAAGTTTTCTTCTTCCATTAATCATAAATATCTATGAGCAATAGAATTTTCTTGAGCCCCATTGCCCATTTTCTTATTACACTATTTAATAATGGTTTTTACATTGGTCAAAATAACACAATCTTAAAACTTCAATTCCTCTCTTTCAATGACTCTTTTTACACATACTCCAACACTGTCATGCTCCCCTTTTCCATGGCCAGCCTCAATGAAACTCAAAATATGTTCTATACCAATGGTAATGTGCATCCCAATCAACTAGTAAAACATCTATGTATTTTTGAATTATGATGTGTAATTTTCTAACCAAATGTAATTCTAATTGAAAGTAATATTTGTCTCAATAAAATTTCCATAAAACATCTCAAAATAACCTTGCACATATTTTTTAGAATGTGATTGGTCATCACTGACATAAAAATGGTACTCCCTTAATATTTTTTTTGATCTTGATCTGTATTATAAGGTGCATGCATGAATTCTATATGCATGAATATGGAAACTTGTACTGAGTTGTAATACTATGATTTAACTTTCATTTGTGGTTTAAATGTGTAATTCTTAGCAAATTTGTTTACTAAAACACTTAAATCAAGTGATAATGTATCCTTGCTTAGCTTGAAATGTTCATCCAACCATCTAGCCATGTGTGTGTGCTTTTCATACTCATTAAAAATTTTCTCCTAGAATTTGACTATAAATTAAAAAATAGGTATTTATTTTGTAACAAACTCACATCTTTAAATTATTTACCATATTTTACTTTATAAGTCATAGACTTGTATTTTCTCAAACCAACTAATTCCTATCCAATTGTACTTGTACCCTCCTCATGGATGTCATTTTTTTATTTTTAGTGATCTGTCACAAATGCTACAATTTCTATCCAAACATAATTTGTTATAAAATAACTATTCATTTGGTATTTCATAAAAAATGGTTGGAATAAATTCCCTACCTAATTTTGGTAGAACTTCTAAGCCATACTCCTAACAAATTTTGTCAGTATGAAAAGTACAATGTATATGTCAAAAAACATCATAGTGCATTGAAAATCAACATGTTTCCTACAACAACAAGTGATGCGCATGTGATTTATTTTTATATAAAATGGTTTGATCATCTTAAAATATCTTTGACTAATATAAATTTGTAAATGTTTTTCCAAAAATTTAGAGTACAATTGTGTTTGGGTCATATCCAAGAAATGTTTTAGATGTGGTTCATGTTTGTGAGAACCAACTCTTATTTTCATTACATCTCTTGTATTGGGTGAAACTCTTATATTATCTTTCTAAAATTATTCAAGTAATTTTTTGAGAGCATCATCTATAACCCTATCCTTTCTTGGAATTCTATCAGGGAATGCTTAGAACTCATTAGTATTGAAATCCTTAAGACTTTGGTGTATTATAATCACTTTCATTAATGTTTTTATATTTATGTTCAATGCATATTACATCCTATATAGTCAAAATAAGGTTCACAAGGTTGAATTTCATCTAGCTTCTATCACTTATTGTAATAATTAACTAATTGGATCAATATGTGAGGAAATATGAACTAATTTATAGCTCAATTCACATCCTATACTTGCATTTAGGTTCAACAGGTTCATATTGTCCCTAATTACCTCTCTATTTATATTTGTGATACAATTAAAGGGTTGATTAAGCCATATATTTCATCTTATACAATCGATTGAGCCATAATTCAAGTTCATGAGGTTCAATTTGGCCCAAATCATGTCTCTAATTGCACCAATTGACTAATTGGATAAATTCATGATAAACTTAGCCCTAAATCACATCCTCCTCTTGTAGTTAGGTTGAAGGGGCTCAAATTGGTCCCAATTTCCTTTGTTGTTTAATTAGTGGACTATTTACTTTACTTTATTATGATATTGGGATTGATTGACCCTTAAATTACATCATATATAGTCAAAATTAAGTTCATAGGGTTTAATTTTGACCAACTTGCATCGGCTAATTATAACCCTAAACCCTAACTATAACCCATAATTTAGTCCACGAGGCTCAATTTCACCCAACCACATCTGTAATTACACCAATTAACTCATTGGATCAAATCATGATAGAATCAAAACTAATTTAGCTCCATTCACATCCTACTCTTGAAATTAGGTTGAAAGGGTTCAAATTGGCATCAATTACGTCCTTGATTTAATGAATCAATTATTTGGTTCATTATACGATGACATTATGGTCAATTTCACTCAAAATCACATCATATACAATTCAAAGTATATTTGTATGTGACTCATTTTTTTTATAATCATGTCATTGATTGCACCATTTGACTAATTAGTTAAATCTAAGATGAAATCAAAGTTAATTTAGCCTCAAATAATTTTTTATAGTCGTAATTAGGTTCAAGGGGATTTTATTGACTAATTACCTCCATAATTGAACCCATCAACTATTTTATTCATTACATGATGACGTTGGAGTTTATAAAGCCTCAAACCACATCCTATACATGTCAAACTTGCATCTGTCATTGAGCCAAATGATTATTTGCTTCATTCTCTGATGAAATTGGAGATGATTAAGGCCCAAATCATATTTTATAGTCACACTTAGGTTGAAAGGGCTCAAATTACCCCTGATTACCTTCGAATTAAACCAATAGACTATTTGGTTTATTTTATTACGATATTAGGGTCAATAGTCTCAAATTACATCCTTTATAGTCAAAATTAGGTTCACAAGGCTCAATTTAGATCAAATTGCATCATTGATTACACCAATTCACTCATTCACTACATATGTTAGGACATCTAAGCTAATTTATCCCCAAATCACATCCTCTAGTCATAGTTACGTGCATGGGGTTCAAATTGGCCCTAATCATCTCCACCATTGAAATAATTAACTCTTTTATTTATTTATTAATGAAACTAGGCTTGGTTAAACCATAAATCATATTATATATAGTCAAAATTATATTCACCGGTGCAAACATACCAAAATTGCTCACCATATCAATTATGTCATTTTTGTGATAGTGTATATATTGACACACTCCACTTTAAAATAAAAATATAAAATTATGAATGTGAATAAATATAAACATAAACACATATAAATAGAATTTTTTTTATCTGCAATGTCAACATAACGCGTATGCATTATAACACTTACGAGCTATAACATGTACACGCTTGTTATGTTTGAATTAGAAAACTAGGCCTTTTGGCTTAGAAATAGCTTGGATTCTTGAGCTAAAGCCTTGGACCTATCAACACATAGTCAAATCTAAGATCTTTGATAGAAAATAAAAAAATCAACTTTCATCGTTAAATACACTATGAATTTCAATGATCCAATTCATTAAAGTATTACCACGATGATGAGCTAGCTCTTCTCTTTCCAAATATATGATTTTTTAAATTTTTGAACTAAATTAAAGTTTCTATGTTGATTTCTAACTATAATTTTTTAGTTCACTAGATGTTTTAAATATACATGTCTATACATGTTTAAGTATTTTTGTTTTCATTGATCCAAATATGAAAAAAATATATGGTCACATACTAGACCTGTTTCTATATGCATTAAAAAAAATTAATTTTCATTTTTTAAGTAGTTATGGAGTTTGTACGACCATCTATCTATTTTTTTTGTCTGTTTTCAAGATCTATTTACTTATAAAATTAATAAAAAATATTCATTAAAATTTTAAATAAAATATAAGTCACAAACTAGATGATCTTATTTAAATTTGTACAAAAGGTTTTAAAAATTATTAACCTTTGCTATAAAAAAGTTGCATTGTATGAACAACTATCTACTTTATTTTCCTAAAAAATAGGAGTTTGTTTATAAATTTTAGATATTTGACCTACTTATACTCGACCATTTGAAAAAAAAACAGTGTTTTGGAAACTAGACTCAAAATGCTATAATTTATGTTCATATACCATCTTCAAGTTTTGAGTGTAGCAATCTCAAATAATCTAGATAAGTTGAGATTTTTCAATTTTTTGGAAAAAACACATCCATGGGTAGGCCCCTTTTTGTCCACCATCTTTCTACACTTATCTAACAACTAGTCCTTACCTTTGTATTGAAAATTATTTGTGCTTGGGTTTACGTATAATTTACAGTGTACGCTTGATTTAATAATTTGAATTTGAAAATACAAATTTAATATTATGTTACTTGTTATTGCAATTTGAATTTGATTAGCACTTTTATTGCCTTTGTTTGATAGCATCAACAATATATAGTTTACTCTCAAAGTGCTTTCATAATTCACATAGTTGAAAATTATGCACAATCACCCATGCTGTGTAAGCAAGAAGATTATCTATACCTTGAATATTAATAATAATTGTGGGTAAATATCCTATACTAATTAAACACATGAGAGGACCAAAAGCAAGAGGAAAAAATAGTAAATTTAAAAATTAAAATTAAAATAATTAATAACTAAACATTTTATAATTTATTAAAGCGAGTTGTTAAGTTTATTGTAAAAATAATAATTTATAATAAAAAAGGCCAAGGAAATGAAAGCAAAAAACATACTAGTTGGATATTACTAGTGAAAGGTGAGGCCTTCACTTCACAACTTATACAAACATAAATTATACTTGTTGATGCCTTCGATTAAGTCCACATAATATAAAAATAAGCCTCCGACTTTGATTAAAATACCACCATTAAATGCAGTCCTCCACTGGGCACAAGTATTAGAGGCAAATAAGAAAAAAGTTCTCAAAAGCTTTAAGGATCTCTCACTTTGCAAGGTTAGTTTCTTGGTGGTTGCTTCAAGATTCATGTTTCTCAGCGTAATTGTGCACTGCCCTGCCATGGGCCCGGTTGTGTCTTTTGTGTATAGACCATTGTATCAACCGATGTTATCGACTATCAAGGTGGACGATCAACGGCCAATGACATTGGCTTGTATCTTATCTTTTATGTTTAGTACTGTATAACTATTATAGTTTAAGATTTGAACTTCTTGTAGATTTTACTGAGCTATCTTTATATCTAATAAATTGATGGGATGTCAAATATGGTGCAATGAATGACATTTTTTAAAGGTAAAATATGATAAGAGATACATGTTAATGTTGCATTCAATTTAGATGAATATGCTTAAATAACATTTAAGGAATATACTAATATTTGTATGATTAATATTAGTGAAAATTTTATAATTGTTATCATAATATGTATCTCAAGTTCTATTTATTTATTGTATGTTTGAATGCATTACATGGAATCACCTATCCATATTTCAGAAATAAATAAGATTTATAATGTTGAGTAAGCATACATCTAAATTAGTGAGTTCTTTTGATTAAGCAACCACAAGTAAGGGGTATCTATGCTATCAAAATCATCCAAGACGCGACCCTGGCCTTAACTACTTAACTCTTCGTATCAAGTATGAATGGATATAAACAACCATCATCTTCACCAATTAAATTATAACTTTGACAATTTATCTCACGCTTTTTGATTGAACAAAAACAAATAATTGAAAAATGAATGTATAAATTTAAGAAAAATTAATAACAAAAATTAGAAACAATTAAACATAATCTAATTTCATTATACATTAATACTCATAATAAGCCATTTCATCACACTTATTAAATTTAAGTAATTTTTCAACTAAAACAGAAACGAATATTCGCACCATGCCCTCCAAAAGCCCTAGATTTGTGAAAAGCGGGCCTAAAATCGCCGACCAAAAGTGTGGGAAGTGCGACGTCTAATAACATGTCGTCGTGCATGTCTCACATTCAATCATCATCAAGTAAAGTACGACACCCACCTCATAAATTAAAAAGCTCATTCATGCCTTTGAACAAACAAACATAAATAATTATTACTTAAATGCATTTGTTTGCACATATCAATCATAATGAATGATTGATGGATGCGAAGCGCCCCTCTAAAATTCAGGTCTGTGGCCTCTTTTTGGGTTTTTTTGGACCGTATATTACATGTCAAATTAAAAAGTAACTGTAGACATATACATAAAATTTAAAAACTGGGGCACTATATGTAAGTGGATTTTCTTATATAATTTAATAAATTAATAATTTAATTAATGTTTATAAGCATGTAAGATTGTTTTGTAATAGAGCGGGTAAAAGTATGAAAATATTTAAATAAAATAGCGGATATAAAAAATCTGCAAATATTTTAATAATACAAAGTATGCTCAATCTTAAAACATTTATTATTGTTAGAGTAGAAAGTGAAAAACAATTATTAAGACATGATTCGAGTCAAAGACAAAAGTTTAGAAGGTTTGATGGTAGAGGAGGCTCGCTCACTCCTTCTCTTTATTAAAAACTTGATTTTAGGGTTTGTTTTGTATCAGTGTGGCTTTGAAGAGCGTGATTATGAGGGCACTACACATCAGGAAAAAAGGTTTAGGGAGTCGAGGCTTCTCTGACGAATCGCTTGAGATTTTGTTGTGCTTTATGATTGTCGGTGGTTGTTTACCTGTGGCATTGGTAGGTTTGTTTGGTGACTGTGGCGACTTCAAAGGAGATGGACGATCTGTGCTTTTGCCTTTGTCGTCTTGGGTGTTTTGGTGTTTGCAGAGATATCCTGGATTTGTTTTTGGGCATTTTGCAATGTGGCGGAGGCTGCAATTATTTGGCTTGGTCACCACTATAGTGGCAATGATGGTGAAGCAAGGGCGGTGATGGTGAAGTAGTAGCGGTGATGGATGTAGCGACGGCGACAATTTTCTCTCTTGTCCCCTACATCTACTTTGGTTTCTATTTTTAGATTTGCTAGTTTTTTTTTCCTTACCTACTGGGGTTTGCCCAACAAGCACGATTGTCTCGAGGGCTCACTATTAGTTTTTCCTTCCTTGGCTTTGCCTGGCCAACAAGGGGGTTGTGAGGGTTGGTGCCATGTTTCAACCAACAACGTTATTGTGTAACCTTTGATTTCTTATTTTTGATAATAAAAGCTTCTGAAGCATTCCAATAGTAAAAATAACTATTAAAATATCAACAACTTGTATAATTAAAATTTTACAAATTTATATAAACCATAAAATTATAGAAAGTAAATATATCGAAGTGTATGCAAAATTTTATACGATAAAGTAAGTGAATTTGAAAATCTAGGCTTGATGCAAAGAAATGAGTCTCGAAAGGCATTAATATTTCCTGACAACAAACCCCTAGCCTTGTACTTGGTGAGCCCTTTTTTACCTATCAATTTGGGGTGGCACACCTTTTTTTGCTCCCATTACAATATATTTAATAATATTAACTAGTAGTTACCTCGAAGGGGAAAGGGACACTGGAACTATATATATATATATATATATATATATATATATATATATATATATATATATATATATATATATATATATATATATATATATATATATATATAATAGAGGGGTTATGTGTGTGTGTGATGGAGAAATTTTTTTAAGAGTTATATATATAACAATCCCATTGTATAATATTATGTGTGTGAGATGGAGAAGTTTTCTAAGAGTTATATATATATAACATTCCCATCATATATATTAAATGATGGGAATGTTATATATATCTCTTAAAAAAACTTGTCCATCACACACACACACATACCCGGAGAAGTTTTTTTAAGATATATATATATATATATATATATATATATCTCACACACAACCCTTTTTAAAAAAAACCCTCCATCATATTCATATATATATATAATTTCAGTGTCTCTTGCACCTTCGAGATAACTGCTAGTTAATAATATTATTAAATATATTGAATGTTATATTTTAATATATAAAATGTTTTATATATATATTGGGAATGTTATATATATATATATATATATATATATATATATATATATATATATATATATATATATATATATATATATATATATATATTACATTCCCAATATATATATAAAACATTTTATATATTAAAATATAACATTCAATATATTTAATAATATTATATATATAAAACTCTTAATAAAACTTCTCCATCATATATATATAAAACTGGGTTTTTCAATATATTTAACATTCTCAATATATATTAGAAAAATATATATATATTGGGAATGTTATATTATATAACATTCCCAAATATATATATATATATATATATATATATATATATATATATATATATATATATATATATAACTCTTAAAAAAACTTCTCCAATATATATATATATATATAAAACTCGAGTTTTTCAATATATTTAACATTCCTATAAAATATATAAAATAATATATAACATTTCCTATTTATATATTGGAAATGTTATATATATATATATATAACTAACATCCCCTCTCTCTATATATAACTCTTAATAAAATTTATCCATCATACATACATATATAACCCAATTTTTTTCAAAATTATTTATATATATAATTCGAGATTTTTAAAGGGTATATATATATAATCCCCTCTCCCTATATATAACTCTTAATAAAAGTTATCCATCATACATACATATATATATATAACCCAAATTTTTAAAAAATTATTTATATATATAATTCGAGATTTTTAAAGGGATATATATATATATATATATATATATATATATATATATATATATATATATATATATAATAATATACATATAACCCTTTAAAAAACCCGGATTATATATATATATATATATAAAACTTGAGTTTTTTAAAAGTTATATATATATAATCTAGGTTTTTTAACGGTTATATGTGTGTGTGTGTGTGTGTGTGTGTGTGTGTGTGTGTGTGTGAGATGTTATATGGGATGGAAATTTGTAGATGCCCTGAAGTATTTTAGATTTCATTTAATCATGAAATGGATGGAGGGGTTTTAAAGGGTTTTGAGGTGTTTGTCACTTACAAGAAGAAATATATGTGCCTCAAAGGGTTTTGAGGTGTTTGTCACTTACAAGAAGAAATATATGTGCCTTAGTAGGTTGATTTTATTTTGGAGGAGCCTTCCAATTATCGATAATGGTGAAAACTCATTTCAGATCATTCTCAATAAGACTAGCAATCATAGGTTCCCTTTACATGCATTCTCAAACGTAGTGGTCGATAGTTCCACAACAGAAACAAACCCCTAAAGAAGGTCTTATTTGAGGTTGAGTTCCCAAGGTCATATAAGGTCCTACATCTAAAACCTCCACATGCAAAGTCTATGCATGTTGTCTCATGGCCGTACACCTCCTTTGATAAGCAGGGGTTGACTCAAGAAAGAGATGAGGATGCCACTCATGCTTTTGTGTAAGATGTCTACTATGACATCCTTGGTGATGAATCATGTTTACCCTTGGTTATTGTTGATGTTGAGGTGAAGGGGCTCTAATTAGTAATACTAGAGCAGGACGTAGCCTTTCTACTAGAATATTCATCACTTGCTGAAGGGTGTGAAGGATTTGTATGTTGATCCCAATTAGATGCTCAGTTTGGGTTCTTGGTGACCTCTATTTGCATAACTACCCATGTCTTCATTGTGTGATCTCTTGTATGACATCAAAATAAAAGTTAACGATCTAGTGAAGAAATAATTTATTCCATAGCTCCTAGTCAAATGGTTTTCTATATTGCAATCTAACATAAAAAACTAAAAAACCCAAATTAACGTCTCATTGTACACCACCCCCTCAATTTTTTTTAATATTATTTTTGGATTATAAATTTAATTGTATATTTAATTTGTATTCAAATATATTATATAATAAAAAGTCCCTTCATAAATTAGTAATAAAAGTGGTTGAAATATTTGTTTTTATATATATAATATATCAATAAAATTAAATTAAAATTAATGAGTGTGTTTTAATCATTAACCATCTTCCAATTTGATGTATAACACTTCCATATAACCAACACCAATTTAATGTATTGAACTTCCCTTAAGCAATTTTTATGGATGCATTATTACTGTATTTTTCTTGTATTAAATTTTAACCTTGTAATAAAATTATCCAATAAACTTAAACTTTGTTGTATAATATTATTTATTACTACATGTAGCATGCAAGTGGTTAGATGGCTGAGGGAGGTTACACAACATGGAGAAAGGGAGGCATATTCACAAGAAGCAGAAGAAATTATGCACAAAATGCTATGGTCTCAAGGTATGCACACAATGGTTTCCCTGATGAGGCTTTAAGGTTGTTGAATGTGTTAAGGATTAGCGTTTACATTGGTATTTACTGTAGGTTAAATTACTATTTACTAGATAGTATGTACCATATGGTAAATTAGTAATTTGTTATTACTAATTAGATTGTTAGTTATACGAATATATTGTTGTAACAAAATATTTCGTATATAGTTTGGAGGTTATTCAATAAGAGTTTATAGAGATCTCAGGATCATCATATATAGCATTTGCACTTCCTATATAAGTGCCATGTAATGTTTCAAATGAATACAGTGTGTGAGGAATTATATTATTAATTATGTGTTTGGCTCCTTCATTGTTGTATAACTCTAATTTTTCTCAACATCTAGTATCAAAGCAGAATGAGATCTTGAGAGGTTATAGGGCAATAACCAATGCAATTCATGGTTGCTCCTGTAGATGGAATTACTAAATATTTTTGAGTTATGTGTAGGTTAGTTTTTTTTTAGTGCATTTCATTGTGTTAGTATTTTGTGCATAACATCGGGTTTTTGTTGGTTGGAAGCATCACTAAATCATTTTAGATTCAAGGCATTCTGGTCAAATCTCCACATCAAGCTCCATACAACTTGCATATGTTACATCACTTGACTACTACAGACCTACATTTTTATGTCAGAATATTCAAGTTGATCCACCGTGTGAGTCCAATCTGACTTATCATCATTTCATGCTTGCAAGTTTACATATCTATGATTTATGCAGATCTAAACATTACCATTTATTGGTCAAAATTCTAGAAGATTTGTGTTGCATTCTTTTCACCAAGCGTCCATTCTCTCACCAATTTTTTTTGGACAGATCTTGGTGTAGCTAAAGATCTCAGTCAAAAACCTGAGAAAGAGAGCAATACCATCATTTATGAACATTCAATGCTTTATTCCATGACTTATGGTCCAAGTGTGATTCTTTTTACAAGAATAGTGTGTTGTTTATAATTTGACTACTTTGGCTAAGTACCATCATCCTCAGATAGGGAGATCTCCTCAACGAATGAAGTCTATATAGTGGATAAGCAAGAGATACAATCACTTATGCATGAACCATGCAGGTTGTGCTCACAGGAACCCCAAAAGAAGGTCACATTGGTGGATCTTGACTCTTGTTCACTTTATTTAGCATCATGCTTGACAAACCCCTATCTCTTTATGCATGCAACATTAGTCTTGGTCAGTATTTAAATAGTTAAGTTGCATCAATTTTAAGTTTTTTTAAGTCATAGTTAAAGATTTGTTAATTATTTTACATGTATTTTTAAAAGTATAAGTCATTTTTATCCATTAAGTTAAAAAGTGACATTAAGTTTATATAGTTGTGTCATTGTTATAACATTTAGAATCTTGGACAATGAGTAGTTAGTCACAGTATTTTATAAGTCTTTAATACTTCATTTTGAGATTTTATGCATCATTCCAATAATAGTTTTAAATTTAAGAGTATAAAAATAATTGTGTCAAATAAATTTTTATTGTGAAGTTTAAGCTATCAAAAGAGTCTTGTCAAAAACATAAAAGATAAAAAGGTCTTTATGTCATATGGTTAGTTAAATCATAAAGTCATTTGCGAGTTAAGTCCAATGTAGTTGATTTTATATGTACAAAAAAAATCCAAAGTTTTACGTCAAATTTGTTAAAATAAAAATGAGTTATGAGTTAAAACTTGTCGAGTCAATAGTTGAGTCATCACTATCAAAAATTGTAAAAAATATTGCCTTACAGAGGCATTATCACTTGTACATGAAGTTTGGATTTTTTTTTTGGGTTCTCAAAATCTTCATACAATTGAACTCCATCGACACATGTGTTGAGTAAGCAGCTTCACTCACTAGAAGATGAAGAAAATAGAGGCTAGAGGTTTTAGAGCCTCTCATCAGTCACCAACGATGAGGCTCTAGATGATTTGGTGACATATTTTATGTGGTGTGCTTTTTCATTTTTTTAGTGTGATGTGTTTTGCACCAAATTGGCTAATGCCAAGGACAGTTCTTCATGGCAATAGAAATTGTCTATGCTATTTTTGTTTGGGGAGCAACAAACATTAATAGAGGTTGCATAAGATGATAACAAGGATTTGTTCCTCATGATATTTTATTTTCTAATATTTTTTGTATTATCATTCCCCTACCATATTGGAGAAAAGGAGAGTGTAAATATAATGAAATGTGGCAATAGTTGTATAGGAGGGAAGCTAACTGCAAAAATGCTCTGACTGCAAAGATCCTCTAACTACCATACTTTTTTATGAAGATGATTAGCCAATGAAACGTCCATTATGTTCACATGGTGTAAATGTGGGATGCGTTATTCGCATAGTAGAGGTCATGTGCAAAAACATCCAAACATCAAGATTTAGACAGTAGTATGCAGACCTAAAAGTATGCATTGACATATGATTCTATTCGGACCATTCTTGAAGATATACATTCTTCCCATGTAAACACTAAGGAGGGAATGTTAAGGATTAACATTTACATTGGTATTTACTTAGGGTAAATTACTATTTATTGGATAGTATGTACCATATGGTAATTTAGTAATTTATTGTTATTAATTATATTGTTAGTTATATGAATATATTATTGTAACAATATATTTCGTATATAGTTTGGAGGTTAGTCAATGAGAGTTTATAGGGATCTTAGGATCCCCATATATAGTGTTTGCACTTCCTATATAAGTACCATGTAATGTTTTGAATGAATACAATGTGTGAAGAATTATATTATTAATTCTATGTTTGGCTCCTTCATTGCTCTATAACTTTGATTTTTATTAATAGAATGAAATGTGTTAAGCAAATTCATCTCTTGGAGTGATAATATTGTAGTGTATGCACAAAAAATCGATTGTATTTTACCTTAATCATGCATTCACTAGTACTGGTAAGGCATCGATCCAACTATTTTTAAATAATCTATTTACTCTTATAGTGATTTGCGATAAGGCCATCTATTGTCGTTTAACCTATGAAAGAGTTTTACATCTTTCTTTGAGGCATTCAATTCACCAATATATGTGAGACGAATAACATAAAAATTTAGTTAGACATAACTCATATGTGATGCTTTCAGGTGTTGATGCAATTATTTTTTACACGCATTACTTACTACATTAACACGAACATTAAAATGGAAAATATTATAAATTTATACAACATATCTCAAAACACAAACTTAAGATATATTATAAGCTATCAGCTAATATGACAAAACAAATACATATTTTTCTAAAGAAGTATACAAGACATCATTCAAATGTTATTTGAAGCATTTTTTCAAACAATTCACCTTTGGCATATCAAAACTATTGAAAAAAGAGTGGTGGATAAGGATGATTCTATCTTAGTCCAAGATCAAGTTCTTTTTACAAATTATGTATTGGTAATGTATTTTTTTGTAGTCATATAAAATGTCCAAATTGGTAGTTTGAGTGTGGCTTGTGACACCCTATCCATAGCTCCTTTTTGCATGCTCTAGTGACCCTTCTAAACATCTTTTTGCTCATTATTGACCATCTGAAACCTTATGAATGATCATTCCACCTCAACTAGACTATATTTTCCAAGTCAATCCTATTCCCCTAAGTCTCAAGCCTGTAAGATAGGAGCACCATACTTGGACTATAATTTTAGACCCCAGGGTATCCCATTTTTGGTGCTCTTATCTATTTTCACTTTGGGCTCCAACAATCATTTTCATCCGATCCCTATCTTTCATTATGTCGGCCTAGTGTGAATACATCTAACCCTTGACCAATGGTTCCCTATAAAAGCCTATCCAAAGCTCATTTACAAGGAGAGGTGACAAATATTACAAAGCAAGCAAGAATACAAATAAAACATTAAGGCAAATTTCCCTATTCTCTGCATCCAGTCACCCAATATAGCTGCAAACATACTCAAACCCTCATACTAGTCCCTAACCACCTCAAACACTCTCAATTTATCATTTTTGCATCTACATCACACTATTTCACAAAGCATATTATGTGGGAGAACTAAATATGATTTGATCCCTCTTCAAAGTATTGGTATGTAGGTAGTGTGCCCACACAAGGATTGTGGATTACACGTTTAGTGCATCTTACACACTAACTCTCCCTTTTCTCAAGTGATTCAAACATTGTTTTATCAAGCATGATGGAGGTTTAGGGTTTTGAAGATTAGATCAACTCTATAACAAGTTCTATCGACAATCAACACTCAATGTTTCATAGGTAGGTTCATACCGACAGAACATAAATACTCAAAAAGTTTCAGGTTTCTGTTGCCAGCTTGGACAATAATGGTAGGAGTGGAGAACATCATCAGACACCAAAGTGTCATGTTTTTTATGCTCCTATCATTTTGCTGAATGAAAGCCAAATTTAGGTTAACAACACTATCCTAGTCTTCCACATCCATTTTCAGTCTCTGCATCAGCCATCTCAGTCTGTTTTCAAACTAAGTTATATTTATTCCTATTTATTAATATTTTTAGAAAGGTGAAAAAGACAAATAGATTATATAAATTAGGGCTATAATTATTTCTATATTCTACACTGATTTATTAATCTAGACCCTTAACTAAAATAGGAACAAAACTCTATTATTTCTAAAAAAGTTAAATCATTTGGTGAACCTGACTTACTTTGTTTATATACAAAACCCTATAAACCATAAGAAAAAATTCTTATTGATTTTAGAAATATTATTCTCATTTTTCCTACATATATAAATCAAAATTTCACATTTAATTTTTAAAATTTACCATAGTAATTTAAAAAATTATTTATTTCAAACCCTTATTGCCTATACTAGGTCTCGATATTTTCAAACCCTAGCCTAGGGTTTCGAAATTAAAATTTTATTTTTTGCACATTGGGTTGAATATTCCAATTTTAATAATCATGATTTACTTATGCAAAGTTTTCTAGTTTCTCTTGCATGCTTGTTTCCTTTCATTTGGCATGAATTCAAAAATGATATAAATACATATGTACATTTTATTTTAAGACCAATTCAAATATATGTCATATTTCATTACTTCTTCAATGTGCTATCTCTCTATTATGTGTAATTCAATTAAGATTAAAATCCTTACATGCTTAGAGGATCCATTACATAAGCTAACAACCAACTGTCAAGTTTCAATGTCATATCTTATACAAAGGAAAGAATTTCCTTCTCCTCCTCTCCCCCAAGAGGGTGATATTTACTTTCCCTCTAACCAGGCCCATGCTATCACCTCTCAAAAAGGTGAGATAGCCTATACTATTGTTCCTTATGCATACATTCATCCTATAGCTTCTTCAAACCCTCTTCAACATATGTGCATACATGTTCAATTGGAAGCAACTATGGTTTACACTTGTGAGACTCTAAGGTATCAAATCACCAATATGGACAAGTTAATTTGAGATTTAAAAATGTAGAATTTGCTATTACATGAAAATATTATAACATTGAAAAATCAAATTATAATACAAAAGCCTCAAAGGCACCCTAGTGTCAATCATGTATATGCACCTTCACCTAGTCAATTGGTTGCAAGCAATGTTACATATCAAAACAAGAAATCACAATAAAGTAAATATACAACTAGTAATTCAAAAAGCATTCAAAGATAGAATAAGAGTTCAAGTGAGGTACTAAAGGAAATGATTAAATCTAAGTTGATCAAACTACCTCCTATACATCTAGTGAGAAGATCCAGATATTATTGTGCATATCATAGAATGTATAAGCATCACACATATTCATGTTTGGCATTGAAAAAACATATACAATAGATAATTGCTAATGAGGACCCTATATAAGGTAAATCTGTCAAGAAATCCATAGTGACACAAGAACACATTCACAAAGGGTCAAATTCAGAAACAGTACAAAAGTGGTTACCAAAGCATAACTCAGAACAATAAAAGATCAAAAAAAAAAATCGAGCAAGAAACATTACTACAAGCACATGTAAAGAATGAAAAAGATGCAAATCTATCTCTCTAACATGAGGCTCAACTTTCAAAGTGGTATGGGTTTGGTCAAGAAATATTTGCAACAGTTTGATTATCAAGGTTAAGGGTTGGGCAAGCATGTTCAAGGCATCACTACTCCTATTCTAGAAATTGATAATGTTTGTCACCAAGGTTTGAGATTTATTGAACATCCTAAGGAAAATCATTCACATACACAATTTATCAAAGGAAAATATCTAGATACAACAAAAGTCAACACTAACATTCCATTGGTTCAAAATCAAGATGATAATGATGAGTGGAACAATACAAGTTATTATGATTTCCAAGATACCGATAATGAATCTAAATATTTAGAATCATATTCGTAGCCATTCCCTTATGCTTCACAATCACACATGATTCCTTTATTTGATACAAGACACCATGACAGGGAGTCTCTTTTGAGACTCATCCATTAGTATTGTTTCTTCTCAATCTTTCTTGTACATAATTTCTTTCTTTTTACTCGTACATAATTTCTCAGCTTACTTGTACATAGTGTATTTTTACTTACTTATACATAGCTTATTTCAAAATACCAAAAATAATACAATATTTCAAAATAGGAAAAATAATATAACACTTAAAAAAACAAAAACATTCAAATAACCTTAAAACACCAAAAACACTTTTTAACTGTATGCATTATTCATGCTTTATATTTCTACTACCATGCTAGACTTACATTTTATTGTTTTATACTATTGTTTGTTGATTTATCCACATTACCATGCTTCATTTGATCTTTTTTTAGTGTGTGCAGTGACACCCAAATATTTTATCGCTTCACTCTACCCATTGAAGGGGCATCCTACTTTTACAGTTGAGACACACATCGACATATCTACCCATCAAGGGCATATTATACATGACTACACCATCCAAGTTATGTCATTCCTACACCACACACTCTAATTATAATGTTGATATACGTTACTTACTAGCTTACATAGATTATTCTATCGACACTCACTAGTATATAGTACTTGTGTATGCCTTAGCATTTACCTAGTCTTGTACTACATATTTTGCATACTTTCACTTCTTACTTTGATTAGTTAGATGTGATAGTATTTCTAAAATTTACATGCCTTCCTTTCTTGCTTTGAGTAACTAGATGTGATTGCATTTCTCAGTTCCTATTCTATTTCTTGTGTGTGCCTTAGGACATTTGTCAATATCCTTTGCTTGTACTCTTTTACGTGCTTGTGGCCCTCATGCCAATTTTGATTATACTCTTTTGTATGCTTGTGGCCCTCATGCCAACCTTTCTTGTTTTCAATTATATGTGTATATGGAATTTGAACATGGCTTGTATGCTTGATTTCCTAGTTAGAGTGACATGTGCCCATGTCCCTTATTTGTTTGGCCCCTTGGCCTCTTTTGTGTGTTTTTTTGCTTCTTGCCTTGCATTCTTGTTGCTTGTTTACTTCTCAATTATTTTCAATGCCATGATCCACATCATGTATTATCTTAACTTTTTGGATGCCATGATGGACATCATGCTCCATCCCTCCTTGACAACTAAAAACTAACTAAATTTCCACTTTTAGTTCAGTATATTGTACATGATATTACGTTATTGCATCTATCTAGGTATACGCCTGTTGATCTAACCATCTCCAATACAAACTATGCTTTATCTTGAGACATATTTTGGATTATCATTACTATATCATGTATTTCACAACATAACACACTTGCATGGATCTTTCTTCTGAGGGCAGTCATTGTAGGGTCTTCATTCCTACCTTTAGAAGAGGGGGCAACAAACAAGGGTTTTATCATAGACATCAGAACCTTCTACAGGGCAAAAAAATTAGTTTTCAAAACACTTAGAATAACATTCAAAATCCCAAATAGGTGGAATAGACCAGAAAGATAGTTATGAATATAGAATAATGATAAAAAATAGTAAAGGATAAGAGCACCATACTTGGAATATAGTGCTGGATAACAAAGTGTCCTATTTTTTGCACTCCTGTCCAAATAATAGAAAATGCAAAATTTCCAAAAATAGATAGATAGGTAAGATGAGTTATAATTTTGTCAGCTATAATTCAATTCAGATTGGGCAGTTTTAGTATAGTTTTACCTAGAGTATCCAGATATAGGGGGCATCATGTATGGCATGATGGCTCTCACTTTCAATTTTAAATTGGGTGGTTGGTACAACTTCTAGATTAGAATCCATATTACAAACACCAATGATTGGGGGTAATGTGTGCAACATATTTGACTTCTTTTCTTTCCAATTCATTGTATTACTTAGGTATTCTCAATAGTTGTGTGCCTTATTCTATCTATCGGTGGTTGGCATCATTTTAGAGTGGCTTTCATATAAGCCTAGTTCTTAGTTTTGGAGTGGCTTTCATACAAGCCTAATTTTTACCTTTCAAAGTGGCCAAGATTGGCCTAGTTCTCAGTACACATTCCACTATTCATGAAACATTTTCATATTACAAAGTATTTATGTAATTTAGGAGCCATCTCATATGACACACATTCATATCGGTATTAGTTCATAGATTCACTACATAGTGGGCAATGATGGAGCCAAAAGACTAGCTAACCTTTGTATTCTTGAGCCACCTACTCAGAGGGATTGGACACATAGTCCAAACATTGATTAACATACGCATGATCACATAGCTTTACATAGTGGGAAATGATGGAGCCAAAAGGCTAGCCTTTCTTTTTTTAAGCCACCCTTAGGGAATTGAGCACTCCGCTCCATTCATGATATTATTCTTAATACAACATATACACAACATCATTCAACATCAGTCATCATCACTCAACACCACAACATATTTATGCTTCATGATGAGCTCTCTCTATGCACACTTAACATCACACATCTTCATGGGCTTTACCCTTATAGGTGAGTTTAGGTACACTTTCTACTTTTCCTTTATCCTAGTATTTCACTTTGCTGCATCACTAGAATAAAGGGAGGGTAAATGTAATAATATGAAAGGTTCAAATTGGTAGTTTGTGTGTGGCTTGTGACACCCTATCCATAGCTCCTTTTTTCATGCTCTAGTGACCCTTATAGACATCTTTTTGCTCATTACTGATCATCTAGAACCTTCTGAACAATCATTCCACCTCAGCCAAACTGTATTTCCTAGGCCAATATTATTTCCATAGGTCTAGAGCCTATAGAACATGAGTGTCATAGTTAGACTATAGCATCAGACCCTAGGGTGTCCCATTTTTTGCACTCCTATCCATTTGCACTTTGAGCCCCAACAATCATTTTCATCCAATCCCTATCCTTCATTATGTTGGCCTAGAATGAATATATCTAACCCATGACCAATGGTTCCCTATAAAAGCCTATCCAAAGCTTATTTACAAGGGGAGGGGATAAATATTATAAATCAAACAAGAATACAAATTAAACACTAAGGTAAACTTCCCTATTCTTCGTATACAGTCACCCAATGCAACTGAAAACATACTCAAACCCTCATACTAGTCCCTAGTCACCTCAAGAACTCTCATTTTGGCATTTTTTCATCCACATCACACTATTGCACAAAGCATATTAGGTGAGATAACTACATATGGTTTGATCCCTTTTTAGAGTATTAGTATATAGGCAGCGTGCCCACATAAGGGGTGTAGATTACATGTTCAGTGCATCTTACACACTAACCCCCCTTTTCTAAAGTGATTCAAACATCATTTTATAAAGCATGATAGAGGGTGAGGGTTTTGAAGATTAAATCATCTCTACAATGAGTTTCTTTGACAATCAACACTCAATATTTCATAGGCAGGCTCATACCAGCATAATGTAAACACCCAAAAAAATTCAAGTGTCTATGACCAGTTTGAACAACAATGGCAGGAGTGGACAACATCACCGGACACTAAAGTGTCCTATTTTTGGTGCTCCTATTCTTTCACTGAATGAAAGCTAGATTTAGGTTGATGACACTGTCCCAGTCTTGTGTAGCCATGTTTAGTCTCTACATCAGCCATCTCAGTCTATTTTCAAGCTAAGTTATATTTCTTCCTATTTATTGCTATTTTTAGAAAGGTGAAAAAGATAAATAAATTAGACAAATCAAGACTTTGATTATTTTTATATTTTTCACTAATTTATTAATCAAGACCCTTAACTAAAATAAACTAAAATATGAATAAAACTCCATTATTCCCCAAAAAGTCAAATTATTTTATGTAGAAAGATGACTGTTAATGTATGTATATGAAATATAGGGCATGAAGGGTATAAAGTCTATACTTGTAAAAAGATTTGGAATCAAACTTGATTTATCAAGGGATGGTCGCTTTGTTATAATAACATTGATGATAGTATAGAGATATATAATTCATGACAAGTTAGATGAAACAATAAAAAAGGAGTAATACAAAATTTTATGTGGAAATTAAACCTTATGTTAGTCATGTTATCAAATTCAAAGCTCAACACAATGCTTCTAGCGTCATCACCTTCACTCCACACCTCATCTACTATGAGTTGAATTTATAGATTTCCAAGCAGAATGCTCTTTATACACTATTCCTCTTCTTTTTTTATATGCATTAATTATGTAGGAATGACCTCCACTAACCATTCATTTAATAAGGTATGGTTATCCATGTATCCCACTAACTTTGAATGCCTACCTGTGGTTATTAGGTGTTATATTTATTCAAAGAGGTAGCATATGGGACCTACAAAATTGTGTTTATCGAAAAACCACCTCTCTCTAAACCACAACAACATCAAAACATAATCTTCAAAATCATTAGGTGAATCTAAGGGATTTGCCCCTCAATAACACACCTCCAACATAAAAATCCTCACCCTTATGGTTCATGAAAGTTTAAAAAAAAATGAAAAGTATTTAAATAAGATATTATATTAGTATACAAATTTTAGATAAATTTATGTAAAAGAGATATTTTTATGATTTTGGATTTGTGAAATAAATGGAATGGAGTACATCAAGAATGATACAACTCAACATCTTTTACATAGATTTATCTAAGATATGTAAGCTAGTAAATTGAAAGGGTTGTAGTATACTAGTGAGGATGATGGTTGATTATATCCATCCACCAAGGTACAAATCTCTCTAAATACCTAACATGGAGACTCAAGTGGTTAAGGCCAATATCATGCCCTAAGTGATTTTAGAGGCGTGGATACCCCTTAATCATAGTTTCTTAGCCAAAGGAGCTCATTGATTTAGATATATGCTTACTCAACATTGTAAACATGCTACATTTGTATTCCTGAAATATGGGTTGAGATGCCCACATTCTATGTAATTCAATGATTCCATGTATTGCCTTTATATATATATATATAATATTGAAAAAGTTATTAATTTATTAATTAAATTGCTTATTTTGGTTCATATTTTGTTTGTTACATATATTATTTGGTACATATAGTTTCATCCGACAACTATGTATAGGGATTTTATCTATCATTTATAACAATAGCTATTAAGAGTGGGAATCACTTTAAAAATTTGTTTTCATTTCAGATTCATCTATAATAAACTTTACTCAATGAACTTTTAAGTTTTACAATTTTATTGTATGATACATCTAGTTTGAATGGGTCTAAAAAATCTTGTTACTCAACATTGCCCATATAAATGATAGTAAAATATGGAAACACTAAAGGATATATATATATATATATATATATATATATATATATATATATATATATATATATATATATATATATATATATATATATATATATATATATATATATATATATATATATATATATATATCAGGGTGCTCAAAATTTTACATTACACCTACAAAATATTTTGATTGTAATTTAGTACAAAAAATCATACATAAATCCATGACTCATACAACGATCACATTTGGTTTATAAACCTGAGCATAACTTTGTTTTTATTTCAATTATAGATAATTAAATTTATAAAAAATATTGTCACATAACGCTGCCACAACGTAATTGACATCTCTAAAAAATATTGCTTAGCTCAGATGATAACTGCAAGCTCATCTAAAGAAAAAATAAAAACATAATTATTGATCTATTAGAATAATATTTTTTTGAGCATAGAAATGAACTTAGTTTTATAAGTACCATTTAATAGATTTATAGACCTTGGTTGTAATGTCATTAAAAATACACTTTGGAGTCTTAGATGGAAGCATAAGTGGTTCCTTACAAACACACACCATCATTGACACTTAAATAAAAACATCTAATTTTAATGCATAAATTGAAAAATAAATGTCTTGACTAGACTTGGCGCTACATGGAGTAAATAGGAATGGAATTTGGTATTATTGATAATCATAACAATATAGCCTTGTAATTTTACAACCTTAACATGCCAAAGGAGTGAAAATTAATATGTGATGTGGAGGATGGGTTGAAATTAAAAAATATGTGTTTTAAGTTCTTAACTTGTACTAATGTCTACTCATAAAATTATATTTTTAATAAAAATTAATATGGTATAATAAAGTCCGTCAGGTTTTAACTTGTAGTAGTGTCTGTTCATAAAATTATTTTTTAATAAAAGTTAATATGGTATTATAATATCAGTTGGGTTTTTTTTAATAAATTTTTTCTAAGTGACAGTCAAATAGACATCAAATTTAAGGTTATAATTAAAAGTGTACATGCTCATTATATTACAACCCACCACCACCCCACAAATGCCATTGTAGATCACCTCTCGACATAATAATGCATGCTTATAGTAATACATGGAATAATAATTTAGTTTATTAAATTTTAAATCTATATAACTAAACAAATTCTGGTGGTTTTATTGTTATATTTAAATATTCATTGAATTAATTGTTTACTCTAGACACTTAAATTTGATTTGGGATATTTTTTAATTGTGAAATTATAATCATTTTAGGTTACATGTGTGTTTGTTGATTATAAATTAAGATTTGGCTTTTGCATTTTCCTTGTGTTTATGGTAGTTCCTTGTCATGCCCTCTTCATTTCCTCTTTCTCTCTCGTTCCCTTATGTTTTCTTGAATATTTAGAGAATTCCCTAGAAATGTACACTGGATGATTCTGTGCCTAAAAATATAGTTTATAGTTGTAGGGTTGGTCCTTACGCCCCTTGTTTTGGGTCTCAAGTGGATTGTGGGTTTTTCTTTGTCAACTTTCTTGCTCATTATTTGTGTCAATAGGGTCCTAATCTAAATTATAATTTTTTTATAATTGCATAGGTCATTGGTGCATTTAGGACATATAATAAATTAGCACATACTACCAACTCTAACATTTTTAGGATATATTTAATAGTCTAAGGAAAGCTAAAGCATTTACTAGTGCAATTAGAAGAAACCAAAGATTCATTGTAGCACTAAAAGTCATGATAAAATAGACAATACATCACACTAAACTATTTGGTTGTGTAAACACCTAATTTTGGTACAAGATCCTTTCCATAGTGTCTCTTTCTCACACTTGATCCAATTGTGTATATTTAGATATTTTAAAGACATTTCTACCCCATATTAGTATTTATTTAGCTTTGAGCCTTATAGATATATTAAATATTCACCAAATTTATCTATTTTTAGATTCATGTTTATCTTATACATTTTTTGAGTCACTTTACACATGTTAGGCATTTATTTCCTTTGGGGCTGATTCGACAGTTTATCAAATTTGTAATAGGGTTGATTCATCGACCATCTAAATATGCTCCATGTACTTTTATAGGTCCTTCTTCCTTTGCCTAATTTCCCACATGTACCTTATCACATTTTTCCATGGTTAGCCTTAGCACATAATATGTCCTATGGATCCATACATATACTAAGTTATCTCAAGTCATTTTTCAACTATTAATCAAGTATTGTCTACATGTTGAGTAAATGGTTAATCCTCCCTTGCCTTCAAGTTAGAACTTACATTACTATTGTAGATATTAGAATCTAGTTTTAGACATTTGAAAATATCAATATTGACCTACTTAACCCTATATGACTTGTGCATACATATATGACTCTAGTTTTCCATTCTATCACATTCTCATGCTATCTATGGGTCTAATCCTTCTATCACAAGAATTCCCAAATTGTTTTTCAAACTAGTAAACTATGATGCTCAAACATCTTCAGATCAAATTAATGTTCTTGACTCTTACACAAATTATCAGACTCAGACAATACCATCTAAATCTGATGGTTTTATCTTTTACCTATGTATCGATGGCATGAGAAATTACCCAAAGATTCACATATACACACAAATTAAGCCTAAGATTATTATCCATCTAACACATTTAAAATAAATCCATGCATTGTTGTACATTAAGAAAAATTACCCTATTCTTACCAACTTGAAAATCAATCATAGGAGTAATCATCAACCAAGTCTGAATCACACCAAGCCAAATCAAGAGCAAACATTGTCAAGTGTCACAATATATATCATTATGTGTATTCACATATCAAAGAAGCATAATTTCACATTCACGCTAAAGGGAAGAACTAAATGTGGCTTGAATTCTCTCTTTGGAGTATTGGATAAGTAGGCAACATTCAATAATCAACAAGGGTTATTTGGGTTAGCTCAGCCAATTACACTTATCATGTTTTTATAGGTTTTATTTCTTCATAAGTGGACTTAATGTTTTACATTAAAGAGACAATTTTTTGGATATTGCTCACATGATCATAACTTGAGATTGCACATAGATCTGAAGGATAAATGGGCACACTTGTATGTGTCAAAATAGAAAGGCAAAATAAAGAGGGACATAAACATCTAGTTTGAAACATAGCATTGGGAGCTACCAAAATAAGGTTGATGGTACCATTTAAGTGCAAACAAAGATCTATAACCTGTATTGAGCGACTTAAAATCCTGATTTCTACTTGCCTTGCTACTTAACACCTATCTCAATATTATGAAGTATACGGAACCACAAAGTGTCTTATACTCTTATTTTACTTTCTGTATTTAGTATGTATCATTCTCAAATCAATTACAACCCATTACATTCAGATTCATGCTTAATTTTCATATCTTATAATCTAAATTATACACAATTTTTATCTTAATTAGTGTTAACAATCAATCCAAATTATGGTAAAACATATTGATGAAACCACATATTTCTAAACCTTGGATTTCCCTTGTGGTTTCATATCTTTTTAGGGTTTTTCTTATTTCTGCATTAGGGTTTAATTTTTAGACCTATTTTTAAAATTTTCCTTGATATTACAAATTACATATAGCTATAATTATTGAACATTATTTATATTTTTGACATAAGCCATGCTTATAATCATGGCATGTTTTTATCCTTTACTATGTAAAATATGTAATCAAATAGAAAAAATATTTATACAATAATAATGTTAAAATTAATAATGAACAATCTCTAGCCTCAAAGCATCCATACATTTATGACATCCAATATGAGTTGTTTCTTTCTACCACTAAGCACCAAAGGGCATGCATGATCACCTTTATTTTTCTTGATACCATTATATATTCCATGGTGCATACTATACATTCCTTTAATGTGCTTATTATGAATATAGAATCTAAAAATATTCATGGGTAAGAAACAAGTACTATGGAAAAATTTGATGACACTGATGAAAGTGAATAAATTAAATATATGGATATAAATCCAAATATGCTTGATGCAATGTTAACTATAACAAAAGATGAACATAACAAACTTGCCCAAGCTAATATATATAAAGAAAAATATGATCCCTATCTTGATGTCAGTCAACCCTTTTGAGTTACTAATTTAACCACAGGTGTCCAAACCACTACTATTGATATTATTCTTACATCTACAACTCTAGTTACAATTGTGATGTCCACCCATGGTGTGGGCGAAACACAAGACTTCCCAAAAAATTTACATGTCTATTCCTATAGAACTAACTTATTCAAATCCTATTATGACTGTGAACTAGGAATTTGACTAAAAAGAGGACATTAGTATTGTGTTAGTGACAAAATGAACAAAGCAAATTGACAAACAACACACTAAACTAACACCTTCATGCCTAATTACTAGGGTGAGATTAATAACAAAAAAAATATGACAAACACAACTAAAAAATAAGGAAAAATAAGAATCCTTCACCTTCCTTGGATGTTCCAAATGCTTTTGTAGTGGCTTGCTCAGTGTATACTCATGAAGTATTCATCAAAGGCGGCTTGGCTATCTCCTCTTCTCCTTGGCACCTTTGAATTTGGCTTGGAATAAATTTGGCATAGTAACACTACTTGAAATAGATTTTGGAATCATTTGTGCACTATAACTTTTCATTCTCAAGACTTAAAATTCATGTGGCAAGTCCTATTTATAGATTTTTGCAAATGGGTAGAATCAACCTGAATCGTCTATCTCAAGATTGAGATGTGTGGCTAAGGATTAATCCAATTATGAAATTAAAATTGATAAATATGCTCATCAATATTTGGGATAGAGGAGCAATTAAGAGGCATGAAGGGCATTAATGAGGCATGGGAGGCAAGAATCCTAATATTTATGGTATTTATGGCCTAGGGATGTCTTCCCAAGAAATGAGGTCTCCTGATGATGCGAATATTAAATATTCATTTCCAAAAATAATTATTAAACAAGTTTCCATGGAATTCTTAATTAGGCTCTAATTTGGTTTAATTAGCTCTTAAGCATGATTAAGCACTTTGTGCATAAATTACTCAAATTGATCATAATGCCTTGTTATTTGTCCAAAATTTGATTGGATTAAAATTAGAAGTTGATGTTAGATGCTTTGGATTCATTATCCCATTTAGAATGTTGCTAAAACAAAATAGGAAATACACACATCTTATGCAATAAATTTAATAGAAAAGAGCAATCTAGAGCACCTAGGTGCAAAATTGGCATTTTGACTTGAAATGAACTAATCAAAGTTAGCTAGCCCATAAATTACATTGCCCCATTTAATGATACTCTAGCCAAAATTGGCACTTGAATATGTCAGTTTCACATCTATTAACATGATTTAGTGTTTTTAGGCCAAACTATGTATTTTAGTTAAAATTGATCAAAACCCTGATTGGAGGTCATTGGTGGCCAGATTTAGGTGTCTACAGTTTGCCCCTATTTGGGAAGGCATTGCAATCTATAAGCATAGTAACATCTTCTCAAAGAATGAAAAGGTATTGTATGCCTACAACTGCACCGATGATAAACTAAGTGTATGATACCCCCTCGAGGGAACGGTTGGCATAAGTAGGTCGACAAATGGTTCCTCAAAAGAAATGAAGTGAAATGAGGGGACCAAAGAAAGGGAAGATGATGGGGTGAAAACATAATGATTTTTAAAAAGTAGTCAAAATCACTGAAAATAGAAGTGAGATGATGTATAATGGTTTTCCCAAAGGTGATTATAAGCATTGTATCTTGATAGTGGCAACATGGTATGATAACATAATTATTTTCCCAAAGATAGTTATAATCATTGATAAGATGGAGCTACCCCAGTTAGGATAAATAAAAAAGATAATAACATGCCCATGTATGGGCAGAAAAAGTAAAATGGTGACAACACAATGGTTTGCCCAAAGGTAGTTATAATCATTGAGAAATGTAGGTGAGATGGTGTGTAATGATTTGCCCATAGGTGGTTATAATAATTGGACCCCAATTATGGAAAACATGGTTGATTGTCTAATTGATGATGGTAACTTAACATAGAGGGTAATGATGAATTAGAATAACCTACTAGTGGGGAGATGCTCATCTAAACTTATAAAGATTAATTTTTTTTTGTAGTTAATTAATCTATTTGGGATTGAAGTAGGATGTCAGTGCTGAAGAGATGTTGATACCACCATTATTGAATAGACTTATTTAAGCTGAGGTTTATTTTAGCACATATCAGTAGGCATCATAGTATAACATCATTGAGGACTTGGCCAAAATATACATAAGGACTAACTCTCAAAATCCAATACTCAAATAAAAAATAATGCACCAATGATAAAAACCATGATGACAATGTAAATATATGAATATGGATGGATTCAAATATAAGTGTGGGAAAGGAATCATCCAATGAACACACATAAAATAAATCAAGGCAACAGTGTTGAAAGCAAACAAAGATGCAGACAAACAAACAAAATAAGCAGAAACAAACAAACAAACAATGTAATAGAAATCATATAAACATTGCCCCTAGAATATAAGTGACAACTTAAGAATTAAACAAAATGGGGGAATAGAAGAAAAGGAAGAGTGTGGCTGAGCCATCTCCATATGCATTAGGCAAGTGGATGCTGCCTACATAGTTTTATGCATGTAATATCTAATAAAAAACTTTAGGTCATATATAGTTCTCCCAGGGAATGGAAAG
This sequence comes from Torreya grandis, assembly GCA_037957365.1. Lineage (NCBI taxonomy): Eukaryota > Viridiplantae > Streptophyta > Pinopsida > Cupressales > Taxaceae > Torreya > Torreya grandis. The sequence continues at coordinate 1,186,780 of JARHVA010000370.1, forward strand.
AATGTGATAACTAATGAAAATAAATAGAATGGATGTGATAGTAGAATAGGAATGGTCTTATAAAATGGCAAGCACATTCAAGCTCATAAAATGGCAAGAGCATTCAAAGTTAGGTTGCTTGCAAAATGATGAGAGTGTTCAAACTTAGGTTGCTAATAAAATGGTGAGAGCGTTCAAACTTAGGTTGCTCATAAAATGGTGAGAGCATTCAAACTTAGGTTGCTCATAAAATGGTGAGAGCATGGTTTAGGTTACTCATAAAATGGTGAGAGCATTCAAACTTAGGTTGCTCAAAAAATGGTGAGAGCATTCAAACTTAGGTTGCTCGCAAAACAATGAGAGCATTCAAACTTAGGTTGCTCATAAAATGGTGAGAGCATGGTGGAAAGGGTGACTGAGCTAACCTCAATAAATATCAAGCATTGCCTACATAGTCCCAGAGTAAGACCTCAAGTCACTGTAGTTCTACCTTACAGTAGAGGAATTCGACTAGTGTAGCAGTCAATTCAAACAAAATAGGCACAATTGGTAAAAAGGCATAGTATGGCATATGAAGTGGCAAGTTGGTATGTCAAGGCTCAATAAATAAATGTTACCCCTAGTTTGCCCATAGGCAATTATAACTAGGACACAATGGCATGGATCAAGGGTACTAATTTGACCAAAGGAGGTTATAATTAGTAGCAAGACTGGTGATAAGAAAGGAATAACAAACGAAGGATGCAACTATTGAAACTTCTATCATACTACTCCAAAATATGATCTATATCTAAAGTACTTGAAACAACTGATGAAATTGATCAAATTCCTCAGTGCTAAAAATGTGTAATGAATGGCAAAAACCAAGGTCAAATAGGCTAGGCTTTAAAACATGTTTGGTCAATTGAACATAATGGTAAAGCAAATGGAATGGGTTAAAAGGAATGATAAGCATGATATTTTTACAAAGAAGAATAGAGACAAAATGGCACAACTGAAACAATCCTTATAGATAATACACTATAACACTCAAGCATAGTACTACTTGAGGTGAGTAATATTCATCAACTCAAGAAGTTCATCTCCATCTGGTATGTCAAATTTGTATGCTCTTGATCCATAATATATAGTAATGATGAAAGATCCTATCCAGTTTGGTTTGAATTTACCTTTATACTTCTTCTCAGTCATGGTATTCTTTTAGTTTTCTTTAAGAACAAGATCACCAAGTTCAAATGTTTTATACTTGACACACCAATTATAGTGGCCTTTGAGTCAATTCTGATATGCTTGAAGATTGTTGAGTGCATTTATGCATTTTTCATCAAGCAGGTCTAACTCCTTTAGGTGAGCTACTCGATAGTCATGATCATCTAGGACATGCTTGAAAGATATGTGTAGTGAAGGTAATTCAACCTCAATTGGAAGGATGGCTTCAGTACCATAAATAAGTGAATATAGAGTGGCTCTTATTGGGGTATGATGACTAGTACGGTATGCCCAAAGGGTAGGGAATATTTTTAGGTGCCAATCATGATCGGTATCATTGACAATCTTTCTAAGAATATTGATAAAGGTTTTGTTTGATGCTTCAGCCTGGCCATTATCTTGAGGGTAATATGCCATAGAAAAATAATGTGTGATGTTGTATTCGGTACATAGCTTGGGAACATCCTTGTTCTTAAATGATCATCCATTATCAGATATAATGTTAGAGGGGATACCATAGCATTAAATGATATGGTTGGAGATGAACTTGGAAATTTGCTTTGTAGTCACGTAAGTGAGGGGTATAACTTCAACCCACTTAGTGAAATATTCGATGGCAATAAGGATATGTTTATGGCCATCAGATAAAGTGGGGTTAATTTTTACAATGAGGTCGAGTCCCCATTTAGCTAATGGCCATGGTGTCAACATTGGTTTTAGAGTTTATGTCAGGGCATGAATCAGATTAGCATGTTGTTGACATTTGTCACAGTTCTTTACATATGCAGCTACATCTACATCCATCATGGGCCAATAATAACCAGTATGCAAGAGATTTTTGGATAGGACTACCCCACTAGAATGAGATCCATATACTCTTTCATGAACTTCTCTTAACACTAGTGTAGAGTATACTAAAGTTAAATAATGAAACATAGTTCCATTAAAACTATGGTGGTAAAGGATAGATCCAAGTAGAGTATAACAAGTGGAATAATGAATATTGGTTTGTTTTTGAGATAGGTTAGGTGGTAAAACTTGGTTATGAAGGTAGTCTTAAAGGTCTGAGTACCAGATAGAATTAGGACCAATAATATCATAAATCATTACAATGGTTGAAGGTTCATGAGCTGGTGAAAACAAATTCTCAATAAAGAACTAATATTCTCTAGCTTTGTCTATTTGTCAAATCAGAGAGCCAATAGTAGCCATGGCATCTGTAGTTCTATTAATAGCCTTTGGTATATGTCAAATTAGATATTTTCAATTTATTGTTTTAGGGTATCGACCATAGCCTTATATGGAACTACCTTATCATCTTTGGTTTAGAAATGGTTTGTGACCTGATTGATGACTAACTGAGAATCACCATAAACTTAGAGATGAGATATGTTCCAATGTACTACCTATCAAAGTCCTGTGACAAGTGCATCATGCTCATCCATGTTATTTGTATAAGGAAAGCTGATTCTGAATGATTTAGGGATTAGATCTGCCTGTGGTGTAATAAATAAGAGGCCTGCCCCTGATCCATGTGCAGTAAATGAACCATCAAAATATAGCTTCCAGTGCTAGTCCTCAAGAGGTGTGTCAATGATGGTCATTATGGATTCATCAAGAAAATGAAATGTGAGTGGCTTTATGTCTACAAGGGGTGATTTAGCAAGTTAATCTACAAGGACTTGTCCTTTGATTGCCTTTTGATTGACATACTCTATGCCAAACTCACTAATAAGCATAATCCATTTGGCCATTCTACCTTGTAGTGTTGTTTTAGATAGTAGATACTTGAGTGGATTTACTTTTGAAATGATCATGGTCTTATTATTCAATATGTAATGGCATAGGTTTTGAGCTGTGAAGACCATGGCTAGACAAGTTTTTTCAATAGGTGCATAGTTGTGTTCATATGTGACCAAGGTACAACTTAAGTAGTATATTACATGCTCTTTTCCGTTATTATCACGATGAGCCAAAAGTGTCCCCAAGGCATTGTCAGTAGTTAATAGATACAACAAGAATGGCCTTCTAAGAATAGGAGGTAATAAAATAGGTGGATTAACTAGATAGTCCTTGAGTTGTTGAAAATTTGTTTGGTAGTGGTCATCCCAGTGAAATGCAACTCCCTCCTTCAGAAGACATGCAAATGGATGACACTTGTTAGATTAATTGGATCTTGCCCTGCAAACTATAGAGTTACTTCAAATTGGTTGGTGGTGACATCTTGAGTATAGCATGGACTTTGGTCAGATTGACTTTAATGCCCATATGAGACACAACGAATCCAAGTAACTTTATTGAGGATAGTCCAAACACACAATTATTTGGATTGGGTCTAACTTTGTAATCCTACAATCTTTCAAATATCCTACGTAGCACTGCTAGATGGTCAGCCCTAGTTTTGGATTTTCCTAATATATCATCGACATAGTCTTTAATAATATCATGCATCATATCATGGAATATGATAGTCATGGCCCTTAGATATTTAGATCCAACATTCTTAAGACTAAATGGCATTGGCTGATAACAAAATGTTCCCCATGGAGTGGTGAATGATGTTTTATGTTGGTCTTTTGGTATTATTCTGATCTAGTTGTATTCTAAAAATCCATCCATGAGAGAAATTATTTCATAACCTATCATAGAGTTGATGATCATGTCAATATTAGGCAATGGAAAGTCATCCTTAAGATAAGCTTTCTTTATGTTTTAGAAATCAATATAGATTCTAATTCCTTTAAGCTTTTTGCTAACATGTACAACATTAGATATCCATTTTAAGTAGTCAATGGATCGGATACATCTTGCTTCTAAGAGTTTTTCCAACTCTTTCTTTACCAAGACAAGAATGTGAGGATGCATCTTACGTAGATTTTGTTTCATTGGTTTGGCATCAAGATTAACCATAAAGTGGTGTAGAACCAAGGTGGGGTCCAAACCTGGCATGTCCAAATAAGCCCATACAAAGATATCTACAAATTCTCTCAATAGAGCTGTAAAGACTTCACGTTACTCCTTAATGAAAGACATGCCTAATTTTATACATTTTAAGTTTGATGAAGTCCTAATGTTTACCTCTACTGTATATTCTACTAGAAGTGTCAAATCATCTTCTAAGATAGTAGGCAAAGACTTGAACTATTGGACTATATCAGGTCCTCTGTTAGGACTTGATCTTCAATGTCTCCTAAGCATGATGAATCTGAGTCCCCCAATGGGAGATCTAGCCATGTGATAAAAATAGTTAGAAATTCTTCAAAATTTTGATCAAATATTTATTATTGCACAAAAATGAACTTAGACCCATAGGTAAGGTCATCATTGGTGGTATCTTGGTCTAAATTTGAAGAAGAATAAACACTCCCATCTAATAATGCCTGAAATAGGTTTTCACCAATAGACTGGGCTTTATCTTTACTTTTTCCCTAGTCAAAAAGTGCTTCAATGAGGTTTTCACTTTGGGACCTCAATGTTTTATTTATTTGCTTTTGGTTAACGGTGTTTACTCACTCTCCAAAATAGGCTTCAGGATTTAATGTAATTGAGAATCTTGATTTATGATCTCCTAACGAAACGTTGTTTCTAAGGCCTAAAAAATCATATAATGCCTCATCATTTTGAAACTGATCAACTGGATTCTTGTTGGTCCTAATTTATCAGTTAGGGATAGTATAACAACAATGGGTTGTGATAAATGATTAGGGTAAGAGTACATATGGCATTGTTATCAAACATGTTAGTCTCAATTAGGTCATCAAAGGTTAGGCTATGATCAGACTCTGATTCACTGTTGGCATCATCATCACTAGCCACTAGTGAAAGAACTCGAATAATATATGTGGGGTCACCCCCAGGTGGTTTAAATCCAAGTCCATAGGGTTTTTATAATGAGTCATGAAAATCGGCTCAATGGTTCCTTGTTGATTCGATCTGAGGTCTCTTCTTTCATAATCTTGATGCTCCATGATCCTATTGGGAATATGATACTTTGTACTTTTATAACAATCAACTTGGTTGTCATTGTACAACCATGATTCATCTCCTTCAAGAGGGTTTGGTTCTAGGCTAGATGTTGGTATAAACATGATAGATCCCTTATCTTTGTTCTTTTGTTGCCAATGCATGTGTGGGGTATTTTTAGGTTACCCAAAGGTCTTTGGATTTTGAGGTAGATTGACAATATGGAAGGTATCATGGGTCACATACTCCCCTAAGCCATTATCTGAAATGGTGAAATGATTAGAAGCTTCGAGAGGTGGCATTTGGGAAAGGGAATCCAAGGTATTATGATCTATGCAATTATTCTATGGAGGATCAATAAGTATGGCCTTTCCTTTATCCTACTTGGAACTTAGATTCATGCCATATTGGTAATTATAACTTTGAAACTCAACCTCAATATGTTTCCAGTGTTCATATGGGTGTAGATCTCTCAAAATATTCACTTCTATCCCTGAGTGGGAGAATTTGATATATTGGTGTAGCGTTGATGGGACTGCATAAATTTGATGTAACCCAGGCCTTCTTAGAAGCATATTATATGACAACTCAAGATCAAGCACATGAAAAAGTGTATCATGGGTCAAAGTCCTAATGATAAATGGTAAGTTAATGGTGCCTTGTGATTCTCTTTCTTGATTATCATAGGCTTTGATAGTTATCATTTCTTGATGGAGATATGCCATTGTGTACCCAAGAAGCTTGATGAGCTTTAGAGACACTATGTTGAGGCTTGATCCATTGTCTATAATAACACGTTTTACTTTATGCCATGTTATATAAAATTCCATATATAATGGGTTATTATGGAGTGGTCCAAGGGAAGACATATCACTTTGGTTGAATGTGACTTATTGGGCTCAAGCTAGGTGTCCAACCAAAGCTTGAAATTTATCGAGAGATATGTCACTGACAATATTGGATTGGGTTAAAAAATCATTCAAAATATTCTTGTCAATCATTTGTTAGGTTGTGGAGCTAAAAGCTTCACTGATGCAAATGGTGGAGGTTGCTGAGTGTCACAGTGACTGGGCCAATCGACGTCGGTCAGGAGTAGACCAAAAGCTACTGACATCAGTCAAGAATCAGCTGACGTTAGTCATCTCTAGATAGACAGGAACCAACATTGGTCGCCTGTGCAGTTCTAGAACTGTTAGTTAGACGAACAATTAGTTTAACGAACAATCAGTTTGCATGTAAAGACTAATTTTAGTCTTGAGTCTATGTTTCTAATTATTGTTTGGTTTGGGATCTATTTAATAGACCCATGGGGCTGTATTGTAAGTGAAGTATCAAAAGGACTTGTCAAGGACAAGGACAAGGGTTCTTCCAAGTGTAAGATCAGTTGATCTGCAGGTGTGCAAGATCAGGAAGATCTACATGGTAAGTAAGGTCAGTTGATCTATGGGGGTGTGTGTGCAAGGTCAAAGGAGATTTGTGGGGTAGCAAGATCAAGGAGATCTGTAATACAATAAGGAGCAAGATCAAGGAGATCTACTTGGAGTACATTGAGTACTTTGGAGTACTTTGAGTACTTGGTGGTACTGGCAGTATTGTTACTGACTAGTGGAGAGAACAACTCTATGTTTGAGTTGTGGTTGTAATTGATTGAGAGAGAGAACTCTTGAGGGAGAATTACTGTACGCCCAAGAGGTGTGGGAAGAGTGTGATTTCTTCATTGTATTTCCTTCTAGAAGAGTGTTAATACAAGATTGTATTGTCTCTCATATTCTGTGTTGTTTCTGAATTCTAGTTACATATTACTTCTAGTTAAATTTTGTGTTTAGTTGCTTATACAAAGGTAATCAATTATGCTCTTAAGGAGTAAGATCCTAACATCATTGGTGTTCATAGAAAATCTAAAATAGAAGTTTGTGTTGGTGTCTTCTGTAATTGTTCTATAATATCAAACTTATTGTCTTGGTCAATTGGTTTATTTTGAGGCTGAACGGTTGGTTGGATTACAGGCAAAGTAGCAGATGGTTGTGGGCCTAGGATAGTAATATTTGACCTTTGAGTGGTGATTACACAATCAAGATTAGATGCTAGACCATAATTGCTAACAAATGTTGGGAATGGTGTGGGACTAGATAGGACAAGTCTTGATTGCCAGTGTACTTGTATGTGGTCACATGGCAAGGATGAGTTATCAGTATAAGATCCAAAAGTGAGAGACCTGTTTTGCTGGTTTGACTATGTAAAATCCTAGGTCAAAGAAAGATTATCCATGTAATTTGGTTGAGTGGTATTAATGGAGATGTTATTAATGCTGCCCACTATAATTTGACCTACAACCCTATTGTAGATATGTGTAACTACATGGTAGGTTTGTTGGTTGTTACCATTCTAACCTTGATTTTATCCATTATTCTGACATTATGGGTTATGTTGTTGATTCTAATAATTCTACTAGTTTGGTCTTTAATTTTGAAACTATTGATTTTATTATTACATTGGTCGATGTTGTTATTGTTGTTGTTGTTGATGTGTGTTATGTTAGGGAAAGTGGTTTTGATAAATCCCAAGAGTTTGATTGGAGGTAAAAGAACCATTATCTAATGTTATGTCCCCATTCTCCAACATATTCTCAATCAAATGCTTGATTTGCACACATCTCCATAGATTATGCCCATTGACCCAATGCTATTCACATAATTTATTTTCATGGTAATAATTAGGATAAGGAATGCCTTGTGGATAATGCTTTGGTATAGGCTAACTAATCAAATTAGCAGTGATAAGTTTGTGAAATACAATCTCAATAGGCTCTCTTAGGTCACTAAAGACATGATGTGAAGGCACAATTCTCCTTAGAGGAGGGGTTTGCAATGGTGAAAGTTGTTGTATTTGTTGTGTGGGTCTTGGTTGTTGTGCTTATAATGTTGGTTGGAGAGGTTGTTAGGTAAGAGTAAGCTGAAAAGGTGGTGTAGATGATGTTTGCACTATTTGGACATGATGTGACTTAGTTACTCCATTACCCACAACATTCCTATTATAGTTGAATTGCTTTGGCCTATCTTGGTTATTGGCTTATTTTAGTTGTGATGCTTGCACTTGGATTGGATGTTGGTTTTGGCAACTTCCTTGATTGGTACCTTAATTTTGATTAGTTGACGTAAGCTTGACGATCCCTTTATTAATAAGGGCTCACTCAATCAACAAGCCTTTGTCGATGATCTCCTTGAAAGTATGTGCACATTGTAGTTCCAGATGATAAGCTATCTCATTATGCAAATTTTTAGTAAACACAATGACTAATTATTTATCTGGTAAACTATGGGTGAATCAACTTGCAAGGTCTCTCTATCACTGTAGATAACTTGCAAAACTATCACTAGCCTTTTATTTTACTTGTGTTAAGTCAACCAATGAAATCTCATGTTCGAGATTATAGAAAAAGTGTTGTTTAAACTTATCAAAAAGATCATCAAAATTTGTTACTAAATTCTTGGGTAACTTTAAAAACAACTCCAAGGCTTGTCTAACCAAGCTCCTTGGAAACAACAATAAAAGGTATGTATCGCTATATGCCATTGGTTGACATGCAATAAAGAACTCAGTTAAATGGGCCATATTATCACCTTTCCCTTTGTATTTGTCAAATTTTGATGGTTCATATCTTAGAGGAAAGGGTATTCATAAGTAATCCATGTTGAATGGATAAGATCACATGTCATCCAATTTAAACTTTTTAATCTTTTTCCTAGCTTGAATGTCTAAAATTGCATCCTTCATCTGTTGTAATTCTTGGGATAGGAAACTTGAAGGAACATTGGTTTGAGGGAGAATATTGGTTTGGGTAGATGGTTGGGAGGTCACAAGTGGGACACTTTCACTAGGGTATGATGGAGATATCTATTGGGGTATATTGGTTTGGTTGGGAAACAGATCAGGAATATGCATATGTGGATTACGATGTACTTGAAATTGCACATTTAGTTATGAGATATTCTATTTTGGGTTGGATATGAAGGTTTGATTTGGAGGATTTTGTGTTTGGGATGGAGTGATATAACTATATTGTACCTACTATGGTTGAAAAGGAACATGTTGCTGACTAATCAAACCTTGTTGTTGAGTGGGAACTCATGGACCAAGACCTTGTCTCTAACCTTATGGCATATTTTGAACCAATTTTTGTCTAGTAGGTACTTGAGAAACATTAGAGCATCCTTGTTGCACGAATCCTTGTTGGCAAGCAAAAGCATGTTGAATATTTGACATCTATCATTGATCAATATTTACATGTTGTTGGCTAGTCATCATTTGGTTTTGGATTGGTAGATTAGTGTGCGACTGAGGAGGTATATTTGCCATTACCTAACAAGGTGGAACATTAGTTTCCCCTTGTTGAGGTGGCAATATATTTGACCTCTATTGTGTTGGTACATTATATTGTGCCTACTATTGTGGAATACTACTCATCCCTTGTTGAGGAGGAGTAGGATCCATCACATTCTATTATTGAGGTGTGACATTGGGTGATGTTTGACTACCTAATCCTATTGGTTGCATGGTTGATGAAGCATCTGGTTGAGGTTGGGATGTAGCAACTCCTACTCCCTATTATGATGGTCCACTCATGGTATTAATTATAGGCACATATTGTTGACTAATTATTTGTGAGTTAGTACCACTTTAATTTGGATTGGGTGTTGCTTGCACATTATCTACTATATTTTTCTTATTATTCTATGTAGAAGTAAAGGACACTTATTCAATAATGGGCATATGCAACAAGTTATCTACCAAAGTGTTTTACTTGAATGCATCTGAACTTTGATTGTCTTGACCAGTTAACTCTATCAAAACTCCTGTTGAAGGAACTAAGTCAATAAAAGGTTTGCTCACCATGGTCATCTGATTGAAATTACGTGCTAGATTCAGGTAGGTTTGATTCCCATCTGTATTTGGTTATTCATATTAAGGTATTGATATGTTGTTTGGACTAGAGCCAAAGGATTGCTAGAAGAAGCCTATTGATCATAAATTATGTTGTGGGGAATTCTTACTAGGCCTGGTAAATTCTCATGGGAGAAGTATGATGGAAAATTGGCCCCTACCTCTATGGCTCTAACCAAAATATTATCTTTGTTCTCCAATAAATGATGCTCAAATAAAAATGGATCATGTGTGGAAGGCGTATTAGTAGAGCATGACTGTTGAAGAACTGGTTCATCAGCTGTGGGTATTGTAGCTAGGTATTGTGTGGTTTGTTCTGAGTAAGGTGGTGTATTGTCCAAATAGTTAGCCAATGGATCTTGGCTTTGTTCCCCTAATTGAGTATTATAAGAAGGATAATTATTTATCTCATAAGCAATATTATCTGTGTAGGGGTCTTGCACCATTTCTTCCTGCATAACCATATTACTAATCCCTAGATTGTACATGAGTCCACTGCGAGTGTAGGAATACATGTTGGGATCCATAGTAAACATTTTTGAAATAAAAGGTTAAATAATTATACAAAATATAAAAAGATAATGTCTAAAATCTAATGTTCAAACTTGGTCTAGATTCATCAAAATGATCAAAAGGTTTATGCAAAGATTTGTGATAATACAAGCTAATGTTAAATGTCTAACATTACATGTCATACAAAAAAAAGATTAAGTAAATGATCTGATAATTAAAATTCCAAATGCTAAGGTCAAAGTGTTTCAAATCAATCTAATCTAGGAAAAGGAAAAATTTTTAGGTCTTTTGGCCAAATACAACGTCAAAAGCTAGGCTCAAACAAGGTATGTCTAGGACTCTTGGCCAAACAACGTCAAAAGCCAGACTTTGAAATAGATGAAAGTTTTAATCTAACATATTTGAAACACTTCTAACAAACACTAGGAATTTGATTCTTGGACATGGAATCAATCAAATAGGCATAAGGTATGAAACAAAAGTGACTTTAGAGATAGTTTGTTTTCTCACAAATAATGGTATAAAACTTGGCTCTTTTGACAAATAAGCTAGACAAAAAGTGAATAACATAACTATGTTAGACAAAGGTTCACAAAAGTATACTCGGATTGGTTTGAAAAGGTAGAAACAAATTTAAACTCTATGCAAGAGGGCCTATGAAACAATATCTAAAATGTTTTGGGTAGCGTAACAACACTAGACTACCCAAAAGATGTAACAAAATGCTTGTTTCAAAAAACTCTCTAAGGCAAAGATAATTTCTCACAAATTTGATAGCATAACACTACCTTTCTCAACTCAAAATGTTTTGGTGTATAGACTCAAAGTGCAAGTGTTTAGCACAAAATGGCTTAAGTCTATCAAGTGGTGATAAAGATCATGAGTCTTAAATGACCTTTAACCCAAATTGGGAATTGAACCTAAGTTCCCTCAAGTTTAGTGCAAATGGCGAACCCACTTAACACATCAACCCTATGAACTTATAAAGGTGCAATTTAGAATTTAAATTATAAATGAAGGACTTAATCAACTTTGGCAAAGGTGTAGACTCAATTGGGCAACATAACTACACCAAAGTGGATGATATGACTCCAAGTTTTGATGAATTTTGAACAAGGCAAATTGATGATTTCACGTGGGCAACATAATGCCTCCTTGTTCAAAAGAAATTGGGGACCATGTGTTTGCTTTGAATCATTTATTTACACCATGTTTTGAATCTAAACAAGACTTTAATCTAGGACAAAACCAATTAATTAATCACTCTTGGATCCTAAACTAACAAGGTTGCTTGGCATTATTGGAATCCATTAATATATATCATTTGAGAGGATTTTAAGTGTTCATCCAAAAGTAAATGCACATTATATAGTAGGGTTTTTACACCTCCCTTTCTCTCAAATGATAGTACTATGACATGGACCTTGAGGTGCACCTTGCACCAACAATACTTCCGTGGCAAGTGGGGATTTGCTAAGATCTACAAGTTTTTGAATGTTCTAAGGGAATCAATTGCACAATGACTTTCACGTCAAACAATGCAAAATAAAATCATGTATTTTGGGTCTGTATCACTTGGCTTGTTGCAAAAATGTCTATTCATTTTTACAACCACTACATCTTGTTATTCACTCAATGTAGTGCGATGTCCAAAGTCCCACTACATCCTGTGTGTAACTCCAATATGAAGCCAAATGAAGTCAGTGTCGAGAGGTGAAACCCCAAGTAAAATCATCCATAAATAAATCATGGGAGGTAATGACATCCCCCTCACAATCCAAGTTTAAATGAAATAAAGAAAGCATAAAATAGAAAGACTTTAGGGTCGTTCTCAAGGTCACACAATACTTTTATGAGTTTTTGGGGAGTGCTTTAGACGACGTTCTTTCTATGCCTTGGACTAGGAAATTTACAAATAAGGAAATTTATTTTGATTCCAAGGGTTCCCTAAATGGGATAAATGGAAGAGCATACATGTAACATCCTTATATCATGAACCTTGCTAACTGTACATTCTCTCAAGCAGATTATTTAACTCTATAGGCTAAGGTTTTATAGTTAGAGCAAGGTACTTCTATAGATATTAATTTAATGGATTAATATATGTTGATCCATTATCCATTAGTATTTGAGTTTGAAAATTATCCCTTAGATATAGAGTTTTTATATTATAAGATTACATTGTATGATAGTAAAGGTGATCCTGAACAACACCTTCCACATATCAAGTTTTGATTATGCAACCAACAACTAGTTATGAATTAAATTATTACCAATAAGGCTCAAAGAATATGATTTTTGGTGGATATATGACATCATACCCAAATTAATTAGATCATTCATTCCTTTGGCATGTTAGTTTCTAACACACATTTCCATCAATATTGATAAATTATCTTATACACAAAGTCGATTGGTGAGTATGTATTTTGGTACAATATTGTGATAGCTAATATGATTAATCCTATAGAGGAATATGAATTAAAATACATATTAAATATTATTTTACTTATACAACTCCATGATTCTATAGCATTCAAAAAATTTAAGTCTTTCAATGAGCTATGCCATACAATGTGAGACCGAGAAGTCAAGCTCTTAGATTTGAACAAACTCAATTATGCAATTAATGTTCCAACTACTTCAATAAAAAGGTTTAAAAACAAAATAAGATATAAGGTTAAAACTAATGAAATAATAATGAGGCAAAGGAAAAATAGTTAATGTAGTATCACAACCTATAAATTAGCTTCTCTTATCAACTCTGTAGAAGAGGCAATTTTCACGATAACCTCAACCTCCTCATCTACTAATATGAGTTAATTGAGTGCAACCTCATATCTCTCCCTTCACCATGAGATTTTAATGTGACTTGAACTACATATAATAATGATGACATCACTATATATTGTAATTATCATCGAACTATTGGCCATTCTATAAGTAAATATTTCAAGTTAAGGCATAAGATACAATATATTATTGATGATAACACTATTAAGATAAGAACACCTATAAAAGATTCTAGACTAGAATCAAATGATAATTATAGATTGAAAATATTCAGTGCCCATTTCCTAATAATGAGACATAAAAATTTAAGGACACTTTCGAAGTACATCATACATACAATGCAAATCCTTGGCCTAAAACATATGGTCACCCATTGGATGGGATTATTGGTATAGTTACATGCACATCACCATAGAGACCCATGATTACATTTTATGACAATTATATTTTCAAATACGATTCAAATCTCCACATACTATTTATACAGGCTTCCATTAATAAATAACTTATATGCAGTGTCATGGTCAACAATGGTTCAATTGAAGACATTTGTACAATGACTCTTCTCATCTCTCTTAGATACACACAAAAGGATATACAATATATTACAAGCATAGTTAAGGGATTTAATGGATAAATACATGATCCACTTTAATACATTATGCTACTCTTCAGGTGGGATCTTTTATAGTGTCTAATTCATTCCTAGTCTTTCTAAGTAACATGGTCTTCCATATGTTGTTAAGACACTATTGGATATAGAATCTTTGTGTAGTACCATATTTAGTGCATAAATGTATCAATTATATCCACTTAAACAAGGGAGTCAAAACTTTAGGTATTTGATATGAGTACCATATCAAATAAATGGTATCTCCTACTCCACCCCCACCACCATCGTAGTTAATTGTTACACCTATTCAAGATCATTATATAGAGGTGGTTGTCACACCTACTCATAATCATTATACAAGCCAACATCTATACATATTCAAAATACTCTTGCACACTTGGCTCACATGAGAGAAGTTGACTCTCTTAGGCATCTTGGCTTACATCAATCACCACATCAGAGAATTATTTAATACTTACAGAGGATACCATATACTATAGCATGCACTAAACTAACACCACAAATAATTCAATATATTCCATAGTGAACACAAACACTGATATATTATCCTACTATACATTTTACCACATAACATCATAGGATTTATATATATTCCCATTATACACAAGATCTTATGAACTATGATGAACATAGTTAAATTATAGTGCTTGATACCTTCTCAGAGTTTGATACACATACAACTTCTTTATTTCACTCAAGAAATATCACCACTGCACCATATGATATAGGCACTCCCCACAGCTATATAATCAATGGGATAAATCATTAACACCTTTTAAATTTTAAAATATTCAAAAATACAAAAAAATAATAATAAAAAAAAATGCAAAAACATTCAAATGTTCAAAAAATAAAAAATCAATACCTAAGCATGACATGCTGGCTATATTACATTATTTACATACTTTATTCATCATGTGTTTGGTAGTTGACATAATATTTTCATACACACATGTATTTAATAATATACGAGTGCAATACAAGACATAAAGATCATACATAGACACATAGATGTTGGAATTTTTATACCCAGGGGTCATGCCAATGCTAGGAACATCTTATTCCATAGGTCACATATTCATAGGTTATATCTTCTTGTGATGTTTTATCATGTTGATAAACATATAATAATTACATGTATTTCTATTTACTCATATCTTACACGTTGATACATGGATATGTTACTTTATTATGATGTGACAATGATATATGGATTGTATAGACTAGTTTCATTTATTCTATGATTCATTCATGTTATTACTATTGCATGGTAGGATAATAATTTATTGTATAATGTGTATGGCCTTTGGAATTATGTGTGTGACATCCATTTTTCCCTTTTTTGTGACATCTTTATGTCCTTTGCATGTGGTCCTTAGCCTTCATTATTGTAACATCTTTATGTCTCTTTTATGTGGCCCTTGGCCTTGTTTATTGCAACATATTTATGTTCCTTGTTTGTGGCCCTTGGACTTATGAGTGGATTAATATAGAATTGTATATTGAGATTGTTGGGATTATTAAGCATGCTAAGATTAATGAGTTTATGGGTGTCATGATCTATATCATGCACCTTGCCTTTATGTGTGGTGTCATGATTTATAAAATGCACCTCTTTTCTACATAGTCTTATTTATATATTATATCAGTGATGGTTACTACTGTGGTCCTATTTGATACATCTATCTTAACACAAGAATTTTATTCCATGCATTATATATTATTCATAATGCCTTGATGACATATACATTACTATGATGATATATTCTCCATATGTTGATAAGATTCTACATGACATGATATAGTTTACTCTTTATTTTGAGATGAGTGAATTACAGGTCACTTCCATCACCTTAAAAGGGGGGAATATTAATGGGATTTTCATAGAGGCATAAGCCTCCATGAGTATAAACATTAGGTTTCAATGTATAATGCAAGATTCAGATATCTTAGAATGGTTTAGATATCAGATGGGTTCAAATATGAGATATATATTCATGAATTAGTACAGATTTTGGGGAACATGCTATGAATATGCATAAATTTATAGAGAGATGAATTACCTGAGTTATAAATTACAAATTTAAATACATTTAAGTGCATATGCCTAACAAATTCACATGGTTTTATAGGAACAAATTTACATGTTTTCACATATAGATAAATTTGAGATATAGGTTCTCAAATTTAGTATATGGATGCATAACATTCTATATCAGTTGGAACCATTCCATGAGGAATGATATTATGTCATGCATGAATCATGATACTAGTACATGCACATATATAAATTTGTTACAGTGAGCACTATTATAATTATTTATTTGAAAAACACAATTTGATGTCATTATGAAGTGATAAACCTTGAATCTATAAGTCCATTTGCAATAGTTGATTCATGTTTTTTGAGGTTATGTGTTTGAGTTTTAATGATGTTGAATGACCTTGGACCTAATCCTAATGATCCCATTATGTGGCTCCCACCTTACCATCTCAATGTTCAAGATTAAATCTAGTTTATTTATTTGAGTTATTGTAGTTGAGGTTCAACAATGCTCAATGGTATTAGCACTACTCCTTATTCACGAAGGTTAGGGAATTCATCTTCCAAACCCATGGGATTTAAGATTTATAAAAAATTGGGATTTGATCACCCCTAATTCTACAAATGGTTTAGCAAGGGGAACCACTCTCCAATGCTTCAATAAAGAAGCATCATCACCAACAAGTTATAGGGTAATATAATTTCACCCACTTACAAATGTACTCTTTCCTTGCGCTTAACTTTAAAATTTTATGTATAGTTTAAATTTTAGATTTCATTTCATGGACATTGATTACTATATATTCATTGTAGGTTTTGATTTGAATAAGTTGCACATTTGGATCCTTCTTTGAAAGACAATGTATGTTGTACACACTCATATATATGTTTATTATTTTAATCTAGTATTTGTATTGCATTTAAATACTAAAATAAAAGGGGGAATTATTAAACACTAAAATATGGTATTAGCCATTTGGTAATGTCAATTTTAATAGGTTATATCTCTTCATAGGTGGATCTAGGGTTTCAAATTAAGGAGACATATTTATGTAAATTGCATGCATGATCAAAACTTGGGATTACACACAAAGTTAAAGGATAAACAGATGCTCCTACTTATGTTAAAACAAAAAGGCAAAATATATAGGGACATAACTATCTAGTTCAAAACATAGCATCAGATGTTACATATATGAGGTTGATAGTACTGTCTAATTATAAACAAAGATCTAAAATTTGCATTGAGTAAATTTTAGTCTTAATTTCTACTTGCCTTGTTGTCTGCCACCTAAGTCAATCCTACATAATATAAAGAATTGCTACATATCTTATCATATTTTTAAAATTTATATATTTAGTACGTGTCATTGTCAAATCAATTACAATATTTTACATTCATATTAATGTTTAATTGTCATATCTTATAATTTGAATTATACACATGGTTTTTATCTTAATTAGGGTTAGAAATTAATCCAAAATAGTGTAAAACAACTATATCTATTGCTACACTAGTGATAAAATATTTCACCTTAATAATTCAATTATTTTAAGTTGTATGACATCATCCATTTATATTAAAATAATGTTTAGGTGAATTTTCATATAGTTGCATTGCACATCTAGGGAAGAGGAGTCAAAGCCTTTATTCGAGATTATATTTACATGGCACAAATAACTATATTGTCTCTTATTCCAACATTTTGGGATACATAACAACCCCTTTGTGGTTTCCATACCCACAACACTTTTTTTGTTATTATTTTGAGAATTTATGGAGAACTAATGTTAAGAAGACATAAGAGATCAAATCACACATTCTACTCGTGAATTCATAAAAGTGAATATACATGACTGTATGACATCAGATAATGCATCTGCACAAAAAAAATTAGAATATAGAACTGAGTGCAACAAAGAAAAACATGTTTGATGACAATAGAAACATGGTATATTTGGTGGCCAAATTTATTCTAGGATATATTTGGTGACATGATGATAGGTGCCAAATCTATTCTTTGATAGTTTTACTTCCATATTTCACATAGAGTTTCATCATCTCTTCTGGACCACTATTACAATTTTATAATCCCAATATTATTCTCAGATGTGTTCATTTCATCACTTTTGCTATTTTGTTTTGTTCATTTCTTTTTAAATCATTTCACATTTTCATTTACTAGTTTTAGCTATGAGGACGATCTATTTTTTTTAACAATATTTATCTTATATCTCATGCAATCATTTTATGATGTTGTATTAGAGTTATTTACCCTAGTGCAAGAAACATATATAATATTTTGAATTACATTATACTTGATTTGTTGTTTTTGATATTGTGAATCATTGAGGAACTTATATGTAACTAGTTATTTAAAATCCTCCTAACCCTAAGCACATGCCCCAAATAAAAAAAAATTAATCCATTTAAAGGTTAAACTTGCTTTTTGAGATTTTGAAGAATGAGATCAATATATTTAGTGTTTATGTATAATTTCATAAATTCAAGTGATGTTTTCAGAGACTTAAACTTGATGAACAAAGATGTCAAATCCTTTCTCATGTGTCTATTATTTGCCAAAAATGTATCTATAATCCCAAGAAGAGCTATATAAATTTCAAAATGATATTATCATTATAGTGGAATTCTATGTTTGGCTCTAGTTTTTAGGTTTCACTTTATCTTATTATTTGGACGTATTCTATATTGTTAGCCTATGATAATTATTCCCAAATCTATGTGAAAATCAAATATTCTTGTAAATTTTCCCTTTGTGATTATTACCATGAAAATCAATTCATCAATTAATTTTTTTTATAGATGACAACTTTTGAGCAGAGTGTAGACTAGTTTGGGACATAATTGGGGCCCTAGATCCCCATGTAATTTATCAAGCACTTGAATACCACCTATATACTATATACTACCAGATATATACCAACTATTACCAACAATGGCCACCATCGACCTCAAGGATAACCAATGGCCATTAACAACTTCAAGAATCCAACCAATGGCAATAACCGACCTCACATGCCTTTCCAGAGATTGGAACCTAGGTGGGGCTTGAAATAACCAAGTCACTTACCCAATTCACCCACATCTCAATGGAAAAAAATAAGTTTAATTTTATTATTACATATTTGATTATATTTAATTGCAATGTGTATGGGTAGATATATTGCATTTTGATGTAGAACTACTTTTCCATACTACATTTTTACAAACTCACATTATTTTTCATGTTATTTATCCTTCTAGGGTTATATTTTGCCTTTTCATACGATTGAAATAATTTTTATTAAGGTTTTTTCATGTGTTTTCTTCCATAAGATTAAATTTTATTTCACATAGCATTATGTTTGAACTCATCTCATTATTTTAGGGGTTATTCTATTGCTTGTCTTTGTTTTAACAAAATGGTAAAAAATGGATATTACACCATGTAAGACTATGATAAAAGGGATATCAATTAAAATGCAATAAACTATGGTAAATATGACCTACCTAATGTCGAAAAAGAATAATTGAAATACTAAGCAAGTGTAGATGATAACTAGAAATGGAAAGAGAGAGATAGAGAAAATGTGTACCTTAATTTGACTTACCTAGGTTTTGGAGTTCACTGAGATGTTGGAATAGTGTTTATAGTAGGCATAGAAGATCATATGGGAAGTAGAATATGTTTCTATAAGTGGTATGGAATCAACCAAAGATTGTGACCCTGTGTTGATGATTGTGACCTTATGTATTTTAATTTTATTGTGTTGCTTCATTGACAGATGATGAGTATAATTTTGTTTCACTTGAATAAGTTAATACATAAACATAGTATAAATTGATATCTTTTGTTGTAACCATAATTAGCCACAATTTTTCAAGAATATGTAAATGTGAAAAGTTAATGTCTTTGCCCCTCCTCTTAGGGGTTATAGCTCCATATCCCACACACTAAAAATAAAAGCTCAAAATAGTTATAGTGCTTATGAGTGTTCCCAACCCAAAATAAGAGAAAGTGTGATGACACAATATAAATGAAGATAAAACTCAAACAATGTGTTGATTCATGTGATAAATGTACATATTTATTGATGAGACTTGATAATTGCACATAAAAGGCTTGACTTATAATAGATTTGGATGATAAGAATTAATCATGAAATGAATTTTTGTATATATAGGGATCTTTGGATTCATATTTTAACACATGCACATGAATGTAAAGCTTAGAGAACAATGATAACCAATAATCAAGGCATAGGGAATCAACCTAAGACAAAAAGAATTAACAAAAAAAAGAGGGTCAAATTTGACAAAATGTCAATTGTGACTTGGATAGAATCAATGAACTATTGATTGTGACCCAAATTGAAATAAGGCTCCAAATAGAGATCAAGCTGAATAGAGGATGGATAACTAGAATTTTGACAATAGAAACTGACAAATATAAGTTATTTATGAGGAAATTTCTAGAAGAAACAAGGCTATGAAGAGTCCAATGTGGATGGAAAGTGTCTAAAAAGAGTCAAATGTACATAAATAGGCTAAGTGTGGTAAAACATGATAAAGACACAATGGAAATGGGCATGGTACCAAATTTAGTTGTCTACACAATGCTCCATTTTAATGTGTGTGCATGAACAAATGCATGTATATCAAAGTAAAATATAAACTAAGAACATACATAACATTAATTGATAAATAAAGAGGTTGAAGAATTTGTATCTTGAGATAGGTTCACTCATGTTTTGGTGTCAACAAAATGAGTGCACCACATGCAAATAGGAATACATGCAAGTAGATCAATGGTATCATAACTTGGTGTGAATGTAAAATTGAAATAAGTAAAACTGGGAAAATGAGCATAATAATTAACATACCTAATGGGATGTGAACCATGATGTCTCTTTAGGAACTTTGTAGTTGAAACTAAAAATTGGTATTATATGGTGCAAGGGAAGTACACTAATTATTTATAAGTGAATTAGACATCTGGTGATTAGAATTTATTTAATATCTAGATAGATGGGCCCCATTTTAGGTGAAGAATGGTCCTACACATTATTATTCTCAAAATAAAATGATTAAATGTACCATGTGTAACATAATAAGAACAAACTTAATTGTCTTAATCATTATAAGTATATCTATAACACATGTATGTAATTATATACAAATATCATCATGTAAGGTTTGATAAGAGTATGTAATCTGTGTGAGGATGAGATAATAATATGTGATCTATGCGAGGATGGAAATAATAAGGTTGGGCACACAATTTTTTTGTGCACTTTATGACATTTAATGTGATGGAATCTGTAATTTTAGAGGTAAAAAATGTTACAAGCATAACATTTTTATGATCATTTGGCATGTTTTCATGGCATACCTAGGTCTACATGGATCCCAATATTATGGTCATAACATATGAGTTACAACCATAACAAGTGAGTTACAACTACAATTTTGACCATTCAATTTCAAAAATGATATTCAGATGAAAAGGCTTCGTTCCTCTTCCAATCTTATATATCAATTTAGTAAGCCTCTTATGTCCCTCTTCTAATCACTTATGTGTTGGATCTTCTTCTTCATCCTTATCTGGTGATTTCACTTATGCATTGCTTACATCATCTTTTAGGACAAATCCTCTTCTTTTATCTTCCTCTACTACAATAAATTTTGTCTACACAATTTGAAACATTTTTATGATTTCATCTAGTATTCCATTCATATTTATGAACTACTACACATGCTCACCCTACTCTTTTGGAAACATCTTAAATTTTCGCAACCTTAAGATCTACTACTATGCCACATGCAATCCTACATAAACCTCTTTTACACACGTATTTGTAATTTTCCCACCTTCACAAAGAATGGAAAATGTCAATATCGATCTCTCAATCCTAGTTTTTTCCTTGTTTTGATACCTCATGATGCAGTCACAGTCAAGAGATATATTTTGCTGTGTAACCCAAAAATGTGTAATGGAAATTCACACAATAATAACATAAATTTATTGCTTCAAATAAATATTACACAAAATCAAATGGATTTTACCTTACAATGATTAAACATACAACCATAAATGCATCAAACATGCTTACAAACATTAATCCAACATCGTAGTGTGGTTCCAAATGACTCGACTCCACTATTCCTTATCAAATCTTCACACATAACTACTTGCAGTACTCCTTGTAGCTACACTTAGACTCTTTCTCCAATATGGAATCAGACACCTTTCTCAAGTGTATGGGATGTGTTTTAATACACAAAATCCACTCATTTATATTAATAGATTTTAATAACCCACTAAGGCCACAAATATTAAATGGTCATGACATGTTAAGATGCTCTACAATCATTAACCGCACACAAGTCCTGATTGTAATGTAATACATCTCTAGATAACACATCACATAATAGATGCACCATAACACATCACAAGCCCATTTACCTATTGTTAATGTCTTCACAAGCCTCATCCTAGAACATTAACACTTATCAATACAAGGTTTCTAAATGACCAACATTAGGCTTTAAGAAGTGCAAAAAAAGATATATAGAGGTAAAGTCCATACTTAAGTCTATTGAAACTACACAATTGATTGAAGCTAACCCTAGAAAAGGAATCACTGCATATTATGGCAAAGCATTTATGGTAAGAAACCATCATACATAAGAGACCCATGAAACATAGATAAACCAAAGTAAAAGTGAAATGAAAACAAAACATGTAGTGACAAAAACAAAAACCTGATACTTGTGAATATATCGTAGGCCACCAAATAGCTAAAGATGTTACTGCACTTTATTAAAACTATCTACACATGTTTTTGGTTAATGAAAGATTATGCATGACACATATGCTTCTGCATAAAAAAACTAAGCTCAGACAAAGAAGAGTCAACTTATTAGAAAAAAATTTCAAGAAAATAGAATTGCCTTGATGTCTAACCCTGAGAGTAATTATCTATAGAAAAATGTTTCGTGTATATAAGCAAGCTTTTTAAATTTGAAATTTATAATACTAATATTCTTTTAAGTCAAAGGCTCTCTAGTTGTGGTCAGCATGTGGAATGCATGGCAAGATAGTTTTCAGTTTATAAACTAAAAAGACTGTTCCCTTAGGCTTGGGCTAATCTTCTCCAGCTCCTCTATAAGGTAGGATAGGCTAATCATAGTCCATGATATTCCTTTAGATCTTGAAAAGTACTTATATAGGTTTAATATTTTTAGTAGAGGAATTTGTACCCTCATAGATCTTTCAAACTTACTAACAATGTAGCGGTCTCCTTAGCTTGTTATCAAAACTCCTTCCATCTTACACAAAGACATAAGCACATCGTTGAACTCATCATTTTTCCGATCCATGAGAGTCTGCTTCTCAAGATGTCTTCTCAGATTCCATGCAACTTTATCAAGGACTGGAGATGGCCTAATGGAGCAAGATTTGATCAATTTCATCTTAAAGTAACATATCTCAATATGGTCCCTAATATATCAATTCATAAAGGCTAAATTATAAATGGAAGTGTAAACTTATTGAAAGTAATTGGTTCCAAATTTGTACTAATAGATGCCATTGAGTCAGCCCTTGTTTTTCTGCCTACCCAGCCTTGTGTCACACTATGGCCTTAAATCACCTGTGGGACTTACATTTATTGCATTTTAAGGTTTCTCACCTTTGGATGAGGCCAACCTTTATAATGACCTATCCCCATTGTATCCCAACTATTTCAACTATCGATAAGAATGGTAGAGCATCAATCAATAACCCTCTGTAAATGCTCGAGGAAGTTTATCCTGAAGGTTTACCACGAGGTAATGCTTTAGAACTTGATGTTATATTTCCTATTCTTGAATTTAATTCTACATGTCAATGGTTAGAGCAATTTTGTTTGGTAGGACATTTTGTTAGGAGAATTCCCTCTGAAAGTATGATATGGTCTTGGATTCAAACTAACTAGGTAGCTCACGACATTAAGCTAGAGAGCATCTAGAACATGACTAAAGATTTTTTTATTTTCTACTTTGCCGACCCTTCCCATACAAGAGGATTCCTCTATAGCTCTACCACTTGGTATGTCAGGAACTCACTTATGGTTCTCTCTTTCTGGACACAAGACTTTATGGTTTCACAACAAACTGCTCTTAAAGTCTTGATTTGGGTTGAATTTCCAAGCCTTTCACTCCCCTGCTAGCACTTTATTCACCAGATAACATCCTCCATAGGTCATGTGTTTTGTCATAAACAAAATCAATTCTACTATACTAGATCTTAAAAAGGGTCTGTGTAAAAGTAGACTTTTCCTAGGACCTTAAGGAGTTATGTGGAAATTCAAGTTGGGGATGTGAGGCACTCTCAATGAGTCTTATATATCAACTTTCCTAACACTTTCTTTTGCTGCCAAGCCACAAAATATAATATACATGATTATTCCCTTTAGCTAGCTCATAACAATGTGTCCAACCACTCATCCTCTCCCCCAAGCCTTCTCCTGAAGCTAGTAAAAAACCAATTGAGGATGGATAGACTATGTAAGAAAGAATAACAACTGCTCCAACTTTATAATTTTAACTTCTACTCCCAAAAGAGGTAAGTCATCTTCAAGCAATGGCCCACAAGATCAAGCTCCTATTGAGAAAGAGCCTCCTCAGGCTGAAGCCCCAAAATTGATAGAAAAGCCTAGGGTATTTAATATCACTTTAGCTAATAACATCTTGTACCAAGGTTTTGAGGCCTTTGTGCCTAGTTCTTCTATATTTTCAAACTCACATCCATCCACTCTTCCACTTCTTGCTTGGTGGGATACACCCAAATGCTCTCACAGTCCTCTTCAGAGGGGTGATGAGGCAGAGAAAGGAGAGTACCAGGTTGACCCTACTATGAGGAAGTAATTTGATGATTTTTTAAGTGCTAACAGTAGGCACTTTTTATAGAATTGATATGATGCCTTGGAAGGTTTGGAAATGAAGGACATGTCCCTCGACACCCATCATTTATGAGTTATTTTTCATGGAATGTTCAGGGTATCACAAACCCATAATGCAACTTTGTTGTGCATGATTTCAAAAAGAAGTTTCCCAAGATGGACATTCTTTATCTGCAAGAAGTCAAAGTGGTGGATTTTTTATTGACACCTGTCAGTAATTCCATCTAGCATGATAATATCATTCTACATAGCAATCATGATGCAGGACATGGAGGGGTCATCACATTCATTTCTCCAAGGTGACAATCATACTTAGTGTAATCTGATGTGGACCCCACCAACTAGTTAGTATGGACCCTTTTTTAGCATTGAAATCCATTCTTTTGGTTTTATTAACATTTATGCCTTGAATGATGCTTTGGAGCGTACCCATTTATGGTGGTAGATATCAGATGATCTCTTCAATGCCCATTGGGTCTTATGTGGTGATTTTAATATGGTGGTGTCTCCCAAGGACAAAGTGGGCCACTTACTTATAAGGTGGGTAGTTAGTGAAAGGGATGCATGGTTTTACATGTGCACTAAATGGGGCTTTTATGACCTTAATTTAACCTACTAGCCTGCAGATGGAGTTTGGTTCACCTAGAATAATCTCAAGGAAGGTGCCACTTGGATTTTGAAGCATCTAGATAGGGTAATGATGTCCACCCAACCATACTTCTCCTTTAATAACTATTTTTCCCCTTTAATGCAGGTGCTATCAAATTTTGGGCTTTTTGACCACTCCCCTATTTGATTCAGAGTGACATGGCATTTTATGAAACCCAAAGTCCACAAAATGCAATTCTTCCTTAACACTTGTTTGCTCAAATATGGGCCCATGATGGTGCATATTAGGAGAGTTTTTAATTTGAATCCACATCCTTCCCAAGAATCTGGTTAGATTTTTTGGTGGGATGACACCATCAGAAGGACCTCTCGCTTTCTATGAATCTATGGCCTCTAAATTGCTAAAATTTAGAGACACTCTTACTCTACTACTTCCTCAGAGCTAAGCCACATGGATTTAGCCATAAAAAAGGATGCATTCAATGATATTTTGTAGGTTTGAGTATACTTCTTGTGACATTAAATTAATAATGAAGACAACTAAAATGCCTATGGAACCCAAGTTAAAGCTAGGCTTCATTAGCTCAAGACAGGGGACAAAGCTTCAAAGGAGTTCTTCCAATTATTGTGAGCTAAAAACTCGAAGTAGAAAATATAAGCCATCTTTGAGGCTAGAAATAGATTCACATAGAACCCACATATTGTTCAAGCCTTTGTCCATCATTATCAATAAATGTTCAAATCTCAAGCATCCTCAGCTGAGCATGAAATTGCCATTCAACAATGTCTCACAATGATGTCATGCAAACTCACTCCTACCCAACAAGTGGCTTGCGATAGGCCCCTCATTGTTGATGATTTGTATGAGGTAGTGTCTCACATGGCTAATGACAAATCTCCTAGTATTGATGACTTCCCCTACAAATTCTATAAAACCCTTTGGGACCTTGTGGGTAGTGACTTGCATAAGGTTTATTAAGAAGTGTTTTACTTGCATTCATTGGGTAAAAATATAAATAAAGAAAATATTGAATTCATACCTAAGCAAGGAGATCCTGAGTTGATCTACAACTGGTGGCCCATCACCCTCTTGAATGTCTCTTATAAAATCATTGCCAAGGCTCTAGTGATATGGTTGCACAATATGCTACCTCTCATCGTGCACCCTGAACAAATGGGTTTCATTAGAAGCTATTATATTTTGGATAACAATATAGTAGTCTGGGAAGGGATAGACTGGGTCAGAAGGTCTAAGCAACAAGCTATATTCATCAAAATTAACTTTGAAAAAGCTTATGACCATATTGAATGACCATTCATAATAGTCATGCTTTGAGTGCTGGGCTTCAGGCCCATCTTCATCCAAACCATCCAAATGCTTTTTATAGATGCCTCAACTATCCTTTCCATTAATGGTGTTGCTCTGAGTATTTTAGCTTGTTCTATTCCATTCATCAAGGGTGGCTACTGCCTCTCGCCTTATATGTGCTTACAACTATGGGTTTTGGATATCTTCTTAGCAATGCCCAAGCTAGGGGCCTTGTTAAGGGAATTTATCTCCCTCTAGACATTGTGAACCTATAAGAAGATATTTAATTGCTCAATGGTCACTTTGTGTATGATTCCTTCCTTATTCTCATTGAGGATGAATCTAATATGGATAATGCCTTGCAGTGTCTTGACACCTTCTGCCTGGCTTGTGACTCCAATAACCAATGGAAAAAAACTTATTACTATAGGTAATCTTAGCTCCCTCTATCGACGTCAGCTACTAAGTACAATTGGAAGTGGATCCAACATGATGAAATATTCAATTTTTTTGGCATCCCTTTGATTTTGAAGATTCACCACTTTTGTTATGGTAATATATTGTTGACAGAGTTTCTAAAAAGCTAGAACTTTAGGTGACCAAGTCTCTTTTTTTAGTAGAAAAATTTCAAATATGATCAAAAATTCTTGTGACCACCCATGTGAACTACTTTTCATGTTGGGTGCCTTCTAATAAATCTTAGCATAAGTTAGAGAAATTGCTCAGAGATTTTCTTTGGGCTAATTCCCCCCAAGGTAAAAGATTCGACAGGGTAGCCTGGAAATATTAGTACCTCACGTGGGATGTCAGAGGGATGGGTCTCATTGACATAGCCCGATAAGGAACTACCTTATGTGCCAAATGGATTGTGTGGGACATTAAGGGCCAAGAAGATTGAAAGGTGTTGTTATGAGACTAAATCTCCTTAGGGTTGCCTAAGGGCAAGAAATACTGGAAAGGACTTGGCTTCCCCAATTTTCTCTTCATTAAATCTCCCATCCAAATCATAGGGTCCTTTGTAGCTAAAAGCATCTGGAAGGCATGGGAAAAGATTAAACCATAGCTTCTTTATAATGGTTCAAGATTCTATGATGAGTCATCTGTTAACACCCACTCAATCTAGTTGTTTCTTATTATTAACTTCAATGAAGTGCCCCTGGTAGAGGTCCCTTGGATCAACACTCTCAAGTTTCTCTAAAAGGAAATTCATACTATCTAGGATATCTACTGTAGGCGATCTTACTCTTGGTTATCTTGGGAAGAGGTGAAATCCAAATTTTGGTTATCCAATACGAACCAAGAATCTTACCAGGAGATACTTAACAAGGTGCCACCCTCCATGCTCCACAAAATCTCAATCCACTTTACTCGTCCATGGTGGAAGGACTAGAAGTGGTATGTGGAGACCACGTTTTGCAATTACACTCCTCTGCTTGGCTATGGCTGGCTTACCCCCCATTTGCCTATGGTGCATTCATCTTTTACTACGTGGAACTTCTACTTCAACACTATCTAGGGGGCTTGTGTGGAGCCCAAGCTTACTCATTTTACTTGGTGTATATCACACCTAGGCTTACCTATTAGTAGAAGACTCGTCTAATTAGGAGTTCACCTTCCTATTTGCCCTTTTTATGGCCACCTTAATAAACTTCCTCATCTTTTTTGGTACTATTCCAAAGCTCAAAGGGTCTAGACTTGGATCCATGATATCTTTAGGCTTTATAGCTTGAATTCTTTCTTTAATAGTACATCCTTGTAGATAAACCCATGATGCCCTCTAAATACACACAAGTCTGGCATACTTTTAGAGTGGAGATTCTCTTCTAACTTTGGAAAGAAAATAATAATTCTATGTTTAATAATGTTGCAGTTGATTGTAATGTCTCTTCTTTAAGTAAGTCCTCTATCATCTTTAATGTTCTTTTGCAGATTCAAGTTCAAGCTAATAAAGTGGCAATGGAGCTTGGCCACCTTCAAGATCTCTTCTCTCACTAGGGAGATGCTCCTTGTGCAATGGCTCAGATTCCTTCATCTCCATCCAGGGATCCCAGACTGGAGGATAGAATTGATCTATCACCTCATGGTGGGCATCGTCATAACCATTCTTGGTGGCGTTCTCACAATGATACCCCATACCAGTGCTTGAACCCTCCTAGGTAATAATGAGGGTGGTAGTTGTCACCTCCTTCCCTAATTGGGTAGGATGGTTGGGACACTCCTCCTCCTCTACGTCTAAATGCTTGGGGGACACCCCTTGGACACTGATTGGACATGTTGAACAAGTTTCACAAGCTTTCTCTAGCCATTTTACTTGCTTAGACACAGGAAGAAGAAGATGGCATAAATCAAGCTACTGGTTGGGAGCCTATTTCAAATGGCAATGACTTGTCAAGCTCGATCTGGGGTCCTGATGATATGGATCTTCCACCTTCTGGCCTTGCTCTTACTGATTAAAGTTATATTTTATTATGACTTTGTGACTTGTTCCTAGGCTTTACCTAGTTGTTAGTGGTGCTTTTGTTTTTGGCTCTTAGGCTTTGCCTAGTGTGACATGCTTTACTCTCATACTGCCTATATTTTTTTTTGAGTTATTTATATATTTCTATTTAGTTAATATATGGATATATTTCATCAAAAAAAAATTTACTAATATTTGGAACTTAAAAATCGATTCTAATGTCTAGTGCCTTGCTTAGAGGATGATTCAATGCAAGTTACCTATAATTGATAAGATTAAGTTTATCTAAAATATCACGCTAGCATGCCCATTTTGTAAGAATGTTAAAACTATTAAGCATACACGTTTTGTAAGAATGAAAAAAATATTAAATATGCCTTATGGCCCTGCAAAGCTATTAAGCCCATTTAGAATCAAATTCAACTTGATCTACCTGCACTCTTTGGCTAAAAATTTCTTTGAAAAAGTGTAGTTTTTAAAATTTGTTTTTATCACAATGTAATGTCTGGAATTTTTAGAGAGACTATTCCCAAATATATGTAGAAAAATAAATGTTATTTTTATTAGTCCTTGCCCTGTAGGGTACTATAGCTTTCACTTAAACCAATTAATTATTTGGTTGTAGCCAATCAAAATATTAGAATTAATGTATTATTGAAATAATTCTAAAGTTTGACATCAATTTTTGAAAATATTCTATGGGATGTTATTGTGGAATATTCCATATACTTGTTAATGATTGGCTAAATTTTTTATTTTTTGTATTGCTTATTTTCAAAAAAAGAATGTGACATCACCTTTCTATACCTAACAACACTTATCTTCAAGGACCTCAAATTATGTAATAAAATTTAATATAAATTACAAAAAAATAGTGTGTTTCTATTATAACTAGAATAACACTTAGATGACTCATTCTTAACTTATTATTCTGGAGCAAACCAAATATTTCTAATTTTTTTTACTTTATTTTAATTTTTTAATATTAATAGGAATTATTTTATTTATATAATTTTTAGACCAATTTACTTTGTTTATAACTTTTATCTCTTCATTTTTGATTTTTTTTTTTTTTTTGTAATATTCATTTTTTTGACATTTTTAAAGACATGGATTGCATAAATACAATAATATAGATTTCTTAACATTATAATTATTAATCCCGACTGACTTGAAATTTTATTTTTTGTTATCAAAAAATTGTGTTTCGTAAATAACACTTTCAATTATTGACAAGTTTCTATTCTTATTTTACTATCACAGTCTATATGTAATTTTTAAATATAAATAAAAAAATACATCTACACTTTCTAAGTAACACTATCTCACTCATTACCAACTTTCTATTCTTTTACTAAAAATAATTATTTATATTTTTTAATTAAACTTTCTATTGTGTAATATTTTTAAATTATAAATATTTTATTATTGAAATTATATTAAAAAAAATATCTATTATTATTATTAAAGCTTTTTAAGATTTTCAACTAGCTTACTTTGTCTTCTTGTTTTTATGAAACATGTTCAATTTGATGGTCCATACACAAGTTTTATTATCCTAAGCTTTTTAGGATTTCTAACTCACCTTTTATTAGATTAACACTATATTATAGCATTTCATAATTATACGAAACATTTTTAAATTATCATAATACGATTTTTAAATTATTTTGATCATATTATTCACAATGTCTTCAATCACATGCTTTTAATTTTTTTTTTTTTTATATTAAATTTTATATCTAATTATTGTAAATACTTTTTTCTATTAAAACAAAGTATTTATATTATATTGCAATCTTATAAAATTACTTTTCAATTAAAATGATAGGGACTAGCCATTACATGACCCTTATTTCTTTAATAATATTATTTCATATAAACTTGTTATTTATAAACTTTACGTTGATTTTCTTCTTCAATGACATGCTTTGAATAATGAGATGTATGTCAATCTAATATAATGAAATATTGAATAAACAAGTCAGCAAGATACAACATCAATGCTTGGGCAAATAACTGATTTATTATAATATTTGAGATATTATTTAGTCTTCACTTCTTTCAATGTTTTATGCACCGTATTTCAAAATTACTTGCACAAAAATATATGTATGTTTCCATCTAACGGTCTTTAAACAATGATCGAAATTAAACACGTCACAACCTATGTAAGGTATTGTGACCCATCTCAAAAGTAAACTCCTATTTTAATTAACAAAAGCGAAGTGTTAATTTTTAAAAAATAAATGACAAGAAGAGCTACTTCATGAAATAGCCGTCTGACAAGTTGACAGGGTGTAGGACCCACAGAGTTGACAGGTGTAGGTAGCGATGGTAACCCACAAAGTTGGACCGTGGATGTTTGATAAGTCAAACATCTTTTATGATAAAATAAATTTATATCGTAGTAAGTGCAACAGCACCATTCATCATTACTTGTATATATACTTTGGGCTACTTATCCAATTTCCAAAAGAAGAAAACCCCCTCCACCCCACAAAAAACCAAAAAAAAAAGGTTCATTGTATTTTTTTTTGGGTCCGTGTGTAAGAACAACTACGAAGCTATGTCGGTCTCTAAAAATCTTACTAGATTCTATGTATTTCATTCTTTTTTTTTTGTTTTTTTCTAAATGCATACTTATTTCATTGCTATATTTTTTTCTCATGTTTTCTTTTCTATTAGGTTATGAGATTTTTCATGTCCTCAAATGAATTTTTGGTTTTATTATTATTGTTTTTAATATAAATGGAAAACTAATCTACCAGAATACCCAAATGTCCCATTAATGGCAAGAGGATTCAAGGAGTAAGATCTCTTTTTTTTCATTCTTTTTATTTTGTTTTATAATTTTATGATTTTTTTTTGCAATGTAAAGCTTGTAAAATTTTATCTTTGTGTTATAAAAACTCTATAGATAAATATTAATAGTATTATTGATCGATTTTAAAGGTTAAACACGAGGTTTTAGAAATGATTTAAATGAAATTTCATAATAAAGAGCAAATCCTCTAGTTTTATTGTATTTAGCATGGTTTTGTTGTTCTTGCTTGATTTTAAAAACCATTAATAAGATTCATAAACCTAAGGTTTTGATTTTTTTATTACTGATCAATTGGGATTTTTTAAATGTTTATATTAAGTATTGGATGGCTTAATGGTTTGAAAATACCCCATCTGAGGCCTATTGAATACATGTTGAGCAGGTTGAACAAGAGTAGACGTATTAATAGAACATATGGACTTTTGTCTAGTGCAATTGTGTAAGAAAAGTAAGTTATCATAACTATTGTAAAATACACACACACACACAAACACACACATACAATGTGAATCCATGTACTACAATTATAAGATCAGAGTCTTGGTTTTTTGAGATTATTGTATTTTCTATTTGCTTTCATTTATCTTATATGTTTTTATAGTGTCATCTATTTTTATATTTTTACAAATTACATCTTTTTAAATGTCCATTAAAATCCAAACTTTTTGTTAGTATGATTTGTTTTGCTTATAGTTAAATCCTTACACTTTTCATTTTCCATTGTGTTTGTGTATACAATCTATTGGTGGTTGTTTGTTAGAGCAAACAAATAACATACTCACACATGGTTTCAGGGTTTAATGAATTATAATGTGAGCCTTGTTGGCTTCGTATGAAGTGAGTCAGGGGACTAAGGAGAGAGAAAGTTAGATAGCTAGGGACTTGGATTTTAATTATGCAACATATAGGTAAAAGATGAATGTTACAATTGTGAGTATAGATCTATACGAGAAGAGTAAAGACTTATAAAAGGGTGACGAGAGAAATCACATAATTATTTAACAAAGATTTAAAAAAAAATCCTACACCCAAGAGCTCTCACTTGCCAGAATATGCATCATCAAAATGTATTCAAAGATGGTAATTGGTACCTTTTAGATGCTCATTTAACAATTAGTATTTAAGTATTTTATGTTAAGCACGGAATATACTGAGAGGGGGGGTGAATCAATATATTATATATCTTATTAAAACTTTCCCTTTATCAAATTCCACTTAATCAAACATTCAAGATATGCAATAAAACTCAAACAATAAACATCACACAAGATAGAGAGAAACACCAGATATAACGTGGAAACCCAATGTGAGAAAAACCACGGAGAACAATCTCAAGTATATTTGTGAGAAACAACCCAGAGGAGCACCATACCCCTTTGCCGAGTACCAACCCAGCTACACTTCGTGAGCACCAACCCACAGGAGTTGCAAACCCCTTTGCCGAGCACCAACCCAGAAACAATTTGTGAGCACCAACCCAAAGGAGCACCAACCCCTTTGCCGAGCACCAAGCCAACAACAATTCGTGAGCACCAACCCACAGGGGCACCAACCCCTTTGTGTATACCACACACCTATCTCTCAATGTTGCTTTTTCAACAAATGATAGTTCAATACAACATCTCTTTCCTCTCTCTCACCTTTGCTCTTCTAAGCTAGATATAACAAATACTATTCATCTCTCACAATTGCTCTTCTAAGCTAGATATTACAATATCAAATCAACCTCTCTCAACCATATTATAAATGGATTCTCAAGCCTTTATTTATAGCTTTCCAAATGACCTTTGGCCTTCCCCCTTTGTGACCCTTCAATCCTCATGGAAAATG
This sequence comes from Torreya grandis, assembly GCA_037957365.1. Lineage (NCBI taxonomy): Eukaryota > Viridiplantae > Streptophyta > Pinopsida > Cupressales > Taxaceae > Torreya > Torreya grandis. Next base: position 1,220,835 of record JARHVA010000370.1, read on the forward strand.
GCACCAATCTTGGATGACCCTTCATATTCAAGCCTTTGAAAAGTCATGTGGTGACCCTTCATGACCAAAAATGTCCTTCCCACTTTTGTCCTTATCTTTGGTGACTTTTTGTATTCCTCAAAGTGTCCCTTCATGAGAAATTGTGCCCTTACTCTTTTGTCTTCACTTGGTGACTCTTGGTATTCCCCAAGATGACTCTTCATGGGAAAATGCGTCCCATCATTCTTTTGTCTTTACCCCATGGCTCTTCGACTTCTCCATGGGCCCTTTTTTTGTCTCATATGCAGCTAAAAATATATTCGTTAATATTAAATAAATATTAACTCATATTAGCCAATATATATTTATTACAAACAACATTAAATGCAATGGGGCCTTTATCACCAATAATACTAGACCTTTGACATCAATGACAATATTTCTAACAATCTCCCCCTTTGTCATTGATGGCAACCTCAATCCTGAAACTGCCACATCCTGTCACCTGCACATACTGTCATCTGAAAACATACAGTAACTCCCCCTTATTGTAATAACCTGTACATGTTCTTTGTACTTGTTTTTTGCACCTGTACCTGTACCTATTATTCTCCCCCTTTGACATCAATGGCAAAGGGCCTACCTGGAGCTAACACTTAGCTCCCCCTTAACTGATGCTAAACATCAATGGCAAGAAGTAATAGATATTACTCCCAACTCCTCTCACAGATCTTTGAATGTGTCTTTTGATCGTGCCTTTGAGAAGATATCTGACAATACATATATATTGTTCCCTGTCCTTTGAGCATCTGCAATCAACTCATTTGAATATTTTCTTATAATCTCACAACCTTTTGCATGAAACTTTAAGGTGTATCCTTTATCACATATTTGCATTACACTCAATAGATTATGCTTATAAAACATTCTTAGTCTTGGTTCTACCATTATCCAAAATTAAAGTACCTTTTCGGGCTATCCCGGCAGTGGTTTTATTTTCGAATTTCACTATGCCACCATTGACCTTCTTTACTCTTATCTCCTGTTATATACCTCAAATATCTTCTATCAACGAACCATGGCTGATCTTTATTTCTTACATGCAAAGCTGTTTGCATCAATATAGGATCTTCAAGTTGTCTCTTCTGCCATGAATATTTTTGAACCTTCTTCTTGATGAATGGAGCTTTGAAACTTTGATCCTCCTTGATTGAATTTGCATGAGTATCCTTTTCCTTATTTCTAAAACTGTTAGCTCTTTTTCAACATTCTAATATCTTATGACCATAATCATTTGAAACACTTTTAAAACACTGCATATGCAATAATCATTCTAATAGCCTCAAACCATAATACAAATGCAAAAATTTTCTTCAAAAATATATTCTCTCAAAAGATATACAAATTAATCTACCAACTCACCTTCTTGTCATGTAACATATCCAAGACCCAATAGCATCCACCATGCTTCAATTTTTCTTAAAAGTGTCTCCTTGAAGCCTAGAAGAGACACTCCACACAATAGGGTTCTAGAAATAAATCTCAAGAGATTCTCACATCTCCTCTGTTTCTTCCTTGATCTTCTTGTGTTTTTCTTTTAGAATCTGTTTAAGCATGTCTAACCTTTTTGACTTACTAACCTTATCATTTATGATGTTTTTCTTTTTCTCAACTTTTGCAACTATCTTATTTTGACAAAGCTCATGCTCAAATGTAACAAGAGATTCTGCACAATCCTTCTTATCTGATTCTTTATCTACTATAGCAAGTAATTCATTTTCATTTTTAAACTCAACCTGATCAACCTTTACTATTTTAGGTCTCCAAACCTTAATTTGACTCTTCTCATATCTTTTAGGGGCTCTATAACCTTTGACATACTTTGAAGATCTCTTTACTTGTTTAGGACAAAATTTAGCAATATGACCAACCTTATGACAACAAAAACAAACAATATTTCTCATACCTTTTTCTTGAATGTGACTAAGATCTCCCTTTGACTGATTGCTTCTCCTCATACAGTCTCTTGCCCTATGACCAACATGATGACAAACAAAGCAACGGCCATGAAAAGAATTTGAAAACTTAAAAGCATTGAGTTTCCTGATTTGCTTCTTTGATTTGCCTTCAAAACCTGCATCCTTCTTTCCTTGGACTAATATTTCATCATCTTTCTCAACCTTGATTATAAGCTTCTCATGATTATCCTTTAAAGAACCTAACTCAACCTTTAACTGATTACACTCTTCTTCTTTTGATGTTAAAATTGAATTTGCAACCTCTAACTGATTCGTAAGATCTTGAATAAATATCTTATTTTTTTTTACTTCTATAGCCAACTTAGAATCCAAGATACACACCTTTTCCTTAAGAGCCTCAACCACAGATTTCAACTCTTGATTCTCCTTCTTTAGCTACTTGGCCATCTTATGCTTTTCTTTGATCTACCTTCAAGCTGTTAAACCCATTCTGAAAGAATTTGCTCTGATACCAATTGTTAAGCATGGAATATACCGAGAGGGGGGTGAATCAGTATATTATATATCTTATTAAAACTTTCCCTTTATCAAATTCCACTTAATCAAACATTCAAGATATGCAATAAAACTCAAACAATAAACATCACACAAAATAGAGAGAGACACCAGTATAACGTGGAAACCCAATGTGAAAAAAACCATAGAAAACAATCTCAAGTATATTTGTGAGAAATAACCCACAGGAGCACCATATCCCTTTGTCGAGTACCAACCCAGCTACAATTCATGAGCACCAACCCACAGGAGCTTCAAACCCCTTTGCCGAGCACCAACCCAACAACATTTCATGAGCACCAACCCACAGGAGCACCAACCCCTTTGCCGAGCACCAACCTAGCAACAATTCGTGAGCACCAACCCACAGGAGCACCAACCCATTTGTGTATACCACACACCTATCTCTCAATGTTGCTATCTCAACAAATGATAGTTCAATACAACATCTCTTTCCTCTTTCTCACCTTTGCTCTTCTAAGCTAGATATTACAATATCAAATCAACCTCTATCAACCATATTACAAATGGCTTCTCAAGCCTTTATTTATAGATTTCTAAATGACCTTTGGCCTTCCCCCTTTGTGACCCTTCAATCCTCATGGAAAATGGTGCCAATCTTGGATGACCCTTCATATTCAAGCCTTTGAAAAGTCATGTGGTGACCCTTCATGACCAAAAACATCCTTCCCACTTTTGTCCTTATCTTTGGTGACTTTTCATATTCCTCAAAGTGTCCCTTCATGAGAAATTGTGCCCTTACTCTTTTGTCTTCACTTGGTGACTCTTGGTATTCCCCAAGATGACTCTTCATGGGAAAATGCATCCCATCCTTCTTTTGTCTTTACCCCATGGCTCTTCGACTTCTCCATGGGCCCTTCTTTTGTCTCATATGCAACCAAAAATATATTTGTTAATATTAAATAAATATTAACTCATATTAGCCAAGATATATTTATTACAAACAATATTAAATGCAATGGGGCCTTTATCACCAATAATATTAGAACTTTGACATCAATGACAATATTTCCAACATTTTATTCTCTTGCAAAGATATTTTCAAGATTTTAATATGAGGGCAATGGTTGTCTTTCCTATATGGGGTGTTAGTTAAATAGGTTATGTTAATGATGTCTTACCGTGACAAAATATGAAAGGTAAATTCAATTAAGATTATGTAGTTAGATGATTTCACATATATTTAAAAAATTCTCAATTATTTTATTATGTTCTTGATTTATAATTTGGTACGTTAAATATCTTAAGTAAAGGTTCTAGTTTCTTTAAGTATTGTCATAGATGGTGTTTTCAATAGTGTGGTTTTGGTTTTAGTGCCCAATTGGTTGAGAAATGGGTTCTATTTGTAGATATCATTCATTTTTAGAATAGTAGTAGTTTGCAAGGAATACTTTCAGTATATGTTGATCATTTGTTGATAATTGGGAATCACTGTAGTTGTTTTCATATATTACAAAAAAGGTGTTTCAGAGATTTTAAATAGGGATTCCTTATTTATTTTTTTGACATTGGTATTGATATAGTTTCTTTCATGTCAATTGATTTCTTTTAATTATTTTTGTAGAGTCATATTTCAGTAAGAAATGGATGATATTCTTTGGAAATCAAACATAAAATTTAGTTTGATTAGGCATCAACTTAGTGAAATATTCAATATTCAATATTAGTCTTGATGTATCAATAAAATAATCAACTTAAGTAATAAAAAAATTGAAAGTATAACACTTATTTATTTTAGGTTTTTCATTGATTAGGTATAAATTATGAGAAAATGGCTTCCATTGGTTGTCTTAAGAAGGATAAAAGACAAATACCACTTACTATTGCATTTCGTATCTCTCAAAATTCTAATCAATAATGCCATTCCTGAAATGAAGACTTTGATGTTCATTTACATGAAGAAAACTATGAATCAGATGGAGAACAAACTCAGGAAGAGGAACAAGCATTAAAGAAACATAAACGAACATTCAAGTCCAAATGGAAAACAAGATTTCCATAGGCTTATGTTGTAAAATATTCTAACCGTGTTGAAAGGATATATTGTTCTTGGTGTGTAAAATGTAAGAGAGACTCCATTGCTAAATATGGGAGTGTTTGGTCCGATCTTGGAGAAATTAAATAAAAAATAACCAAAAAACTACATTACGGATATTGAATTTCACACAAAATTTATTAATGTATTATTTCAAGATAATTTTTCAAAGATGATGAAAGCATATAATACTTTCACGAGAAGTTACAACTAACTTACAAGTTTCAACTACCCAAATAACTAAAGAAAATTAATTTAAGATAATAAACTAACACATAATAAAACCTTGGATCAAATATCCAAGAAACCCCCCTTTATCTAAAGGGGTGTAGATGATAAAGATCTAGAGATATGACTATGAAGTCATCAATGAATCTCTGCTACATCTACAAGCTAGCACACTATACATCATGGTACTAATCAAAACTAATGTTACTCCATACAGAAACCTACCCTACAAGTTGTGGCATAAAATACTAATGAACACAATCAAGGCTTGCTCATCCCCTATGATCATCATACAGTACTATAGTAGAACCCAATCAAAACCTGTCCAACTATATCGATCCACATAAGGTCCCACATAGGAACCTATCCAAGTGATTCTCTAGTACTTTATATGGCACATCTCTCATATACCCAATAATGGCCAACATCGCACACATGCCTTTTTTCAATGCTCAAAATGCTAGCAAATCTAATGTTGACTCGTATAACCACTGATGATTGATCAAAGGCCACTATGCAATATTTTCCCCCTATCAAGCTAGAGGTGAGAAGCTATGTAGTATAAAAACAAATTCAAACTAATCTATCTACTCCATGGCATGAATATCAAGGATAAAAAGCCAAAACTAAAACTAAAAATAAAAACACAAGTAAAAAATACTATCCAAATAGTGAACCCATACTCTGAGCAAATAGTGAACTAAGAAGGGAAAATATCCTCCAACCTCTGTGGATCCTCTAACCTTTAGTTGGCTTTGTTTAGCCTGTTAGGTCTTCAGGGACGTATAAACGTTGAAATGTAACACCATCATCATCGACAACATAAGTGGTGGGACACGCTGTTATAATCTTTGTTTGATGTATACACCACATTTTTACCATTTGAGAAAAACTTGGGGTGTTAGATTCCATCGAAAATGCATCTAAGTTATTTACAATGCGTAATTTATTCAAATTATGTAAAAAAATATATTTACTCATGTCAGAATTAAAAATTGCTTGTGATGATGTTCTTAGAAATCTATTTCCATGAAAAATGAGTGGTCATATAATTTGGCCATCGTATGTAGAAGATATGATAGTTTGAAATTTTGATCCTCTGTCAGGGTAGGTAGACCCCTCCTAAATGCTAATTTAGATAAGTTTACTAGTTTATGGGGATTAAAATATCATAGAAAGACATTAAGGACCCCTCTTTGTTTATACTAGTTAAAAATCTACTTGAGTTTAGTTTCTAAAAATGTAACTTTGACAAAATAACATGATAGTGTGTTCAAGATATGGTAAAACTAGTCACGGTAGGTGCAATTTTTTTTAGTTTTCACAATTAATTCAAATAACCCCTTTGCAAAAAAAAGATTTTTTTGGCACTTTTGAGGGTTGAACCCTTGACCTCCTACCCTCAAAGTTTTACACAAAACAGGGTTTTCCAAGTGCTCCAAGAGGATTTACAAAACATAAGGAGAGATTATTACATTTGAACTTGATTTCCCTCTCTATGATAAAAAAATTACTTTTCCTTGTAAAAAATTCATCCAGGAAAACTAATTAAAAATCTGACTCATTGCTTTTATGGAGGGCCCACACACCAAAGCAAAGACTTAATTAAAAACAAAACTTACTGTATCATATCTGAGCTGCAAATAATATGAGTCAATCACTTGCCATATAATTCAGTGTGAGACAACAAGGAAGAATTGGAATCAAAAGAAACAAAATTTATAAATTACATCATATTTATGTAGTATGCTTATTGGGAGCATAAACTTTCTACCAAAATCCTCAATCTGATCTTCTCGCCATGCAATAGACTGTGTCTGTGTATTACAAATACAATCTTCGTTGGAGATAGAAGATGAATTCTTGGAAGCCAACAACTAGTGTGTTAGTTTTATGATTAGATTTGAAACAATCAGAAAATGCAACACAATGAACAATGAACACAACAATATACCCTGGGAAAACCCTCCAGCTTGAAGGGAAAAACCCAGCAACAATATATCTCTTATATATTGAATAATAAGAACAACAATCTATTTTACAATGAATTATCTTACTTTTTCTTCTTGAACAATGAGAAATCACTCTATATATATACAAGTGAGAGGAAAGAGATGCATCTCTTCAATTTCCCTGTCGGCCTCTACCAAACAAATTATGTCTTAAATAATACAATAAGTTGGGCTGGAAGTGGGAGCCTGATGCTGCTCCTTCAACATCAACACTCCCTCTCAGCTAGGGAGGATACTTCCAGCTACATAAGACATATCACCTCATCATGATGTCAACCATAATGGCTACAACAATGCATAGTTTGTACAAGTATTCATGACTTTACATGATATCCACCATGGTTCTTCTAGAGGGTGGAATCAAGGGATTTCACCTTGAACTTCTCTCACAAAGAACTTGTTATCAAGGGATTTCACCTTGAACTTCTCTCACAGAGAAGAACTTGTTATCAAGGGATTTCACCTCGAACTTCTCTCATAGAGAATAACTCGTTATCAAGGGATTTCACCTCGAACTTCTCTCACAGAGAAGAACTCATTATCAAAGGATTTCACCTCAAAATTCTCTCACAGATAAGAAATTGTTATCAAGGGATTTCACCTCGAACTTCTCTCACAAAGAAGAACTCATTATCAAAGCTTTGGCAGCTTCTACAATAGATCTATTATGCCTTTCTGCGACACCATTCTGTTGAGGATTGTAAGGGACACAAAACTCCCTCTTAATCCCTACTTCAATGCAAAAGTTATGGAATTCTTCAGAGGTGTACTCCCCTCCATTGTCAGATTTCATAACTTTGATTCTTTTCCCAGATAAGTTCTCTATAGATTCTATGGCACAACCTTTGTAGGTACCTACATGCTCCTAGTAGAATTTTGGAAGACATGCGACCATCTTCTCCATGATAGGTAGAGCCCAAAAGTGTAGGTGAGTCAATCTTCGATGTCAAAGATCACACAAGCTTGAAGAATCATGTACTAATGCCTGAAGTGGACAAGTGATTAGCCTATAGAGTCTCTCCTATCTAACTCCAATTATAGGCACAGAGAGGCAGCTAAAGACAAAAGTAGTTGATGATTAATTCCAATACTCCCCCCATAATCACAACTACTGCTATTTATGATGCATAATAGATCTCTTTTCAGCTCTGCAAAACTCTTAATTATTAAATGCCATTCTATGACCATTAATACAACTTATTGATGGCTATTGCTACCATCTCACAATGAGTTTCATCATTTACATCCTTCTTCAATACACAACTACTCAGCTCTTTTCAACGCCTTGGCTACTTTCACACTTATGTGGGTTGCTACCGCATCAACATACCTTCTATTATTCCCATGAGGTCCTTAGCTTCAGCTCTCTCCAACCTCAATCTTTTGCATGCTTTAGAATGGTGGTAGGCTTGCTGGTGCTATTGATGTAAGCCTTGATTTTTAGTCCAACCGCAAAAACTCACTTCGATTTCAGACAGATAAGTACAGATTAATGTAGGCTCCTTTCACCAAGTTAGATTGGAGAGTTCCTACATGGCAATACCTGGAGATTTTTTTGAGAGATAGATACACCAAAGGAAATCTTCTCGTCATTTTAGATTTATAAGTAGAAGAGGTGCCTTTGTAGGTCTCTAGGTTGCCAAGTATGATAGGCCCCAGGAATTGTCTATCCATATTGCTGGCACTGACAGTGGTTATCTAAGGTACTATGTTTTCGATAGAAAACATAATAGGACCATAGTTCCCAACTGAAGCTAAAACAAATACACCCTTCTCCATCACCTTAAATGCTATGATGGCAAGGGGATCCTTATGTAATGGTTGGTCAAATCCTCCAAGGGACTAAGAGAGTATATCCATGCCATCTGCCACAGCTTTCTCCATAGCATCAGTTATGTCACTGTCATCGACATCTCCTTTTGCTCCCCAGGGGGCCTTATACATGGCCAATCTAGCATGGGGTGCCATCCTATAGTGGTTCCATTGGCAAACCTAGAGAAATTTGCTCCCATCGCAGCTGATCTAGCAACAGTAGAAGTAGTGTGTGTTTCATGCCCATGCGTTGCTTCATAGCCTCTGAAGAAATAGCGAGCTCCAATTATTTTCCTATTACAGTGTGAGGAATTAAACATCACACTGCTTTGGCACATGACCTTCCATTTTGGGGGAACAGGTCCCAGGCCTCCGTCATGGAAGCTTTCACTCTCAAGCCATATTCTAGTGTCAATGACGCCCATATTTACATTATTGTCATAGTGGGATATGAAGAACAATAGAGTATTTCCCTATAATGACAAATCTGATCACGATCTTCTTTAAACCTGCTCTAATACCATGTTAGTTTTATGATCATATTTGAAACAATCAAAAAATGCAACACAATGAACAATGAACACAATAATATACTCTAGGAAAACCCTCCAACTTGAAGGGAAAAACCTAGCAACAATATATCTCTTATATATTGAATAATAAGAACAACAATATGTTTTACAATGAATTATCTTTCTTTTTCTTCTTGAACAATGAGAAATCACTCTATAGATATACAAGTGAGAGGAAAGAGACGCATCTCTTCAATTTCCCTGTTGGCCTCCACCAAACAAATTATGTCTTAAATAATACAATAAGTTGGGCTGGAAGTGGGAGCTTGACGCTGCTCCTTCAACATCAACATGGTGTAGATAACTACAATTCAAGGGCTTTTGTATGATGCACTTTTTTGGACTGATGATATTCAACATTGCCTTCTCCTCATGCCATACAAATTTATTATCTTCTTTTATTCTTAGCAAAAAGTTAGCATTGCAGGGATCACCATATTATTGAACTTAAGAGAGAAAAATTGATCTCTCTCTCTCTCTCTCATTTCCAAATGTCTTTTTCCTCCTATACTAGTGCTTTGATACCACTGTTTGATCCGATATGAGAGGAATTAAACCAAAAATAACTAGAAAACTACATTGCGAATATTGAATTTCACATAGAATTTATTAATGTATTATTTCAAGATAATTTTTCAAAGACAGTGAAAACATATAATACTTTCACAAGAAGTTACAACTAACTTACGGGTTTCAACTACCCGAATAACTAAAAATAATTAATCTAAGTTAATAAACTAAGTAAATAAACTAACACGTAACAAAACCTTGGATCAAATATCCAGTAAGGAGTACCATCTTTCAAGTCAGTAGTCTAAGAATCCATGTAGAATCAGAGCCTCATAAATTTGCTTCACAACTTTTTGAGGGAGAAAGCAAATGAAGTAGTATTCTAATTACCAAACATGTATAACTAATGATAAATGCTGATAAGGAGAGAATAATATCAATGATTGAAAATATATATTTTGTTGGCACACATGATTTACCTTTAGAACTCTATAAGTTAAATTGTGACTTAATTAGGTATAAGGCTACTCCATACATGCCTCTAACAGATGAATAATCTACATATATAAATACCATATTTGGAAAAGAGTTTATAGAAGCTACAAATGAGGTATAAAAGATGAGATTTTTTATAGTCCATTTTACCTAGTTTTAGTTGATTAAAGTATTGATTAGACTATGGAACAATATTTGATAATTTAAATTACATATTTGACAAATGAAGAAAGAGGTAAATGTGTAACAAAATTTACGCACCTCATTCAAATAAAGGATGGAACAATTCAATCTATGTATGATGTTGTGATAACTCTTTTAGCAAAGATGAATTTGTCCTGAATGAAGTTAGTTGGATTTGGATCTGATGGGGCTTTTACTATGAGGGGTATTCGTGAAGGTTTATCTACTAAGATTTATCGAGATGATCTTCAATTATTATTTATTTATTTCATAACTCATTGAGAAGCATTAGCAACAAATGATGTTTTATCTCATTTTCTAAATCTACAATTTATCAATAAATTTACAAACAAAATTTATTCATGGCTTGGAAAATCTGCTAAAAGACATGGAGCATTAAAAAATCTAATGGAGCCATTTCAAATTAGTAGTTTATAGGTGTTGAAAATTCATCAAATCAGGTGGATCTCTAAAGGAAAGGTCATGGAGAGGATTTTCAAACTCATGCCTACTTTTTCTAAAGAATGGGAGTTAGAGGAGAAAAAAATATATGATTTGGCAAGATTTTTTCAAGTACAATTTCACATCTATTTATTTGTAGGTGTGCTTATTAAGTTAAATAAGTTGAATAAAAATTATATAGAGGATCATGTTGACATTAATTCTATTGGTACTAATTTAGATATTACTATTGACATGTTTCATAGAGATTTCAAAGAGACAAATTTGGAGTAGGTACAATACATATCTCATCTTTTTTAAATAGAGCACAAGGAAGAACTCTTAATTTTTTAGATGGAGCATGTATAATGCATATACATCCATTGATATTTGAGAGCATGCCTAAATCAAAAATATTAGGGACACTAGATGATTGCATTGTATCAATAAAAATTTTTATAGTAAGGTTATTAACTCTCTCGATACAAGATTCACATATTTACCTATATTTAATGCTGATAAGTTTTTCATTCCTCATAATTATTAAGATGAGATGGATGATAGAGACTATCAAACAAAAATATGGTTAACATGTTTATGTGAAAAAATTAGTGTTGAGAACTCACTTATTGTAGATACTATCAAATATTTCGGTGATATAGATAAATTTATTTGTACTATTTACAAATTGTACCAAAAAAAAGATATATTTAAAGCATCGAATCTATGTGGGGGGTGAACCTGAATAGTTTGAAGGGTTTCCATGTTTAATGTAGCTATGTCAAGCTATTCTTATTATTCCAACAAGCACTATAGTATGTGAAAGAGGTTTTTCAAAGTTAAACAAGATAAGGAATGATGACGATCTACACTTTCTTTGAACACATTGGATATGTTAATGTTTCTATCCCTTTGTGGACCTCATGTTCTAAATGAGGTAGATTATAATTTTATTTACAATGCATGTGGAAGTATATAAAAGTGTGAAAGACTCTTTCACTAGACCAATGAATATATTAATACAATAATTTGGAATAAAAGAAAACAAAAACATAGTAACAAATGTAGTCTTTGAAGGAAATTTTTGAATAGAAGTTTGTAACCAACTATATAAGTTAAATAAATATATATTTTATTTATGTGTGTTCGGTTCTTTTAGTTATTTCCACTATGGCACTGAAGCTTCTTCCCAACAAGTTAGCACACTAGCCCTATCACGTGAGAGGTAAGTCTGTTATACTCACCCAAAGTATGCAGTGAAAGACCGGTTCTTGAAGACTTTGAAGCACAATGTTGTGTGTTTGTTCATCTTTAGTAACATAGTTCTTAAAAGGTTACTCAATACCATAATATACCACTATTATTTGTATTGTTTCAAATTTATTTACAAATATAACTAGGATCATCACTACTAATTAACAATAGCAATAAAAGAAAAAGATACCCACAATTTTGAACAAAGACATATCCATCTTTCAACACTTAGAATGATTTTTAACGTAATATGGCTAAACACTGGTTTTTAATTAATAACTTACTAAATTACAAAACAAAGGTTCTATCTCTATTCTCCAAAAAGACCTCTTTACCAATGATTACAATAGGGGTTTTTATACTTGTTTTCCCTTGACTAAGTGTCAACATTCTATCTATCATGGATAAATGGCATACAGACTCCCAACAAGTTGAGAGTCATGGCTCTTACAACTATTTATTATTATAGCCTCAAGCCTCTATGCCCCTAGATACTTACTCTATGTTATTTTTTGGTGGCCAAGTATTCCATTCTTCATGGGCTGGTATAGAACCTCTAATCAGTGCGGTCAAAGTGTCCTGCTTGATTTACTCTTCTAACTGCTCTCGTATCCCTCATGCTCTATTTACCTCACGCTCCCTTAGTATTTCACTTCTTATTCCAAGTCTTCTATTCTCAGGTCCCTCATGACATGTTCTTCTTTTGACAAGGTCCTCTCACATTGGGTCTCCTATGTCATTGTCCTTTCATGCCTAGTAAGTACCACTTCACGATACTCCTGTATGTGGTAGCTTCACTCCATGGTCCTCCTATGCCATGATCCTTCTGTACCATGCTGGACTTGCATCAAAATGGGTAATGGTCCCTCCAAATTACATACCAAAAATAAAACAATACTTATTCAAAATTCAGGGGTTAGCATCACCCCACACTAAGACCTTAGTCCATCCCAGACTAAGTTGCACTAGTGTCTTCCAAAAATTATGGCCCCTTTGCTCAAATTCCTTCTTCAACCTTTCCTAGTGGGACAATGTGTTGAGGACTTTGGCAGTTATTTATTCAATGGCCTCCTTTGCTTCTTTTAGATCCTCAGACTAAATTAGAGTCTCGATCTTTTTCATCTCTTCATCTAGAGTTGTGTTGGCTTCCTTCTAGATATCTTCTAATTCAGAGACCTCCTTGTTAACCTATTCTTAGAGTATGGAAAAACTTGCATTCATTTGTTAATGATGGTTATTTATGGCTTCTTCCATCATTTCAATGTCCTTAAATCATTTTGTGTGCTTGACATGATCTTTTATTAAAAGGGTAGAATTAGTTGCTTGTTGCCTCAGGACCTCCTCATCATGGAGCCAGGCTTCTACTATTTTATTTGGGCATGTTAGGTACACAAAAATGCTATCCAAAATGGGGATGACTTCCTTGACTCTCTCCAAGGTGCTTTTACAGATGTCTGTTTCCATGGTGACTTATTCAGTTATTTCCTTGGCCTCATCTCTAAGTATGGGGTGCTCCTTATTTTTCTTAAGCAATAGCTCAACTAATGTTTGCAACTTTCCAATGGCATCCTTATCCAATGGTACACCATCCATAAGTGATGGCTCCTCTTTCAAAATTTCCTTGTAAATATTTAAAACCCTTACCTTAGCCTCAGGGCCTCTTAGATTTATTGCTTCAAGGAGGCCACTTCCTCGGTTAGTGCTTGCTTTTCTACATATGCTTTATTATACATTTCTATAACTCTATCATGTTTCTTTTACACCATGCACATGTCTGATTCTGACAAAATGTTTCGACACATCATTTCCATGGCTAATTTCAAAAATTCAGCGCTTATCATTATTGGAGAGAGCCGCTATGGATCAATCTTCATAAGGTTTGATAGTTCTAGAGCATCCAAACTAGAAAAAATGCAATCTAAGGGAATATCAAACTAGGCGTCTTCGCTATACATTTCTAAAAGGAAGGACAACTCCTGTCTTGTATCTAGGGTTGTGTCCTTGAGGTGGAAGAGCTTCTATAGATAGAGGTTATTTTCTTCTACCATGAACTAGTATCATTAATGTAAGGTGGACAACCCTCTCTGTTCTTGCTCCCCCTTAGTTGGCCCCTTTCCCCTTTTTGGGTCTCACTCAAGTTCACCCTCTTGATGGATTTTTGAGGATATCTCATCCACTCCCATTGCATCAATATCAATTTGATCACTAAATGGGACCTCTTGAACTGGGGATGGAGTCTTCTTCGAGTCTCATCCCATAAATGAATCTACTCCTAATAGGGGTCTCTTTGGGGTGCTTGAAATGGAGGTTGTTATGGTACTGATCCAGTGGTAGTCTTTGGAGAAGGTGGAGATCAAGGTCGTCATGGAGGTGGAGAAGGTGGGGAAGTTAGATGTGGAGATAAAGGGTTTGGGGTAGGTAAGTGGGAAGGAGTGGAATGAGAGGGTGAAGATGAATCAAATGGTCATGAAGTGTGAGTTGGAGATTAATGATTTGGTGAAGCTGAAAGATGAGGTGGAGAAGGTGAAGGGCAAGGTGGATGTGGTGCAGAAGAGAAAGAAGTAGTGGGTCTAGGGGATTGTGCCTCTACCATCATTTTTCATTTTTGAGGGGCCTGCTACCCACTTATATTGGCACTTGGCTCTGGCTACTTCCTTTTTAGTTATGGTGCTTGGGAGAGCCTTTCCTTGGGGTCTTCATCTTGAGGGTACTGGTGGGGGCTTAACATATAGAATAGCTTGTGGACCTGATCCATGACCAAGATATTCTTAACTTTTATATTGGTTAAGTTCATTTCTCTCCTCTCTGTAAAGTCCTTTTTGTCTAGATACACAAACATTTTTTGAAGGGTATGGCACTTTTCATCGATTCATTCTCCCTGTAGACTGATTGGCTATGCATCATAAATATGGTTGAAAAAATAAATGAAGTAGCACAGAGAAAAGGCATATGGTAGTTTAAACCATGTTGAAATTTCTCTTGAAGGGTTCAATCAAATGTGCACCAAGGAGTATGTTACTTCATAGCAAATTGTGTTTGATTTGTGGTTGGGGGGTAAATCCTTGGGAATGCACTTTTCATTCCTGAAACCCACCTTCATCCAGTCAAACCAATACCTCATATTTAACTTGTATGTTGGGGTGATGTGTTGGGGGCAAGTGAAGGATTCGAAGAGCTTAATGGGGGACTTGTGAATGGGGGGTACACCCACTTCAATGATCTTGAGCTGTAGTCAGGCACCTCAATCTCATAAAAAACTAGCAATAAGAGGATTATTCCCCAAATAAACCTATATTTAGGTATTTTGTATGCCTTCTTTGTGTCTTCAGCAATCTTTTGGGAAAAATACAACACCCAATTATACTATGTGCCCTAAAGAACTTGGTGAGCAATGTGTGGGTGGGACATGTCCACCTCCTTCCATCAGTCGATCCCTTCAACCTTAGTGGAGAGAATCTACGCTATGACTATAAGGGCAAGTTCTTGTAGGTTCTTTATATGTATTGCATGCCCTTATTTTTAGTACATTAGTGTAGTGGTGGTTTGTTGAATCTCTTTCATGTCTGCCAAGTCATCCAACACATTCACTCTTGAGCATTGAAGCCCTATGACTTTACTTATCCTCTCCATGGTGATCTTCATGTTATGCCCCATGAAGTGGATGTAGTCCTCATATATGCACAATAGGAGGAACTGAACTACCTTAGTAGGCCTTCCAAAGTATGGTAGTTCAAAGAGTTGAAAGAGGCCAGCCTTGTCTAGTTGGTTCTTGGTGGACAAGTCATAGACCACTTGATTCCTAGTGTTGGTGGTATGGACTTGATAATAATTTTGCAACTCTACTTAGTTACCCAGCTGATGGTGGTTGTAGTAAAAAAATATTACAATTGACACCTTAGAGACCTAGTTCTCTGCATGCAAGACTAACTCTGGGTATTGCATCTCTTCTATTAAAAAACATGGAGGGGGGATGTTAGGGTGTTTTGTGATGAAGAGCCCTGTGCCTACTTTCCTTGTTTCACCATCTTTGATACTAATCTCTCTCTCACTTATCCTTTTGCACTTTCCCTCAAAACTCTCATGTGTTGTACTTTTGTTCTCTCTTTTGGGTTTTTTAAAGCCTCTTCTCGTATAGGAAACCAAGCTCCTTCACTCACCTCTTCCTCCTCTAGTATGGTTGGAAGCTTTTCAATCTCATAGTATTTTTTTTAATCACATTACCCTCTGTGGTGCTCAAAGGTTAATCCACATCCATCCCACATTTCCAAATGAATACATAGTGGTAGCGTAACTTGCTTCAAGCTTCACTCTTTAATAATGGTGGACCTATAACCTGCAACATCAAAAATCCCCTACTATACATAAATCCAAACTAAACAACCTCTCATGTTGCCTTAGACATAACCATCGCATCTTTGCCAACTTTATAATCACTCTGCTTTGCTTAGTTTTGAAGTAATTCAATTATATCATAGTCACTGGTTCATCATTTCACTTTTTGTTCTTAACACTCAAAGATTTAAGCAAGGTAAATTATAAAATGGCTTCAACAAGCTTATATATGGGCCATTCGAGGGGGGTTACCTCCATTAATTCTTTCCCTCCCCTTGTCACTTCTAGTCATTAATGCATATTTTTTAATGGCCTTTGTACTTTAAATCTTGTAGTGAACATTTAGTGCCTTAACTAATTTGTTCCATCATTCCACTCACATGCTTCTCACTATAACTAACCTTATCACATTAATGGTCCATCCCTTCCCATGCCTTTTTTAGAAGTGGATGATAATTATGTCCCACCTTTTTGATGAAGTGGAAGACAACTATCACCTAAATGGTAGGAACCTTTCAAAATGCTTTAAAGGTGCATTGAATGACTCACTCACCCTTAATCACTTGCATGTCATAAATGACTCCTATGCCTTATGATCATTTCATGCCCACTTGTCTTATGTCTTGTATTCATATGCATGATGCCTTACCCCACACTAAATGAGTTTGTGGTCCTCCATGAAAATAATTGAAGTATAGGAACTCAAAATTACATTAAAGAGTCACATGCCTCAGGGAAACATTTTTATTGAAAGCAATAAATTATAACCTAATAGCCTTAAGCCTTATTGATTACAAAATTTGAGCTAAACAGAATCATAATATGATCAAAACTAAATACCATTATAGTGCTCTAGGAGGAACTGACCATCCATTCATTTTAATCAATAAGCTCTGGTAGGTCGAATGCTATGTATTATGAATAGGCCATCCCAATGAATTTATAACTTCCTAAGGTGGTGCATAAACTTAGAGTCATATGACAAAACTTTCATGCCTAGAGAAAGGACTTTTTTTTTTAGATGGCGATCATGCCATGCTTTTTTTTTACATTTCTTAACATCTTGACTCCAGTGGATAAGGAATCGAGCCTCATCTAGTTTTATTAAATCATTGAGCTGGGTTGTTGAAGAGGCTTCATCATCCAGGTTTCCTACATGCACTATCTGGAGAGATGGAACCAATAACTCCATTGGCATAACCACTTCCTTTCTATATACTAGGTTGAATGGTGTAATTTTGTTAGGTGTTTGTATGTAGTTTGGTATTCCCAAAGTACTACAGATACTCTATCATCCCAATCAGTCTGATAAATATTGTAATTTTTTATCAAAGTGGTACTAAGGTTCTTACTGAAGGCTTCAACTAGTCCATTAGCTTGTGGGTTGTATGGTATCATCTTGTGGTGTACAATCACGAACTTGACCAATAATATGTGAATCATCTCATTCAAGAAGTGGGTGCCACAATCACTAGTGAATCTTAGGGGACATCCAAATCATGTTTTAATATTCTCCCAGATGAATCACATGGTAGTTACTACAATACAATCTTTTATTAGCATTGTTTCAGCCTAGCACATGAGGTAATCAATTTCTATAATGATGTACCAAGAGCCCATTTATTGTTCTACTAGAGTGATAGGCCCCACAAAATCAATAGCCCATTTTTTCAATGGTTCTTAAAAAAGAATAGGGAACAACAATGTAGCATCTCTTTTGTTTGGTTTTCCTACATGCCGGTAGACATCATATTGCCTAACATAAGCCTTTACATCTTTGAATAAAGTTGGCCACTAGAGTCTAGTGAGTAACACGTTGCGCATGGTAGCCTCTCCAACATAATGTCCTCCAATAATACCTTCGTGGACTTCTCAAGGCACTCACATTGTATTATACAGTGGCAAAGCACCTCATCATGATCCACCTTATAAATATCTCTTGTTATGAGTTAATAAGGTGTGGCACATATTACAAGTTACTTTTTCTCCTATGAAGTGAGGGAGTCAGGCACACAACTAGTGTTGAGAAATGGTACCATATCCTCTAGTTCTCTAGGTACCCAAGCAAATTGAAAGAGTTGTATGTCAGGAAGATCATCTTCTATTGAATATTGGGGTTCTCATTTTCAATTTGGGATAAATGATCAGGTCCACAATTGGTCTTTCTGTGCTTTACTATTAAAAAAAACTAGAATTCTTAGAAGAGAACAATACAATGACAAATCCTTTCATGTAGTACTAGCTTATTAACAAGATACTTCAAGGCCTCATGGTTTGTATAAAATATAAATATAGTGGTTAGAAGGTACTACCTAAAATTTTGTAGATCGTAAACCATAGATAAAGATTTGTGCTTAGTGGTGGTATAGTTCCTTTTAGTTTATGTTAGCTTCTTACTCGCAAAGTAAATCAAGTGATCCAAGTTTCCTTCACTTGGTTGCGCAAGTATTGCACTGACTGTCATCCCATATGCATCAACATGGACATGAAAAATCTTTGTCCAATTAGGTAACTGTAGACACCTAAAACTAGCCACCAATGACCTCCAACCATGCTTTTGAACAATTTCCACTTAAAATACACAATTTGGCCTAAAAACGCTAAAGCACATTAAAAGATTTGAAATTGACATATTCAAGTGCCAATTTTGGCTAGAGTATCATTGAATGGGGTAATATAATTTATGGGCCAGCGAACTTTGATCAAATCATTCTGAGTTATAATGCCAATTTTTCACCTAGGTGCTCTGGTTTGATCTTTCCTATCAAATCTCTTGCACAAGATGAGTGCCTTCATTATTTGTTGTTGACAACATCCTAAATGGAATAACAGATCTAATGCATTTAACATCACCTTCCATTTCCAATCTAGTCAAATTTTGGACAAATAATAAGGTATTCTGATCAATTTGAGTAATTTGTGCACAAAGTGCTTAAACATGTTTAAGAGCTAATTAAACCAAATCAAGGCCTAATGAAGAATTCCATAGAAACTTATTGACTACTTGTTTTTAGAAATGAATATTGAATATCTGCATCATCAAGTGACTTCATTTCTTGGGAAGACATCCTTAGGCCATAAATGCCACAAATATTAGGATTCATGCCCTCCATGCCTCATCCATGCCTTCCATGATGCTCTCCATCCCTCTTAATTTCCCCTTCTTCCAATGTCACGATGAGGATAATTATAAACTTAATTTCAAAAATTGAATTAATTCTCAATTACACATCTCAATCTTAGGATGGATGGTTCAAGTTGATTCTAGACATTCTCAAAAATCTATAAATAGAGAGGCCATGAACATCATTTCTATGCTATTTTGGTGCAAAGTTATAATGCACAAATGATTCTAAAATCCATTGTAATTAGTGTTACCATGCCAACTTGATTCCAAGCCAAGCCAAGCCACAAGCCAAAGGTGCCAAGGAGAAGAGGAGATAGCCAAGCCTCATTTGATGAAGACTTTATGAGCACAAGCCAAGCAAGCCACTAAAACAAACATTTTGGAGCATCCAAGGAAGGTAAAAGAAAGTTTTTTTTGCATTTTAGTTATGTGTTTTATTCATGTTTATTAACTAATCTCTCCCTAGTGTCTAGGCCTAGAGATGTTATGCTAGTTAGTGTGTTTCTTTCATTTTGTTTTCATTTTGGAACTAACACCATATTAACCATCCTCTCTTGAGTCAAATTCCTAGATTCACATATGGCATGCTCGGTGGGACAAAATGCATCCCACACATGAAGAAGAACATTTTTCAGCTTTAAAATCTTCATTTGGATCATTAAAACTCTTGTAAATTGATTTTCTAAATTTGTTTTGTTGTTTTCCTTTGTCACGAGTTTACATAGTAACTGACGTCAGTTAGTAAAAATGACATCAGTTGGATAGTTGTCATCAATCAATATTTGTATAATCAATGTTGGTTAGATAAACATCATCGATTAACTAGTGTAACCATCATCAGTTATATAATCGATGTCAGTCACTGTGTGTTTCTTAAAACACAGACCTGAGAGCTCTTTTTTTAAAGTTCATTGTTTCAAACCTAAAAGAGCTTCAAGGCTAAAGGACATGCTAACATTTTTGCTATAGGACCAAGCTTGAAATTTTCTAAAAACATGTTTTAGGTCACCTTTTGCATTCTTAAAAATCAAATAGGAACCTTATTTTGGTGTTTAACAAAAAAATTAGATGTTTATGGTGAATCTTTTCAAAGTTTGCAACTAAGACCAAGGGGTCAAATGAACACCACCTCATTTTCCCTTTGGGCTTAAAAATGAACTCAACTTTTCAAACTCTTTGTATTCACTTAGTTGTTTAAATTAAATTTTTGTTTAAAAAAAAGAGGGATGTTACGTGTATGCTCTTCCATTTATCCCCTTTAGGGAACCCTTGGAATAAAAAGTGTCATTCCTATTACAAAAAGCCTAGTCCAATGCTTAGAAAGAATGTCGTCTAAAACACTCCTCGAAAACTCATCAAAGTTTGGGTGACATTGAAAATGACCCTAAAGTCTTTCTATTTTAGTCTTTTATTTTCATGCAAACTTAGCTTGCGAGTGGGACGCAATTACCTCCCATGAGTTATTTAGGAAAGCTTTGACCCAGGGTTTCATCTCCTAGAATTGACTCCACTTACTCCTTTAGAGTTTCACATGGGACGTATCTACATTTGGACATCGCACTACACTGAGTGAATAACAAGATGTAGTGGTTGTAAAAAAGACTAGACCTTTTCACTATTAGCCAATGCTGCAGTCACCCAATTTCCATGCTTTTCTTTTGAATTGTTTGGTGTGAAAGTCATTATGCAATTAATTCTTCTAAAGACATTTAAAGCTTGATAGTTTAGTCAACCCCACATTGACATACCCTTGCTAGGATTTGGACGATTTTACTTAGTGTATTTTGGTCATTTTTGCTTGGTATATTTTGAGACTAAAACTTGTTTTTTTTTTTTTCAAAAGCCATGTCAAAACAATGCATTTGAGTCAAGGAGGGTAGTGTTATGCTACCCAAAACACGTTAAAATCATTTTGCCCTTTGAGTCTTTGAAACATAGCATTGACCACATCATTTGAGCATGCTGACGCCATTAGGCTGCTCAATTTATTTTAAGACTTATTTCACTTTGTGCCAAAAAAACCATTTGTTTCACACCATGTCACATCAGCTATTTGGACCTCGTTTATGTGCCATTATGCTATCTAATCTTGTCTAGCTTGTTTGGTCAAATCTTAATTTTCAACATTGAGTTTCCTATTAGCCTTGTCAAGTTTGGATTCAAACATTGATTGATTTTTTTTAGGCTTTGATTGATGGGGCTGATACACAGATTTTTCTCTTTTGGGTTACTGTTGAGGCTGGAAAGTGCACCCTGCGGTAGGAAAATGGGTTCCTGCCCTCTCCCTGCAACATGGAAACCCCTCTCTCGCCTGTGGGACGGTGAAGCAGGAGAGGAGAGTCTCTAGATATGGGCTAGTTCCCTCTGATGTATCTTGCTTGTTTCAGGCAGCGTAAAAATATAGATATATAGATATACTGGGGGGGATGAAAAGGGAGAGAGAAAAAGCATGAAAACAAACAGCCTACTCTAAAAGAGGTGATACACCAAAAATGAAAGTGACCTTCCCACATCCACCCTCAGGATCAGACAAAAACATACATACACTCAGATTTGGCAGAAAAGACCAGGTCTCTGGGATGATAGGGAGGTTCTTATGGAAAGCACAAGAAATAGGGACTCACCAAGGTGCTGAGAAATACACACTATAAGTGACCTCACCTGTTCTATACCTCCAAAATAGAACTCTACTCCTGGCAGCAGCAGACAGTGGCACTTTGTAGATCACAGGTTTGCTAGTGTTGAACCTGTGAGAGCATCAAGAGATAATGACTGGACACAGATTAACATTCAATGCATACTCTGCACAATCCATCCAAATAGAGGTAAAAACTATCTTTTATTGATTTAGGTGGAAAATTTGGAGAGCAGTGCTCTTTACAAAATTGGGGAAGGATCCTGATAAATGACCAAGTCTACGTATTTATAGGTAAAGAGTCAAGAGGAGTCAAGTGGCAGCTTGAGTCTCCATTGGGAAGAGAGAAAACACTATAGATGACATCACAAGTCTGCCAAGACCATGCTTGTTGCCTCATTTTGTGTGTTGGTCTTCTCCTCTGGTGGCTGGGCGAGCTTTTTCCTGTGCTCTACAGGTGTTTTTTGTTGCCTGCTATTGTGGGCGGCAAATTTGCCGCCCGCTGTCCTGGACTTCATGCGGGACTTCTATTGGCGTCAGCCGATAAGCTGTCGACCACGGAAATTTTTCTGACATCGATCGGTGCAAGTTGTCGACTGTGACAGTTTTGCCGACGTCGACCGATGTTGACGGCCAAGTTTTCTCTGCCGGCTGCTTCACGCGACAATTTTGCCAGCCATTACTTGTGTGTAGGCGGTCTCCTTTTACCCACCAATGTTGTGGGTGGTGATTTTGCCGCCCTCTACATTTTGTCTGTCCTTCTTTTTTTGCCTATAGTGTTAAATGCCCCAGCTCTTTTCCTCTCTTCTCTTGTGAACGTTCGAAGACTCTGCCTTTTGCTATCGTGAATGCCAATAAATGAGGCCGATGAACCAATGCTCTAAAATGGAGCTGTCGAACCCTGAAGGTGGACCTTGCAACCTGAAATGACTGGCCATGCAAAGTAGGTGTAGGAGGTGATCGAGATTTTGCCTGAGGGGCAAAATTGGGTCAATAAATTGGTGACTCACAGGGGAAGCGTTCCTGCTATGCTTAGAACCTAGCTGCCTTACATTCCATTGGGTGCAGAGTCAGATGGTAACTTTGAAGAGAGTTCACAACAAATTTGATAATCCCAGAATCAAAATACACAAAATTTACCCCCACAACAAAGGGAAATACACAAGGCTAAAAATAACTACCTGTGTAATTGCACTTAGGAAAAATAGGGAAAACAACTGAAAGCAAACTATTATATACAGCTAACCAGGGATGCTCGCATCCCTCCTGGATCGAAAAGAAAATTTATTAAGTCCCCTTCTTGGCGAAGAGACTTATCGTGACAGGCAAGTAGCTGAAAGAAAAAGAGAGATGGTGACTTGCTCTTCTTGCCTGTCACTTGAGTTGGCTGGGAACCAAGTGGATATTCAAACATGCCTCTGATATATACGTACTCTGATTGTTCCTAGAGGCTTGTTAAACGCTGCTCCCTAATATTGGTGCCCCTTACTAAGAAATCAATGGCTATCGGCTCATTACCGTAAGCCTTCTGATTTGCATGATTCCTCTGCAATGTATCATGGTCTGATTTGTTTGCTTCTGCCTCGCTGAAAACTTTGTCAGACTCGTCCTCTACTTCCTTGTGGCCTTCTTGAAGAAAGTTGACTGTGGTGAT
Source organism: Torreya grandis (assembly GCA_037957365.1). NCBI lineage: Eukaryota > Viridiplantae > Streptophyta > Pinopsida > Cupressales > Taxaceae > Torreya > Torreya grandis. The sequence continues at coordinate 1,244,659 of JARHVA010000370.1, forward strand.
GTCTAAAATGGGCTTGCAAAATGATTGCTCATCCCACAAGACTTCACTTTCCTGTTTAAAGCTCAGTTCTTCAAGGCATTCCTCCATGAAGACAGACTTCTCCTTTTCCTCTTTACTAATCAAGCTCTCTAGATTTTCAAAAACATTCCCCTGATCTTCCTCTTTCTCAAGTTCTCCAATGTAATCATCCTCATCAAAATAGAAAGGAATTTCATCAAACAGAGGAGAAGAGAGCTTACCATGCATTTGTTCCTCTTCGAATTGCTGGAACATCTGCATATATGCAAGGCCTGCATCTTTTTCACTATTGATAAGGTCTTCACAAGGAGCATCAATGATGATTTCTTCTTCGTTGTCGCTCATGACAACCTCCTGAAAGACTGTAGATTGGATCTTTTGCCCCTCACCTGCCTCTTGCAAAATAGGTTCTTCTTTGAGAAGGGACGAAGTGGAGAAAACATGTGAGAGAGGGGGCAGCCCTTGAGCTAGAATCGAATGATTCTCCTCCCTCCACTTGATCAGCACTTCATCAATATCAGGCACAGCCTGATAACTCTCTTGGAAATGTGTAGGTGGGGTGTGTTCAGGGATGGAATACACTGTTTGGTCTGAACTGTCCATCACACATTGACTGAGGGAATCTCTCTGAATTCCAAATTTGCTATTCTCTTGGCCAGATCTTCTTGGAAAAGCTTTTCCTTGAGGTTGCCAGTATCATCATAGGCAGGCACAGCTTCAGCGTCTTCAAGGTTTTGAGAAAAACCTCGCTTTTCTTCTTCTTTACTGCCCCATGATTCCACTGTCTTCCCCCAATTCAAGATCTCTGAATTTGAATTCTGCTCTTGTGAACAGGGAGCAACTTCGTTTTCCACAAGGACCGAGGCTCTTCCGCAAGGTCTGAAAAAATTAACTCCCTTTCAAGGAGTAGCTTCATCCTAGCCTCTAAGTCTTCAATTTGTCTGGCTAGGTTTTCCTGGAAGAGTCTTTCTTGAAGGTGGCTAGCATGATCCTCTTCAAAGCTCTGAGCTGGTCCTTGACATTCTTTCCTCCAACTTGGAATTTGCACATCATGCTGGAAAACTTGGGGAGGCTGAGGAATGTAAGGAAAACACTGTTGGGGCGTTGGAGGAGCCTCTAGAAGAGGGACGTGCTGGCTGGTGGTATTATTCTCAATGGAAGATTCTCGATCTAAGGAGTTGAAAAGATTGATCTTCATGGGAGGTTGTTCTGATACCCTCTAGTGTTGGAAAGCCAGGTGCATGGGATTGGGAGCAGCGGTATTTGATGAGTTGGAGTGAGCAAGTGCAATTTGATAAAATGGATTTGATGCAAAAGAGGGGGTTTTATTTAGAGTAGGAGTGGGCACGCAAGGCTGACTGCCTTGGATAGATGGATTTCTCCATTTCGTCACTTCCTCCTTCATGCACTGCAAGCCCTGTGTTTGCCTAGACAAGCACTCCTCTTTATACATCAGCTCCTTTTGATATTTGTACTACTCTTCCAGCCTGTCGATTTCTATTGTCTGCCTCTCAAACTCTAATGCCACTTCCCTTATAGTTGCAGGGCAACTGGGAGAGCTACTTGAGGGGATTCCATAAATATTTTGAGTCTGATCGATATTATATGAAGGAGAACAAAACCCATGATTTTTTGCAAAAGAAGAATACATACAAGAAATGGATGATTTTTGGTGGCACCAGGCTGCTTAACCATCAAATTTAACTCAGAGTCACCAGATGCTGAAGAAACTTGATTTGTCATAACAGGACCAGCATCAATCCTGCAACTCTACTGCGTTATCAACTGAGATCCCACCGGGCGTGCCAAAACTGTTGACGTGCACAGTGCTATATTGGTGGTTCCTCTGCTGTAACAGGATCAACGAGTAACCCTGCAACTTTTTTGATTAAAAACTTGGAGTCCCACCGGGCATGCCAAAATTGTTGATGCTGGAAAGTGCACCTTGTAGTAGGAAAATAGGTTCCTGCCCTCTCCCCACAACATGGAAACCCCTCTCTCGCTTGTGGGATGACAAAGCAGGAGAGGAGAGTCTCTAGATATGGGCTAGTTCCCTCTGATGTATCTTGCTTGTTTTAGGTAGCGAAAAAATATAGATATATAGATATACTAGGGGGGATGAAAAGGGAGAGAGAAAAAGCATGAAAACAAATAGCCTACTCTAAAAGAGGTGATACACCAAAAATGAAAGCGACCTTCCCACATCCACACTCAGGATCAGACAAAAACATACATACACTCAGATCTGGCAGAAAAGACCAGGTCTTTGGGATGACAGAGAGGTTCTTATGGAAAGCACAAGAAACAGGGACTCACCAAGGTGCTGAGAAATACACACTGTAAGCGACCTCACCTGTTCTATACCTCCAAAATAGAACTCTATTGTTGGCAGCAATAGACAGTGGTGCTTTGTAGATCACAGGTTTATTGGTGTTGAACCTGTGAGAGCATCAAGAGATAATGACTGGACACAGATTAACATTCAATGCATACTCTACACAATCCATCCAAATAGAGGTAAAAATTGTCTTTTATTGATTCAGGTGGAAAATTTAGAGAGCAGTGCTCTTTACAAAATTGGGGAAGGATCCTGATAAATGACCAAGTCTGCGTATTTATAGGGAAAGAGTCAAGAGGAGTCAAGTGGCAGCTTGAGTCTCCATTGGGAAGAGAAAAAACACTGTAGATGACATCACAAGTCTACCAAGACCATGCTTGTTGCCTCGTTTTGCATGGTAGTCTTCTCCTCTGGCGGCTGGGCAGGCTTTTTCCTGTGCTCTACAGGTGTTTTTTGCTGCCTGTTGTTGTGGGCAGCAAATTTGCCACCCGCTATCCTGGACTTCATGCAGGACTTCTGTCGGCGTCGGCCAATAAGCTGCTAATCACGACAGTTTTGCCGACATCGGCCGATGTAAGTTGCCGACCGCGGTAGTTTTGTCGACGTTGACCGATGTTGACGGCCAATTTTTCTCCACTGGCTGCTTCACGTGGCAATTTTGCCACCCATTGCTTGTGTGTAGGTGGTCTCTTTTTACCCACCAGTGTTGTGGGCAGTGATTTTGCTGCCCTCTACATTTTGTCTACCCTTCTTTTTCTGTCTGTAGTGTTAAATGCCCCAGCTCTTTTCCTCTCTTCTCTTGTGAACGTTTGAAGACTCTGCCTTTTGCTACCGTGAATGCCAACAAACGAGGCCGATGAACCAATACTCTAAAACGGAGCTGTCGAACCCTAAAGGTGGACCTTGCAACCCAAAATGACTAGCCATGTAAAGCAGGTGTAGGAGGTGACCAGGATTTTGCCTGAGGGGCAAAATTGGGTCAACAGTTACATAAATTTGGTTAATCAATTACCCAAATTTTAAAACTATTGATGGTTTGTTTGTTTAAAGCCTATCCTCATCATAGTTTGTGCCTTTATTTGGGAGAACACATCCTTTATTAAAGAGCCTTTTGTCTTATGCCTTATGCCAATTGATCATGTTTATGTTTGATTTCATGTGTTGGGTTTATGTCAAAGTTGTTTCCAAACTTGTTAGATTAAATCAAATGACATCAACCTTTACTTCAAGTCTAAATTTTGACACCATTTGGCCAAAAGTCCTAGCATATGCCTATTTGTTTGAGCCTAGATTTTGACTCCACGTTTGGACAAAAGACCTAGTAACTCAACTTTTCCCTTTCCTAGTTTAGACCTTGTTTGGAAACTTTGACCTAGACCTTGGACATGCTAGTTTTTATTCAGATGCTTGACTTTTTGTGTATATGACATTTCAAATTATACATTTGATGTTAGATTATTTTATGCCAAGTCTTAGCACAAATCATTTTGGAGATACAACTCCACTTTTAGACCACATAGGAGATACAACTCCACCTACGACCAAGTTAGACCAAGTTTGAATCATTTGTCCTTTGGATAGTTTTTCAGAGTTGGTAGAAATTTGAGGCTTTTTGTTTCAGAGTTTTCATTATTTACTTGGATATGTCTCACTACACTTATGGTGGAGTCATGTACAATCCAACTTATGATAGAATAACTGCACAAAATCCCACTAGAAACCCCTATAGAGAAAGATTTTCTAAGGAGTTTTATTATTCTCCCTACAATACTCTATATGGGGAACATACTCAAAATCCACAAAATCCAAATCAAAACCTTGATTGGTATGAAGAGGCTTGTGAGGAGGACTTTGAAGATCCAACTATAGATAATGTTATTTGGGATACAAATCCATACCCTCTTTGCAATAATAAGTACATGGAACACAATCACGAACCAGCTTATGAGCCAACTCACAACTGAGATGATATGGTTTACAAGGAAGAATTGGATGCTTTGGCTTGTACAATCAATCAAGTTTCATAACATCCTTTTGTTATCTAATCATCGACTACCCCTAACCCTCCTTTGGATTATACGAGCTATCGTGATCTATAATATCCAAGGAATACCATTACAATTCCTAGACCTAGTCCTTTGACTTGTGTGAGCAATCAAGCTCCACAATGCCCCTTCATCATTCCAGGACCTATTCCTTTGGCTTGTGTGAGCAATCATGCTCCACACTAACCCATAATTAACATCTCAATACTTTATCCTTTAGCTCATGCGAGCAATCATGCTCTCTAATGCCCTACCATTATCTAACTGCAAGTCATTCTTTATCCAATACCAATCCCATCCAAACCTCAACTAATCAAATCATTCGAAGACCAAGTTGTGTTCAAAACTAGTATTTTCCAACTCATTAGAAATGAAGGCCAAAAGATCTAACCAATCCAAGATGTTTCTATTAAATCAACCATTTATGATAAGTCAACCTATGATAAATTTCCTATTGATCCTATATCAGTTATCGAGGAGTCTCACTCTGACGAGCCAGTCTTTGCTGAGTTACTTCTTAGTCATTATAATTGCCTTTGGGCAAATCATTACCTTAACCATGTGATTTTTTTTCAAGATCCTCCTATTGATAGACCTGTCTTTGAGGAGTTGTCTCTTGACCTTTTTCCCATCCTAGAGGAGTCCTACTCTGACAAACTATTCTTGTTAGAGCCCATTATACCATCACAGGTCATTACTTATCTAAAACCAAACATTTAACAAGCATCATTGTAACAGAGTACCCATCAGATGAAGAATTAGAATCAAATTCAGGTTCTATTCTTGAACTAACATCAAATTTAGTATCATAATCAAAATCAACATCAATCTCAATAATGGATTCAAAGTCCCTTGAGTCAGAATCAGATTCAGAAGAAGAATATGTTTGTGGTTGTTACAACATTGGTTATGCATGCCTTGCAGATCAATTTGAATACATTTGTGATCTTTCTATAGTTTTTGAGGATGAGTACTTCAACATTGACACAAGTTATCCTAGTATCTTATTTGAGGATTGTGCAGCCTCTCCCCATTCCACAGGCCATTACCATCAACCAATATAGCCATATTATTGACATTTCATATCCCACAACTATCGATTGTGATTGACAGAATCACACTTTATTGAACTACGTCCATGGTGACATAGCAGTTGAAGAAGAACAAGGAGGTTAAGACCACATTCATATAGTAGTGAAACCTTTTTGAAGTTGCTAGGGGATACTCAAATTTAGAACACAACATCTTCTAGTGAAACTTTTTCAGAAGTGCTAGAAGAAAATTGAAGTCAAAATCTAATGTTCATTAGTAAAACCTTCTCGTAGGTGCTACGGGACAATCAAGACAAATTCATTGGTGAAAACCTCATTGAGGCACCAATAGCTGAGCATAAAGTTTTTCATTATTGGATGAAGATAAAATAAAAGATCAAATAAAAATAGCTTCCTATCTATAGCCTAATCAAATGGTAGCTACTCTCAAGCCCAAACAATAAAAAAATATGGTGGCCCTATCGAGAGAACAAGTCTTTGGCCCTACCACAACCAAAGTTATGTTGAATCTGGCATCATCAACATTATGTGTGACTGAAAGTACTGATCTTCACTTTTTTCCCCATCATTATACATTACATATCATCTGTCATTCCATTTCACAATCAAACCTACCATCTATTATTTTTCCTTATTTACCATCCATGGCCACACTTTTCTTTGCAAAGGCTACAAAGATACCTTGTCTTGATGTTTGAAGGAATCAAAATCAATGACCAATGAAGATCACAAAAGCATTTTTGATAACCAAATTTGCATCAAGTTTTTAACAGAGTAGTTATTCTGGATAAGGTGTGAGATAGCAATTAACATGATCGATTATTTTATTTATATCATTTACTGATTAGGACATGCATCTCCCCATCAACAAGAACAATAGAATCAAAAACCATATTCAGACCAAAAACATATACCATATTGTTTCACATTACCATTGCCATTGTTACATATCCATTTGCCATTATTGCATTTCTTGATATTCATGCTATCACTTGGGGATAAACCCTCCTACCATTTTATCCAATCTATCCAACCAATCATTATCTTTAGTAAGACCATACCATCCTCTCATTCCATTCCTATCTAGACCAAAGCCTATTTTTCAGTCATCCTACCCAATCTTGTTTTGATCTTGGTTTATTTAGTTGTTCATGTACCTTTTGTGAGAGGATTCTGATCAAGTTTCACTAATCGATCCAATCCATGTTTTGATGATAGTCTATGAAAGTAGTGTGATAGTTGATCTGGAAAGATATCTTTCATCCTATCAAGTTTATTTATGTGAGCATTGTTCTCCCCCAAAAATATCACTCATTTTTGGGACAACATTTGAACTATTGTGGTCCTATAGACCAAAATTGTCTCTTCCCTTTTCCAAATTTGTTCTAAGCATTCAAATTCCTCATTTTTCAAGCTTCTCAGAAATCTACGAACTCTACAAGATTAAATCTATGGACTCTGTAGGCTTGAATCTATAGACTCTGCAGGCTTGAATCTATGAACTCTGCAAGAAGAAAATCTATGGACTCAGCAGGCTAAGTTCTATGGGCTTCACAGGTTGATTTCTACGGACTCTGCAGGAAAGAAGCAAGCTCTCAACACTTAGGTGATTTCAAAGTTGGTTCAACCGAAAGAGCTCATTGGCAAGCTTCTAAGCAAGGATTGAACCATTGAACCGTTGAACCTTGGAACAATTTGGTTCAATGGGTTCAAAGGTTCAACGTCATCATCAAGAGTTAAGTGCATTTGTCAAGGTTCAAAGTTCAACCACTTCAAGATTCAACAGCTTCAAAACACTTATCAAAGAGAAGAAGGCTTGAACCATTGAACTGTTGAACCATTGAACCACTTTGGTTCAATAGGTTCAATGGGTTAAATAGTTCAACAAGTTCAATGACCAAATGGTTCAACACATTTAGTTCAAAAAGATCAAAAGGACTTAGCCAAATAAAAAGAATGAACTGATTGAACCGTTGAAGCTTGAACCAAAAGGTTCAATGAGTTCACAAGTTCAAAGGTTCAACCAGTATGATGAAGATAAAAGAGCTTAGAAAGAACAAGTGACGGGCAGAGGAAGAACCAATGAAATAATTGAACCTTGAACCGAAAGAGTTCAAAGTTCAATGGTTCATGGGTTCAAAGGTTCAAAGGCAGCCTCAGTCAAGGAAAGAAGTAGAAAATAGGTGGTTCAACGGATGGTTCAACCAAGGAGCGGGAAAGTGATTGAACCAATAAAGTGATCCAAGCAAGAAAGTGATTGAACCAAGGAGCTGAGAAGGCCACCCAAACTGTTGAAACATTCAATCAATGACATCCCCGTGGATGTCAAATTTAAGGTAATAAAATATTTTCTAAGTTTCAAATGTGGCACCAAACCTAAAAACAAACTTAGCGACCAACTGAAGAAGGAGCCGAAAGAGCCGACAAAGCTAAGAATATAGCCCCGAGGGCTCAGATTCCAGGAAAAGACAAAACTGAAAAGGGGAAAAGATAGCCTGGGAGCTTAAATTCCAAGAAGAGACAAAGTTGGAAAAGACAAAAGTGGAAAGAGATAAAAGAGGAAAATATCTATGCAATAGTTATTCTGGTAGCTGGGATAGTCTGCGAAGTAGATTTTCTAGCTTACAAACATTAAGGATGCGGCCTATTTTTCTTCCATGAAGTAAAAACAAAATGGATAGCTGTGCAGATGTCAGAAGGGACAGACCAAATGATCCAGACTCAGGAGAAGACATATGGGATGAAATGACATGCCATAGTTAAGACATCCACCCTATTTTTAATGCATTCCTTTGACAAACTTGGAAATGCATTCAAGACATTGAATGCACAACATGGGTCGTTCTATGGAACAAAGCACCAAGTCTTCCTTGGCTGCTATATATTGTAATCTCTTTTATTGTTTTAGAGAGATCTTTCCCTTGCTAGAAGCAAAACTCTACCCGAATTGAAAGGCATTACTGAGACTTTGAGCTCATATTGTAATTCATATTTCTTTGATTGAATGAGAAAGCAAGTTACTTGCAGACTTTGTGCTTTATAGCTTGTGCTACTTTAAGAGATTGTTGTTATGTCTGTCTTTTGAAAGCATTCTTATTTATTTGATTTAACAAGCAGGACTAGTGGAGGTGATAAGGAAGGTGTCCTGAAGCCAACTACTTTCAGACTTTGTGCTGTCATAGTTGTCTTCAGTGTGTGTTTTTCTTTCTTTTCTATTTCTGTGTAAAGGACCTTGGGAAGACTTTGTGTCCCCATTGTTCTTTGTATTTCACTCTTGGGCAGTCGAAGTGGAGACTTTGTGCTACATTTTAGGCTACTGATTACTCTGCACTGTTGGTTACCAATTATTTACTAGAAAGATTCTTGTTGCTTACAAGAACAAGCACTTTTGAAGGAAGAGAAGTGCCTTCTATCACTTCACCAGGATTTCTACTATCTAGGAAGGGATCTCGCTCTTGGCTAAATGTTACTTCTAAAAGAAGAGAAGTACCTTCACCAATCACCCAAGGTTTCTTCTCTATTTGTTAGCATCATCTCTAAAAAAAGAGAGATGGATGGTTTATTCCACCCTTGTGTCTTACTTTCTACTTATATATATAGTATATAGCCTCCGCATATTTAATAGGGAACCTCCTCTTGATAAGAGGAGAGATTTGTCTCTAGTTGATGTAGTAAAGCTACACACTTGGATGACCAATCTTCCTATGCTGTGGTGATAGGAACTATTTTGGTCACCAGTTAGCTGGTTGACAAAATATTCACCCAACAGTTTTTGGTGACTCTGTAGGGGACACAATAATTTTGTGCAATTTGGAACCTCAAATTTTAGATTGAAACATCACCTGTGTCTTACCCATAATCATTACAACCTTATCCATTACAGACTCTAGCAACTCTGTTCCATGTCTTACCCATTATCATTATAGCCTTACCATTTTCCTCCATCTCCATTATTTTATCTAGCCTGTAAAACCAGAGTTTCTGGGAAAGAGTGCATAGTTTGAAGCCTCAAGCTGAAGCAAGGCTAGTTATTTCCCATTTTTGTTTTACAATTTGGCCACTCCACCCAGATTTTTTATCCCTATTTTTCATAATTAAATCATGGTAGTTCAAGGCCCCTGGGGTAACTCTTTTGGCCCACTTAATCTAACTCCACCTCTACATGAACTTCCATGTAGCATAAAAAAGAACTTGCCCAAATTATTTGGAGATGGGAGAGTTCACCCTGATGAACACATTGCAGCCTTCAACATAGCCTGTGGTGTGATAGGGGTGCAATTTGAAGACGTGGCAGTCAGGCTTTTTGTGGAGACACTACAAGGTGCTGTTGCAGACTAGTTTTACCATCTGTAAGTTGGATCAATGACTAACTGGGATACACTTAAAGCCATGTTCAAAGCAAGGTTCAAGCCTGTAGAGGATGCACATGCTTTGCTGGCCCAACTCACTCAGATGAAGAAGGAACCTCATGAGCCTATGAGGGATTTTATTGCCAGGTTCAACAAGTTGAGGCACAGGATTCCCATGGTTGCCCAACTGACACCTCAGAATCTCAAATGCTTCTTCATCAACTCACAGCTGTCTGAAATGAGCTTTTTGTTGAGATGGGCTAGACACATAGACCTTGAGGCTGCTCAAGACTTGGCTACTAAGCTAGAAGATGACCTTATCGTGGTAGGAAAGATAAGGAGAGATCTTAACAGAGGTAAACCCTTTTTATCTTCTGAATACTCACCCATAGCCACCATTGACCCAATGGTACAAAAGCTGACAAATGAATTGCTAGCCTTGAAAAGGCAAATATCACAAGGTATGTCTTTTGCTCTTCTATATAAAGATATACCAAGGAGGACATTCCCCAATCAGCCACATCAAGGCAATGCTGCCAGAAGTCAAGGGCAACCAAATCATCTTCCTCTCCCACAGAGGAACCTTGCCCTTGAAGCACCTCCAACCAACTCAACAATGGGATATCTAAAAATATAACATATTTCCTATTTCCAACCTGAGTTTGAGCAAGAAAATGATGCTGGTCTCTTCATAAAGGATCAAGAAGAATCAGCTGGTGACTCCCACATTAGTTTCTTGAATTATTAGGATGAACCCATAAGTGAAGGTGAAGTAGATGAGGGATCATACGTAGTATTCACTAGGTCTGAGAATCAGTCAGCCTAGCAGGTTGACAAAGAGAAGATAGAGGAGTGACCCCAACTAGCAATTTTAATTGCTGAGCAGAGAACCCCTCCTTTTTAGGCAAAGGACCCAGTGATTGCCAAAGAAGTAAGTGCATCAAACATCTCTGCACCTTCTACATCAGTCTTCCCCCTCCCAAAAGGATGAACTGCCATCCTCTCTTTCAATTCCATCTCAGTCATTTGCCATGATTGATCATGTTAAAAAATCTAAAATTCAAATGACTGAGTTTGAATCCCTACAAGCCAATTCTGAGCAATTAAACATTGGTGGAGAACTAGGTGCGGGCCTGCCTAAGGCAAAGATTGTGGTTACCCAAACATCAGCCCCTACAGCTCAAATTTTGTTTGAGCCTTCAGGAAGGGGTAATTACTTCTTGACCACAAGGGATGCTCATGTCTCAGCTGATGAAAGTCCCGTAGTTGGCAATTCAAGATTTGACCCAAAAAAGGCATCAAAAGAATTGGTATGGCATAGTACAAATGAAGAAGGATCTTCCATCTATAATGAAGAGAAATATGATAGAAGATCAGCTTCTGATGATGCTTGGATCCTAGAATCTGACAGCAACAATTCTTGCACTAATGTTGGAGCTGAGATTATGTTGATATCTCCTCAAGGAGATATTTTTCCTTCATGCAAGTTACAGTTCAACAACACCAATAACATAGCTGGATGTGAATCTCTATTGTTCAATTTGAAGACTGCTCAGGATGAAGATATCAAACTCCTTCACACTAAAGGAGATGTTGAGCTGATGGTTTATCAGGAGTTTGGTGTTGACAATCAAAGCATGTGCTGGACTAAACCAGTAGAACAAGTTATGATGGTGGACCATACTACTGTATTCTGAAGTTAGTAAAAGGAACTCTTCATAGAGAGAGCAAGGAGTTATGGTTTTCAATTTGAAAACCACATTCTACCATGGAGCAAGAAGAAGAAAAGGCCAACAGGAAGACGCAAAAAATTGTTTTCCTGGTGGAGAGTTCCATTTGCTCATCACTGTTTTTGGGGACAAAATGGTTTCCTACTGGTTTATCAAGATGGCACACCATTTTCACTGTCTCACAGTGGGTGGCATCTGAAGCACTTCAAATCTTGAGGCATCAAATAAGATCATCTATACATATGTATATCTGTATAGTCTTTAGTTTTGTTTTGTGCTTTTTATTTTCATTTTTTGGAGCCTTTTTTTGGGTAGCATGACTCCATAGCCCAATGGCATACTTCAAGGCACTGGAGATTCTAGTTTCTACTCCTCTCAGTTGTTCCAAGTTTTCAACTGAAAGAAGTTCTCCAACTGGAGCCAGTTGTTGTCCCCCAAAAATATCACTCATTTTTGGGACAACATTTGAACTATTTTAGTCCTACAGACCAAAATTATCTCTTCCCTTTTCCAAATTTGTTCTGAGCATTCAAATTCCTTATTTTTCAATCTTCTCAAAAATCTACGGACTCTGTAGGCTTGAATCTATCGACTTTACAGGCTTGAATCTACAGACTCTATAGGCTTGAATCTACATACTCTGTAGGAAGAAAATCTACGGACTCAGCAGGCCAAGTTCTATGGGCTTCATAGGTTGATCTCTATGGACTCTGTAGGAAAGAAGCAAGCTCTCAACACTTAGGCAATTTCAAAGTTGGTTCAACCGAAAGAGTTCATCGGCAAGCTTCTAAGCAAGAATTGAACCATTGAACCATTGAACCTTGGAACAATTTGGTTCAAGGGGTTCAATGGGTTCAAAAGTTCAATGTCATCAGCAAGAGTTAAGTGCATTTGTCAAAGTTCAAAGTTCAATCGCTTCAAGATTTAATGGCTTCAAAACACTTATCAAAGATAAGAAGGCTTGAGCCATTGAACCGTTGAACCATTAAACCACTTTGGTTCAACAAGTTCAACGGGTTCAATGGTTCAATAGGTTCAATGACCAAATGGTTCAACACATTTGGTTCAAAAAGATAAAAAAGACTTAGCCAAATAAAAAGAATGAACTGATTGAACTGTTGAACCTTGAACCAAAAGGTATAATGAGTTCACAGGTTTAAAGGTTCAACCAGTGCGATGAAGATCAAAGAGCTTAGAAAGAACAAGTGACGGGTAGAGGAAGAACCAATGAGATGATTGAACCTTGAACCAAAAGAGTTCAAAGTTCAATGGTTCATGGGTTCAAAGGTTCAAAGGTGGCCTTATTCAAGGAAAGAAGTAACAAACAGGTGGTTCAATGGATGGTTCAACCAAGGAGCGGGAAATTGATTGAACCAGTAAAGCGATTGAACCAATAAAGTGATCCAAGCAAGAAAGTGATTGAACCAAGGAGCTGAGAAGGCCACCCGAATCGTTGAAATAGTCAATCAATGAGGTCCCCATGGATGTCAAATTTAAGGTAATAAAATATCTACTAAGTTTCAAATGTGGCACGAAACCTAAAAACAAACTCAGCGACCAACTGAAGAAGGAGCTCAAAGAGCTGGCAAAGCTAAGAATATAGCCCCGAGGGCTCAGATTCTAGGAAAAGACAAAACTTGAAAGGGGAAAAGATAGCCCAGGAGCTTAAATTCCAAGAAGAGACAAAGCTAGAAAAGACAAAAGTGGAAAGAGGTCAAAGAGGAAAATATCTACGCAATAGTTATTTCGGTAGTTGGGATAGTCTGTGAAGTAGATTTTCTAGTTTGCAAACATTGAGGACGTGGCCTATTTTTTTTCCATGAAGTAAAGGCAAAATGAATAGCTGCACTGACATTAGAAAGGAGAGACCAAATGATCTAGACTTATGAGAAGACATATGGGATGAAATGACATGTCATAGTTAAGACAACTGCCCTATTTTCAATGCAGTCCTTTGACAAACTTGGAAATGCATTCAAGGCATTGAATGCACAGCATGGGCCATTCTATGGAATAAAGTGCCAAGTCGTTCTTGGCTGCTATATATTGTAATCTTTTTTATTGTTTTAGAGAGATCTTCCCCTTACCAGAAGCAAAAATCTGCTCGAATTGAAAGGCATTACTGAGACTTTGAGCTTAGATTGTAATTCATATTTCTTTGATTGAATGAGAAAGCAAGTTACTTGTAGACTTTGTGCTGTTATAGCTTGTGCTACTTTAGGAGATTGTTCTTATGTCTATCTTCTAAAAGCATTCTTATTTATTTGATTTAACAAACATGACTAGTGGAGGTGATAAGGAAGGTGTCCTGAAGCCAACTACTTTCAGACTTTGTACTATCATAGTTGTCTTCAGTGTGTGTTTTTCTTTTTTGTTTCTGTGTAAAAGACCTTAGGATGACTTTGTGCCCCCATTGTTCTTCATATTTCACTCTTGGGAAGTTGAGGTGGAGACTTTGTGCTACATTTTAGGCTGCTGGTTACTTTGCACCATTAGTTACCAGTTATTTACTAAAAAGATTCATGTTGTTTGCAAGAACAAGCACTTCTAAAAGAAGAGAAGTGCCTTCTGTTGCTTCACCAAGATTTCTACTCTCTAAGAAGGGATCTAGCTCTTGGCTGAATGTTACTTCTGAAAGAAGAGAAGTACCTTCACCAATCACCCAGGGTTTCTCCTCTATTTGTTAGCATCATCTTTGGAAAAAGAGAGATGGATGGTTTATTCCACCCCCGTGTCTTACTTTCTGCTTATATATATAGTATATAGCCTACGCATATTTAATGGGGAACCTCCCCTTGATGAGAGGAGAGATTTGTCTCTAGTTAATGTAGTAAAGCTACACACCTGGATGACCAATCTTCCTATGCTGTGGTGATAGGAACTATTTTGGTCACCAGTTAGCTGGCTGACAAAATATTCACCCAACAAGCCTGATTATAACCACCTATAGGAAAATCAATGTTTCACCAGTCTTTCTATTAATTATAACCACCTATGGGCAAATTAATATCATTGACCTATGCCATTATATCCAAGTTATAACCACTTATGGGCAAAACTTGTTTACCATGCATTACTACATCACCTTGCCATTACTATTTTCATTTGACTGGCCATTTTCTAGTTTTGAGAACTTGTTGGGACCTAGTTGGTTTTTTCTCACCTTTTGTGTGGATATAATTACTATAACTTAAGGTCATTTTAGGACTATGTGGGTTATTCTCAATTCATATTGAGGTCACCTCAGTCCCCCTTTCCATATGCTCTCACCATTTTACGAGCAACCTAAGCCAAACACTCTCGTCATTTTGTGAGTAGGTATCTTGTCATTCTCTAAGGAGTTAATATACCTCAAAAATCTAAAAAATATTCATAACATTTCAAAAAATCCAAAAATATTTATCCTATCTGTTGGTTGAATATTTTGTCTATCAACGTACTTGTAAACAAAATAGGTCTGATCAGCCAAAGTAGGAAGATTAGTCATCCAAGTGTGGAAGTTTATCACATCAGAAGGAGACTGCTCTCTCCTCTCATCAAGGGGAGGTTCCCTGTGGATATGCTATTTATATGTATAAACAAAAAATAATACTCAGGGATAGGACCAAACATCCATCTCTCTTTGTTCAGAGATGATTTATACAAAACAAAGGAAAAACTCAAGGGAATGATAGACAACTCTCCTCTTCTTTCAGAAGAACTATTCAGCCAGCCACAAGAATACTCCTGAAAATAAAAGCAGAATGTAACTAAGACTATGATAACCAGCAAATCGAGACAGAGCACAAAGTCTCTACCTAAAATGTTTAAGAGTAATATACGAAGGGCAATGAAAGCTCAAAGTCTTTTCAAAGTCCTTTACACAGCAATGAAAAGAAAACACACTGAAGGCAGCTATGGGGGCACAAAGTCTCTACACAGTTTATTCTTCAGGACACCTTCCTGACCAATTTTACTAATCCTGCTTGTTAAATCAATGGAACAAAAAATAAATCAAGGAAATAGACATAAGAATAGTTTCCTCAACAACAAAAGATATCACAACACAAAGTTTGAAAAAGTCCCTTGCTTTCTTATTCCATTAATAGAATATGATCAATAGACTCAGCACAAAGTCTGAATGATGCCTCTCAATTTGGGCAGAGTTTTGTTCGTATTGTCAAAAAAGAGATATTTTTACAATGAAAGAAAGTCCCTTATATAGACACTTCAAGAGGGACTCGGGAACAGTAATACATCATGATGCATTGGAAACTGTTAGTAAGACAAGTTGGAACTTTGGGGCATTTTACCCATTTGATCTTCTCAATTTAGATAAATAAGCCACACAATTTAAAGATTACAACTTTCAATGTCCACCTGGCGGTCTGATCTTGTCTTCATTGCTCCTCATTTTTTGGTTAATTGAATCGAGTCCTGGATTCATTCTTTGTTTTGTCTTTCCTCGCTTTTTGCTAGTTTTGATCTTAAATTTTGGGAATGCATTCGAGTCTGTGAATTCAAAGGATCAACGGCTATTTCATTGTCTTCAATTTGATGTTCGTGTGCCTGTCACTATGTTTCCAACGGCTAGTCGGCTGTGTTGAATTTGACGTCTTCGGGCGCGTCACCCCTTGGTCCTCTTTCGACTTTCAGCTTTCAGCTTGGTACTTTTCTGGATTGGACTTGCCCTTTCAGGCCTTAAAAAATGGTCTGTGTCAAATCGGAATAGTCCTTCACTTTGACCGCCGAGAGTCCCCCAAAAGGGCACCTACCCTTCAGGGTCCTTTGGTAGCCCTTTGCCTTGGCAGTTCCCGCAGATGAATATTTCCCTGGGCTTTTTATTTGAGGCTTCCTTCGGGCAAATGTTTCCTGCAGACATTTCCTTGGGGAAAATTCCCATGGACAAAAAGTCTGGGGAAAATTCCCGTGGACAAAAGTCTAGGGAAAATTCCCGTGGACAAAAAGTTCACAGAAATGTTGACTGTTCTTTGAAAATTCCTTCGGGGTCCGCGGCCACTTAGAATTCTTTCAGGGTTTTTGTTCGAAGGAATTCCTTCGAATAAAAATCCAAAAGAATTTAAGTCTTAGTCAAATTTTAAATGACTTAAATAAATTGAAGGAATTACCTTTCAGGGTTCTTTGGAAATGACCCTTTCGAAGGGTGCTTTTATTGACTAAGTGTCCTCCGCAAGGGCACTTGTCCTTCGAGAAGCTTCCTTTTGCATTGAACCACCCCTTTGAACTTTGGTGATGAACCATTCTGTTGAACCAATCGGTTGAACCAAAAATGGTTCAAGCCAATGGTTCAATGAATGAAACATGTTGATGAACTAAGCATTGAACCAAATAATTGAACTTGCCTTTGAACCAATAGTTGAACCTGTTCATTGAACCAAGACGTTGAACCAAGTTTTGGTTTAATGGTTCAAACAAAACTTTGAAAAATGTCTTCGAACCTACTGTTGAACCAAAGGATGAACTGAAAGAATGAACCAACTGAGTGAAATAAAGAGTTGAACCACTTGGTTAAACCAAGCCATTGAACTGTTCCTTTGGTTAAACCTGCCATTGAACCTTGAACTCGTTGAACCTTTGAACCAAAATGGTTCAATGGTTTAACGGTTCAATGGTTCAAGCCGCCTTGATTTGGCCAAGTGTCTTGAAGCCAATGAACCAATTGAAGCGATTGAACTTTGAACCTTGATGAAGAGCTTAACTCTTGCCAAAGATGTTGAACTTGTTGAACCTTGAACCCATTGAACCTTTGAACCAAGTGGTTCAATGGTTTAAGTCTCTTTTTGCACTCAGATGCTTGTCGATGAAGATTTTCAACTCAACCAAAGCTCTGAACTAATTTTGGAAAATGACCAAGTGTTGAAAACCAATTCTTTTGACTGAAACCACCTGTAGAAGCCCTTGAACCTATATAAATGAACCTACCTGTAGAATCTAAAGATACAAAGTCCATAGAAATCAACATGTAAAACCCATTGAACTTGACTTGCAAAGTCTGTAGATTTTCTGAGAAGCTTGGAAAATGAGGAATCTGAATGTCTAGGACAAATTTTGGAAATGGAAGAGACAATTTTGGTTTGTAAGACCAAAATAGTTAAAATGTTGTCCCCAAAATGACTGTTACTTTTAGGGGACAACACTATCTAAGCGTAGTTAGTTATCCTCGATCCACCTTACTAGGGCATGGTCATTGTTAGGATGCTTTCTTTTGCTTTTATTTTCAGGTTTTTTGTTTGTTTGTATTTCAGGTTGTTTGTTTGTTTATTTATTCGATTGCCAATTTGTTTGCTTTCAACATTGTTTTCTTGAATCAGTCTATATGTGTTTATTAGGTGATTCTTTGAGCACATTATTCTTGAGTCTATCCATATTCATACATCAACATTGTCATCATGATTTTTATTGTTGGTGCATTATTTTTGAGTGTTTATTAGATCGAGAGTCAGTCTTTATGCATATTTTGGGATAGTCTTCATGGTGTTATATCATGAAGCCTACCATCACATGCTACAACAAATATTAGCTTCAAGAAGGTCTAAAATTAATGGAGCCATATAATTTACTCTTTGGCACCTTGGCAAATCCTTCCATCCCACCTTTGTTAAATTCAACCCATTGGCCATTCTAGTTGTATCAGTGCTAAAAAGGATGAGCATCTCCTCGTTGGTAGGCACAATTGAATCATTCACACTGATCGATATTATTCTTCTATCCGTATCTTTTATCACTTTGCACCCACTCATCTTTAATCTGTATTCCAGGTTATATCCTTGAGTTATGATTGCTAATAATCCTTAACTGGGGCACCATTAGTTTTAGCCAATCCAGGTCTTCTTAATGATTATAACCGCCTATGTGTAAATCATTATTTTAACTTTTATTCCTGATTATAACTGCCTTTGGGCTAATCAACATCCTTTTTACATCAATGCATGCAAGCATTTTCTTATTTGGATTAATCTCAACCACAAATTAATTCCTCCTTTCTTCTTGTTTCTTTTCGAGGGACCATCCATCAACAAATGTGATGACCACTCCCTCTAGGGGGCATCATCATAGGCTTTCCAAAACCATTTGGAGCTTCATTCTTCAACCATCATCTTCTTTTTGTCATACAGGCCATCTCTCATTATTTGAGAAGACATTGTTTTTCCTACGGTTTGCAACATCTTCCCAAATAGAGGTAAATTGTACACACCTAAAACTGGCCACCAATGACCTCCAACTAGGCTTTTGGCTAATTTCCACTTAAAATACAAAATTTGGCCTAAAAGCACTAAAGCACATTAAAAGATTTGAAACTGACATATTCAAGTGCCGATTTTGGCTAGAGTATCATTAAATGGGGCAATGCAATTTATGGTCCAACTAACTTTGATCAGATCTTTCCGAGTGAAAATGCCAATTTTGCACCTAGGTACTCTAGATTGATCTTTGTTATCAAATATCTTGCACAAGACGTGTGCCTTTTTTATTTTCTATTGAAAACATCCTAAATGGAATAATGGATCCAACACATCTAACATCACCTTCCAATTTCAATCTAGTCGAACTTTGGACCAATAACAAGGCATTCTGATCAATTTGGGTAATTTGTGCACAAAGTGCTTAAATATGCTTAAGAGATAATTAACCCAAATCAAGGCCTAATTAAGAATTCCATAAAAACTTGTCCAATATTTGTTTTTATAAATGAATATTGAATATATGCATCATCAGATGACTTCATTTCTTGGGAAGACATCCCTAGGCCATAAATGCCACAAATATCAAGATTCATGCCCTCCATGCCTTCCATGATGCCCTCCATGCCTCTTAATTTACCCTTCTTCCAATGTCATAATGAAGATAATTATAAAATTAATTCTAAAAATTGAATTAATTCTCAACCACACATCTCAATCTCAGGATGGACGGTTTAGGTTGATTCTAGACATTCTCAAAAATCTATAAATAGAGAGGCCATGAACATTTCTATGCTATTTTGGTGCAAATTTATAATGCACAAATGATTTCAAAATTTATTGTAATTAGTGTTATCTTGCCAAATTTATTCCAAGCCAAGCCAAGCCACAAGCCAAAGGTGCCAAGGAGAAGAGGAGATAGCCAAGCCTGCTTTGATGAAGACTTCATGAGAACAAGCCAAACAAGCCACTACAACAAGCATTTTGGAGCATCCAAGGAAGGTAAAAGAAAGTTTCTTTTGAATTTTAGTTGTGTGTTTTATTCATGTTTGTTAACTAAGCTCTCCCTAGTGTTTAGGCCTAGAGATGTTATGTTAGTGTGTTTCTTTCATTTTGTTTTCATTTTGGAACTAACACCATACTAACCATCCTCTCTTGAGTCAAATTCCTATATTCACAGGAACTACAAGATAAGAGTGATAACTTAAGTTTTTTTTGAGTGTTTCAAAGGCTAATTTGCAAGAATTAGTCTATATAAACTATTCATTATCCTTTAGAAGCTCTTTCAAAGGCACGACGATCTCATCATAACCTTGAAAGAAATTTTTGTAGTAGCCCATGTGTCTTAGGAAGGTGCACACCTCACACTAAGTTTTGGGTGCAGTAGATGGATAATAATTGAGGCCTTGGCTAGATCCACCAAGAGTCCCTCTTTACAAATGATATGCCTAAGAGGTACACCAAAAGGTGTCATGAATAGGCACTTCTTCAAACTTAAGGAAATTTGCAACACTAAACAACACTCAAGCATGAGTCTCAGATTGGCACAATGGTCCTTGATCAACCCATATACCATCCATTTATCTAAGTAGACTTGGAGAAACTTATGGATAAAATCTTTGAAAGCCTCAACTGCTATCCGTGAGAACACTACTGAAGCATTTTTCAATTCAAAGGGCATGACCATATAAGTAAAAGATCCCCAATCTATAGCAAAATTAGTATTGGGTTGGTCTTCCTTAGCTATCTATATTTGGTGGTACCCCAAGAACTCATCCATGAAAGACTATACTTCACAACTGGTAACATCTTATAGGATTTCCTTCGTGAAAGGCACTGGTCAAGGATTTATCACATAAGATGCATTGAAGACATGATAATCCACACAGATACATATACACCCATCCTTCTTGATACTAATTGCCATGGGACACACCCAATAAGATTCATCAATGGGAGTAATTAATCTAGCATGAAGCACGTTATCAATCTATTCTTTCATGTACGCCTGAAGTTTAGGGTTCATTTTGTATAGATGTTTCTTCATAGGGTGAGCATCGTTAATCAAATTTATGTGCATCTTCCCTAGAGAAGGGTGAACCTATTTCATTTCACTATAATTCTTCAAAAATACATCCTGATACTCTTTTAGCAACTCAAAAATATGTGAGATCTCTATCTCAGTCTAATAATTTCCAATTGTAGCCATCTTAGGCTCTTGCTCCATGCCAATGTTAAGTTGAACAGTTTGGATGGGCTTGTGATAAGGGGGATGGGCTTGTGATAAGGGTTGTCCATTGAATAACTTACTATCTGAATAGTTTGAGAACTAATACTTGTAGGGACATGTAGGTGATTTGTCAAGGGGTCAAGTGAAGTAGATGCTTCACCTTCATCTACCTGAAAGACTAGTTTTTGCTTGCCCATGCATATCGCTTTTCATCATTCTTTATTAGGAACCTTAGTAGGCACCAAAACTAATTGAATGGGAGGCTCGGTGAATAAGTGCAAGGGTTCTTCAGGTTCCTGATGAATATGTTGTAGGTGATCTTCGATGGGACTAGGATCCCCAACAATTATTTCATACATAGATTGCAGGGTCAGACACAAGTCCATCCTTGGTGATGAGTAAGAAAGTGTTGATGTCATGTTCTCCTTTATTAACTACCAAAACCTAGTACCCATGTGCCTCTCTTCATAAATGTACCAAGGCTATGTCCAAGTGTATAAAGTCCCATAGAGTACATAGACCTAGAGGTACTCAAGTAAGAATGTTTCCTCAGCTCACAATACTATCTCATAAGCCACAAAGTGAGGTTTAGGTGCTTGCATACCACTATAACTTAGTGTCCCTTTGATCTTATTATCATGATGAAATCTATGATGTAGAGTATCTCACAGTTGATCCCAATACAAAAGGCACTCTTTATGAGTACGCCACCTTCTGGTGGTAGTTTCATAAAAAAATGTGATCTAAAGACCTCATCTAATCATTCTTGATATCATAGAACTCTTCGAGGAACTGGACAAAGTTACACACCTCTATTTGTCCTTATAATTGTTGAGCTTCATCAAGTCTCTCCAATAGTGGTCCCTCTAGTGGCCCTCTCATTGCTAAACCCATGAGGTGCATAAGCTTATGACATTTAAGAAGTTGACATGGGATGTTTTCTCCTCTATTTATGGTGCAACATAATCTTCTAGTGAGATCATAGTCATCATGGGCCCAATAGTTATAAGCATTACTTGTAGTATTTGAGATAGATTGGTTGTTTATCCATCAGAGAATACCATCTGGTGTTGGATCATGTTGTTCATCATTTTGAGCAATCATATTATACAAGTTATTGATGTCTTCATCAACTCTCATAGGATCGATATAGGGAGGTCCTTGTGCTTGGTTTAAAGGTATTACTACGTGCTGATCGGTATTCTCAAAGCTAATGTATCAATTTTTAAAGCTCAAATCTACATGATTCTTTTAGCACCAAGGCCTTCCTAGTAAGGCTAGATAGTCATCAACTTCTGCTAACTCCAAAAACTCAAAATCTACTTGAAGGGAACCCCAAGTATGTCAATGATGGCATTATTGAGGACTCCAATAGGATGTGCTTGAGTCTTATTCACCATGAATCAGACATGAGGAGAGGGCTACAGGGATGGAATAGACATTTTTAGCCAAGCATCTTTAGTGAGAACATTAATTTCCATGCCAATATCTACTAGAATATCCCAGATTACCAATCCATTGATAGCAACATTAACTAATATCTCTCCATCTTTTGAGGAAGAAGAATAGGGACTTTCCTAATGTGAAGCATGATTTAAATAATGATATTTGCTTTGCCAATTGAGGTGAAGGTGCACTTCATTTGGTAGGTAGGATTGACCTTTAAATCAAGCACTGAGCTAGGAAATGATGTCTTCACTGAGCATACATTTATATAATTCCTGAAAATTATCCTGCATCACTACAGGTTCAACTTCCCTTTACACTATGGCACACTGTGTGACATCCTTATCTTTGAGGTATTGCATCTTACCTTGGATCTCTCACATAAGTGCCATTATATCTTGAGGGACATCCTTTTACGACTATGCATTAGGGTACTTCCTTGCCTGTGGTTCTTCTTAATGTACGTTCTCATTCAGGTTGGTTGTGGATTGAGTTTGACCCCCACTACGAGTGGTTATATTTACTTATTGCAATATGGGGATGGTCGATCATGTACCCCATTATGGTTTGTCTATGTGAATCATGATGACACCCTTTTCATATGGTCCTTAGTGATGGCTGCATATAGATCAAGACACTCTTCCAATCGATGGTCCTTTTTGTAAAATGCACAAGTTGGGTACTCTAGGCAATACCTTTGATAGTGGTCTAGTGAACCACATTTGTAATAGGTTTTTGGTGGAAATCAACCACTGCCTCATCCTCATCCTCTCCCTCACCCATGGTATCCACCATTGTCTTAAGTATTGGTGATCAAGGTATGGAACGTGTCATGCACTTAAGCTTCATGAATATCATTGATCAGTTAGAAATCATTGGTGTCATGTGTGTAGTCATAAAAAATCTTACAATACTCAAATACCTTAGTGTTTATATCCCATTGCAAAAGTGGACAAGAATGGACATCATGTTCTTCATGACAAATCTCATATGTTTATTTTACTACCATGCGAATGTTCTTACATAGGTAGTTGTTCCTTGTGTTCCCTTCAGTCTCACAGTCGGTACACCAGACACCACTACGTGTCTCATGCGCATTGTTTACCATAAACTTCTCAAGTTTTGATGCCATGGATGATATTTATGCCTCCATAAAGGGACTCATCCCAGTATCCATACTTCTAATTGCTTCAATGTGGAGGGTAGCTTCTAAAGCCTCATGCATGTTTGTGAAGGTTCTTTGTGACAAGGTCCATCAAAAAGATATAAATAATCCTCCCATAAACCATTATGCATGTTGAATAGAATTGTTTTTAAATAAAAAATTAGAAAGTAAGGTTTTGAATCATGCATCATATTCATGTACGCTCTTTGTAAGTTTTTATTTTATGTCTTTCAACACCGCTATACTTTATTGCTCAAACTCACGAATGTCAAATTTCTATAGGAAGGCTGCTTTGAGCTAGTCATAGTCAACCACTACTTGCTGAGGGTTAAATTTGTGATACCATTTGTGCACACACTTTAAAAGTGTGGTTTAAAACTATGTTGCCTTTCATTCAAAATATGTGATGCCACATGCTCTCTAAATTAATTCACATTTATGAACATGCTCAACTGCGTTCTCTACCCCACAATATTTAGGTAAATGCAATGTCATCTCATAATGGACCATAGTGTGTTGTGGTTGAGTAGGTGGTTGCTAGGAAGATCCAGATCTAGTTCCAAGAGGGGGTCCACTTCCTCTAGTGCCTCCTCTTAATCCTCCTCTAGTGCCTCTAGTAGCAGTGTCCATGGGAAGAGGCATAGTAGAGGGCTAATTTCCCAAGTTTGGGCTTGTATCTTAGCCTTGAGGGCCATATCCACCAAGCATCCCTAGATGTGCCATACAATTACCTTGAAGAGGGAAAGATAATGTAGATTCTAGATGATCACCTAATTTCCTAGTTTTAGTCTCTCTTACCTACTCAATTTTTGATTATGTATTATCTGTATCCCAATTATATATATGTATTCTATCCAAATCAAAGGCATGAGCACACACTATGGTGGGGAGCTTGGTTGAATTATCGGGGAATCCAAGAACAACACACCTGTTTTGATCCCACTTGTTAGGATCTTGCTCCTCAAAAAGATCACAATATGATTACCAAATACAAGCAATTAAACATGCGGAAATATCCAGAAGCAGCAAGTAACTAGAATTCACAAATAACACAGAATATGAGAGACAATACACAATCTTGTATTAATACTCGTACAAAAAAGAATACAATAAAGAGACACCACACTCTTCCACCTTACAGAGGCTTCCCACACCTCAAGTGTACAGTAATTCTTCAAGAGTTCACTCTCCTACCAAAAATGGTCCCAACACACAACTCACACACATAATTGGTGTTCACCTCTCCAACCAGTCAGTAATAACCCTGCCAGTACACCAAGCACTCTAAAGTAATTTAAGTAGATCTCCCATGAACTTGCAACCTGTAATTCAACAGACCATACTTACAATGGAAGGATCTTCTTTGCCTTCCTTTTCAACTCATCATTACAATACATGCCAATGGGTCTATAAATAGATCCCAGACTTAAACAATAACTTAGACTCTTAGTTTAGAATAATTATCCACATAGCTCAAGACTCGAAATAGCCTTTACATGCAAACACTCAGTTCAACTAACTCACTGTTCATGCAACGAATAGTTTTGGAACACACAGGCGACCGACGTCGGTCCCTATCTAACTAGTGCTGATCGACATTGGCTGACTCCCTGCCGATGCCGGTTGCCTTCTGTAGACATCATGACCGACGTCAGTTACACTACTAACTCTGGTACTTTTGGAACTTCAGCATCCTCCTCTTTGTCTGCATAGTTGAAGCTTTTAGCTCCACAACCTAACAATCTCCCACTTGCAGATAAACAACTACAACTGTACTTGTACCTGTACATCATCTAGTTTGTTCCCTTGGCTTTGTATCCCTCTTCAAGATCACTCTTAAAGACCAACCACCAAAAAACTTGTGGTGCACCTCATATCATCCAAATCACCTACCACATCCACATCTACAAACCCATGTAGAAAATAACTTGACCCTGCATAGCATGTGCACCTACTGCTGGTCCCTCTAAGAATCCACTGAACTACCCTCCACTGCTTCTTTTCCAGATTGGCTCCAAACTTGTGACAACTCCCACTGCTTGGGAAAACTTAGGTCTAGTACATACCATGCACTTAACCTCATTATGTGAATCAAGACACTGTTCTGTGAACTGTCCAACCATCGGCGTGCTAACTGATCTCACACAATTATCCTGAAACAAAGTCAACCTGTGACCTTCCATGTTCTTAGAACACTCTCATGCCAAAGAATCTTGCTGCTCCCAGATTCCTCATGACACCCCTCTGAACTAGCTTTACCTTTAGTTCAACAACTCCCTGTATATGTAACCCTGCAACAAGCACATCATATAGTAATAGGATAATGTAGCTAATATTATCCAACCTGGTAAAGAGAAACACAATGATCAAACCTCCATTGCCCTGCAACTTACTCAAGATCATATAGCCTGGCCTTTTGTCACACATATCCATTTCCGCTCTTCTTCATCCTGAACATCCATTCATCTCTCAGTGCTTCCTTCCAGCTGGCAACTCCACCCAAAACTCCTTTTTGGTTCTCCTCCAAGGAATCACATCCTTCATCCATGCCAAGCTCCCATTGTTTCCTGGATCTACCTGCTCTGCTTCTTTAATAACTTCTTGGTTCTTTACTATAAGTGAGCAACAAGTAGTGTAAAGAAAGGAAATGATGAATTTGAGGCTTACATACCCTTTAAGTCCTCCATACGGGCGCTTGAGACTCCTTGACAGCTTGTTGTCCACCCAAAATTCATCTTAGTGACCGATGCCGGTCACATCTCAGTCTGCATCCGATTGATGTCGGTTCCATGCGACTACCTCATCACCGACGTTGGTTCCCCCTAATTGATGCCAGTGTTTATCTATTCCTGAGTCATCGACGTTGGGCTGCACATAGCCAACATCGGTCCCTGTCTGGACGTCGACATCAGTTTGTTAACCGATGTCAGTCTCTGTGTTTTTCTTGTGAGAACTGACTTCTATCTGTGAGCTCCTTTTGGATCAAAACCCTGTCCAAATCAACCTTGCTCTACTCAGAATTCTTTTGCCCCTTGTGCTGAACTTTGTCCATCACCTTCTCCTTGAAAACCAAGGCTTTCTTGTTCTTGTCACTAACATCGGATTCCTCAAGAAACGTCACCTTATTCTTCTGCATACAGACATCTCAATTCATGCCTTTCAAATCTAAAAGCATACCCTTTGACTCAAGAACATGCATCTCCTTCTTATTCATGTGACCAAGCCTATTAAGCCACATCTTCGAATCTACAGCTGAAGTAGATAACCCAAAAAGAGAATCAGTAATGCAAGTAGATAGATAACACGTACCTACTTTTTTACCTCTTGCTACAACAAGTGCACCCTTGGTAACCTTCCAAGAGTCCGCTGTGAGAGTTACTGTGCAACCCTCATCACCCAAACTTCTTACAAAAATTAAATTCTGCTCCAGAACTGGGACATGCATGACCTCCTTCAACACCCATGTGTTCCCTGTCTGCAATTTCAGCTTCACTTTTCCTTTGCCAACCATCTGACAAGGCTTACCATCCCCTAAACAATTTTCTCCAAAGTCTCCCTGGACATACTCATGAAAAAATTCCCTATTTGGGGATGCACGAAAAGAGGCACCAAAATCTAAAACCCAAGATTCTACTTTATCTAAGGACCATACCAGAGCATCCTGTGCAACGAAATCTGCAACATCTGCTTCTTCTTCATGTCCTTCATGCTGATCTTCACCCGACCTGCAATCTCTCTTTAAGTGCCCTTGCTTTCCACATTTCTAGCAGGTCATTCTGCCATACCTGGACTTGGATCTCCTGCCTATCTTGGACCTTGATCTCCCATGCTCGATCTTCTCTCTTTGCCTTCCTCTGCCTTCAACACTCAAATCATTCCCTGATGATTCACCTGTGCTTTTTTTGCGTATCTCTTCATTCAAGATCACACTCACAACATCATCCACTTTTAAGATTTTTGAAGTAGACACAGTATTACTAACTGCAATTACCAAACTCTCCCAACTTTCAGGTAATGAGCATAAGATTAAGAGAGCCTTAATTTCATCATCAAAAACAATATTGACTGAATTTAATTGGTTTACCAAACCATGGAAATCACTAAGATGACTATGTACAGATCCACCTTCCAACATTTGCAAATTAAATAATTGCTTCATAAAAAATACCTTATTTGAAGCTGAAGGTTTTTCATATAAATTTGCTAAAGATTCCATCAACTCTACCATTGTCTTAGCATGTGATAAGTTGGAAATCACAGACGATGCAAGACTCAACCTTATAGATCCCAGAGCCTTTCGATCAAGAACCTCCCATTCTTCATCTTTCATATCCCGTGGCTTGCAATCAACCCCACCCAATGGTAAGTACAAATCTTTTTGATACAGATAATCTTCAATCTGCATCCTCCATAATTGATAGTTCTTGCCATTAAACTTCTCCATTCTTAGCTTACTTTCTTCTGCCATTGCTCTACTCCCACTCAAACAGAAATTCCTGTGAGTAACCTGTAATCAACACACACTAACCAGATCTAATCCAACTTGTTAGTATCCCAACCTAAAAGCTCTGATACCAGTTGTCAGGGAATCCAAGAACAACACACCTGTTCTGATCCCACTTGTTAGGATCTTGCTCCTCAGAAAGAGCACAATATGATTACCAAATACAAGCAATTAAACATGTGGAAATATCCAGAAGCAACAAGTAACTAGAATTCACAAATAACACAAAATATGAGAGACAATACACAATCTTGTATTAATACTCGTACAAAAAAGAATACAATAAAGAGACGCCACACTCTTCCACCTTACAGAGGCTTCCCACACCTCAAGTGTACAGTAATTCTTCAAGAGTTCACTCTCCTACCAAAAATGGTCCCAACACACAACTCACACACAGAATTGGTGTTCACCTCTCCAACCAGTCAGTAATAACCCTGCCAGTACACCAAACACTCTAAAGTACTTCAAGTAGATCTTCCATGAACTTGCAACCTGCAATTCAACAGACCATACTTACAATGGAAGGATCTTCCTTGCCTTCCTTTTCAGCTCATCATTACAATACATGCCAATGGGTCTATAAATAGATCCCAGACTTAAACAATAACTTAGACTCTTAGTTTAATATAATTATCCATGCAGCTCAAGACTCGAAATAGCCTTTACATGCAAACA
This sequence comes from Torreya grandis, assembly GCA_037957365.1. Lineage (NCBI taxonomy): Eukaryota > Viridiplantae > Streptophyta > Pinopsida > Cupressales > Taxaceae > Torreya > Torreya grandis. Next base: position 1,273,395 of record JARHVA010000370.1, read on the forward strand.
CTTAGTTCAACTAACTAACTGTTCGTGCAACGAACAGTTTTGGAACACACAGGCGACCGACGTCGGTCCCTGTCTAACTAGTGCTGACCGAAGTTGGCCGACTCCCTGTCGATGCTGGTTGCCTTCTGCATACATCATGACCGACGTCGGTTACACTGCCGATGTTGGTACTTCTGGAACTTCTGCATCCTCCTCTTTGTCTGCATAGTTGAAGCTTTTAGCTCCATAACCTAACATGAATCGTACTTGGTTCCTTGATTCTTGAAGTCTAGCTTAGTTATCCTTCACAAGATAGAAGTGGCAAAGAACATAGCTCAAAAGTGATGGGTTCCTCGTGTATATCTGCCTCTCTGTGGATATTCACAACACTCTTTGACATTTTTTGATCTCTTCCCACACCGTTAACGCCCACAATCCTATATCAAGCTTCATTGTACTTCCATTTTCATAACACTCACTGGCTTGCTACCATGTTGAACCCACAATCTTCAATCAACCTCTAGTCTCCCCTTCCAAGTGTGTGGTTCATGCATAGGGTATTTTAGCCTTCCATGTGTAAAGTTTCCAATCTAAGGTCAATAATTAGATTCTTAACTTTAAAATTAGAAAATGAGAAGTAGCATCTCCTTAGCTCTCATAGAAATTGGAACTTCACCTCCTTAGGACATGAATAGGTGGTCACCGTGTACTCTAAAATGTATTTATTATGAACACCTCTCCACCAATAGTTAACCACTCACATCCAGGGAACTCCAAGTCATGCTAAACTCCTTTGATGTTCAAGTGTCCATGATTACCTTCGTCCAAGATTTTAAGATCATCCCTGAGCATATGCTAAGATCCAAAAATGCAAGAGAACTGGGACGTCTAAAAAAAATCTCATATAGAGAGCTGTTTTCTACCCACTGTCATGTAGAAATTCTTGGTTCAAGATACAAAACCACAAAGTTGCCTTTGACACTGGGAACCCATTCTTCAATATTCTCTAATGTAACATGCTCAAATATTTCCCATGATTATGATTTAATTACTTTAGGTCTTGACAACAAAACCAAAATGTTGGGTTCTTTTAGTTAGTACCACTACAACATTGAAGCTTCTCCCCAATAAGCTAGCATACTGGCCCTATCACGTGAGAGGTAAGTCTCTTGCACTCACCTAAAGCATGTAATGAAAGGCTAGTTCTCAAAGACTTTAAAGTACAATGTTGTGTGCTTATTCATCTTTAGTAACATAGATATTAAAAGGTTACTCAATATGATAATATACCACTATTATCCATATTGTTCCAGATTTAATTACCAATATAACTAGGATCATCACTACTATTTAACAATAGAAATAAAAGAAAAATATACCCATGACTTTGAATAAAGACATATCCATCTTTCAACACTTAGAATGATTTGTAACACAATATGGATAAACACTGGTTTTTTATTAATAGCTTACTGAATTACAAAATAAAGGTTCTATCTCTATTCTCCAAAAAGACCTCTTCGTAAATGATTACAATAAGGGTTTTTATACTTGTTTTGCCCTGACCAAGTGTCAAGATTTTATCTATCATGGACAAATGACACACAAACTCCCAACAAGCTGAGAGTCATGGCTCTTACAACTAGTTATTCCTATAGACTCGGGCCTCTACGCCCATAGCTACTTACTCTATATTATTTTTTGGCAACCAAGTATTATGTTTCTCGTGAGCTGGTATAGAACCTTCAATTGGTGGGGTCAAAGTGTCCTACTTGAGTTGCTCTTTTAACTGCTCCTGCATCCCTCATGTTCCACTTCCCTCGTGCTCCCCTAGTCTTCTAGTTTTTATTTTGAGCCCTTTGTTCTTGGGTCCCTCGTGACATGTTCTTCCTTTGATTGGGTCATCTCACATTGGGTTTCCTATGCCATTGTCCTTTCATGCTTGGCAATTTCCATGCCATAATACTCCTACATGTGGTAGCTTCACACCATGGTCCTCCCGTACCATGGTCCTTTCGTGCCATGATGAACTTGTGTCAAAATGGACAATGGTACCTCCACGTTGTACGCCAAAAATGAAATATTACTTATTCAAAATTCAGGGGTCAACATTGTGTGTTTAAAACTTTATCTAATAAATTGGTATTGAAGCTTTTATATTTATAACAAATTGGTATCGAAGTACATTGTTTTTTAATTTATTACCAACTAATTTGCATTAGAGTTGTTGTTGTTCATTTCTGGGGTTCATGAACAATAATAGTTCTAATGGAAACATGTTGTTTAATACATGCTCATTGCAAAGCACACTGTTTTAAAATTATTTACCAACATATTATGGTCTCATCAATAAACAATTCTAGATTCTATACAAAAGTAACTTCAGAGTTGATATAAAAATAATCTTAAAGTCACACATGTAGCTCTGTAGTTCATAATTTTAGTGACATGTGTACTTAATTTACTCTTGTCAATTTGAAGTAAAACTATTTTTTACAACTTTTCATCACCGAAGTGGTGGATGAATAAATATCCTTCAACTTGAAATTAAGACCAACCCTTCAAATTTTATCATTACTTGGAAGCTCTGTTAATCTCAATTGTATTGATGTGTTTGATTGCATTTCATGTGAAGGAGGCAGAATTTAATGCTAAGTGCTAGTTTGTCCTACTAGGTTGTATGCAAAATATAATATTGAATCCCTTAATCTTTTTAAATATCCTCAATTTTTGCGTATTTCCCCCACAATACATTTGTTTAGTTTCGGTTTCAATTGATTTGGGGTTGATTGTAATCAGTTGGGTTTTTTTGCGATTTGATATTTAGATGATGGTTCAAGCCTAGTATTCAATAAAAATGAGTGCCACATGAATATAGATTTTCTTTTAGCTCATTGCCTTTTGTTATCTTATGTTTTGGAGGTGAAGAAGTAGTCTGGGATATTTAAGGGCCAAATTAGAGGAGTCCATGGGGAATTGCTTCAAAAGCTATCACTTACAGAATGGCTTGCCGACATGAAATCTCCCTATTGTAGCTTAGTTATATATTTTATTTCACAATGATATGTATTATCAGTGTAGACTATACACTATATATATGAATTGAAAATTACATGAAGGAAACCCTCTTTTGATGTACGTTGATGATGTCACAATGGTTGGGAGAAGGTTAAAGTATCAAAATGTTAGTTTCATCACAACTGTAATAATAAATATGATCAATGAAGGATATAATTTGAATTGTGGAAGAGGGATTCATTGCTCATTCAACACTTGATAAATGACTAAGGATGACCTTGTATATATATATATGGTTCTCTAGGACATGAAAGGGGTTATGGGCAATCATGGAAAATAGAAACAAGTAAAATCAAAGGGGCAAAAAATTAGGGCAAGGCAGATGGACCCAAAATAACACAAGGATGGATTTAAGGTACCACCAAATCCTTATGAGAAAGATTCGACAATTCACTTTTAATAGTCAAATTTGTCCTTCGAAAAATAGATGTCCATAATGAGGGAAAACAATGCAGAGGATCAATAAATAAGGCTTAAGTGTTGATAAATAAGGCTCAAATGCTAAAAAGATGGATACAGAAGACATCAAAAGGACTCAAAGGCTAGAGAAAGTCTAGTGAGGGTAGGGACTGCCCAAAACTACTAACAAATACCCAAGTAGACCAAATATGATAAAATAGAAAAATGACATAATGAAAATAGGTTTTGTACTAAATTTAGGTGTTTATAGAACCGTGCAGTATATATGATGGGTATAAGATTCTTATTTATACTTGTATGTGTTGTTACTTTTTCTTGTATGATTATAATTTATTAGTGTCTCTAACTCGTAATTGTAAGAAAATGTTTTTTTTATTAATAATTATTAACGTAACTTTGTGTGCATGTTGGTTGACATATTAAATATAGTTATTCCCAACATTGAGGTTATGGCTTTTGCAAATAGATCTTCCTCCTCACTAATTAAGAGAGAGTCACCAAATGATTATGTTAGTATAAAAGTAAAAGCTAAACTAACACAAACATTATAATCAAAATGGAATGTAATAGGACTATCTAGAGGTTTGGTGCCTATTATAAAAAAATCTCAAGAGCGTGAAAGATTCCAAATTAAATAAAAAGGACAAACAAACATTTAAAATAATTTTTTTAAAAAACAAATTAATATTGGGACTAGAAAAACTTTAACATTGTAATCTAAAAGTACATGTAAATAGATTCCCAAACTATTTCTCTGTGGTTAAAACACTTATTATTTTATAATAATATATCATTAGAAATTTTTTAATACTTACATAGTTATATTTATATTTTCGATAATTAAATATAATCATTTTTTAATTAATTATATCAAATATAACATAAAATTTTGAACATTTCGTTGCTAGCATTTAATATACAATATTGAACAAATAATTATCATTAAAAAAGATTAAAAACATACAAGACTAATTGTCAAAATTTAATTCCTAACGAAAGGGCCCTGGCATATGATGTCCTTGTTATCTTTGGACCACACAATTATATGTTGTATATGCATACACGTTAATTTTGTCATATGCTTACAAACCCTCCATGGGAGATGTTCCTTTTTGTCCTTTCCTTACTATAACTGCTCCAACAAAGGTCTACTTAACACTTCGACTTCAAATCATATTTAATTAAGTGCCTTTTATGAGGATATTTAGGAGTGCCACCAAAATCATCCGAATAAATGTAAGTTGCCCTAATAATTAGTGGTTGAGACACTTTGGAAATTGTTTGGTTGATAGTTTTGTTCCCTTCATCATCTTAGGGTTGAGGAAAGACATGAAAGGAGGTTAAAATTAAATATGTTGTTTATTATTTTTGAGTCTAATATATCAATCTGCAAATCTTTGACATTAGATTTGATTTTATGATTAGTTTTATTATATATAAAATGAGAGTTTTGTTGGGATTTTTTTTTTTCATATTAATATCATATATTATTATAAAATAATTAATGTATTAATAAGAATGAATGGGTAAGTAAAATTAAAAAAGGAGAAGCCACTACAAATTCATTTATATCTCTTTAATTATATTGTTATCTAGTCTAATAAATTATAAAAAAATTATGTTCTTTTGTGAAAGTTGGAAGGTTCTATAATCAATTATTGAGCATTTGGGACTATAAAACTATGCTATGAATTTGTTCCATCGGAAAAAATATCATGGCCAAATTTTTATAGTTGTAAGAACATAGTTAACAAAGGAAGCCATGCTTGCACACATACCCATCTCCAAAAGCTAGAAGCATGTGCGAGGAGGCCCATTAATAATGTCTTTGATATTCACATTATCTTTGCCCTTTAAAACCTACTCCTCTATCATCTTATTATCAACTTTCCAAAGGTATTAACCGCAAAAATTTTGGAACTTTGACCTCCTTATTTGGGAGCTCCATTGCATTCCTTTAATAGGGCTTCAGTTGAGAAAAAATTGACTATTGCCTACAAAGTTTTGAGTTGAGGAGGGCACTGAGAGATTTTGGAAGTGCACTTACAAGTCTGCATTCTCTCTGTAGACACCAAAATCGTGTCTACTCCCTTGGTCATCCTCCTCGTCCTCTCCCCCCTTGGTCCCCTTCGTCCCATTTCAATTAACCACTCCTAACCCCTATACACTTATTAATTTAAAATAATTGGCTATTTTAAATTAATAAAATTCTTCTCTCTCTCACCCTTGCTACCTCACCACCCTAGGATCCCCTTCCTTGGATTCTCTTCACTCCTCCCATGCCTTAGTGACCTAAACCCCATTTATGACCCCTATTTCATTCTCCCATGCCTCATTTAACCCCTCTCGACCGTTTTCCCATGAACCTTGACCATGGCGACTTGTAAGAACGGGCAGAGGGCTAAAATTAGCCTCTATCCCCATTCTGCAACCGTCGACGTCGGTCAGTCTGCGGCCGACGTTGGCAGTTTTGCTGGCATTGACAGCCTTCAAGACTGAGTTCTGTATCCAAAATGCGGATCCTCTCTCTCGCATCCTGTTTTCCAATCTTTGCATCCGCTCTTTCAATCCGCCTTTCGACCTTCAACAATCAGCCGATCTTCCAGTCTTGAATCCACCAGACCTCTCACTCTCTCTCTCACAGGGCTTCTACACCAGCTACAGTAACAGCAGGGACTCTGCATCAGTGTTCTACATCAACAACATGGTCTTCACACCAGCAGCACCAGCAACAGGTACAACCAGTCTGGAACATTCCTTCTCCAGCAGGTATGAGGTAAGTATTTGCTACTGTTTTCATTTCAGTATTTTCTTCTTAATCTATCTGTTATTCAGCTAGACCAGACTTGACTCCCTCTCGAAAAGGCTGAGAGGCCTTCCCATATTCTTACCACCTCTATCCCCCTTTTCAGAACATACACTCTGTCCATTATCCTTGCAACTCTGCCCAGACCCTTGCACAGACCATTAACAACGCCCAAACTCCTTCTCAGACCCATCTACAGCCCTGAAACCCGTCCAGACCTGACCAGACCTCGTCCAAAAACCATTGCCCCGACTGACGCTAGCCACAGAGACCACTGATGTCGACAGACTAACTGACGTTGGCAGAATTGACAAACCAACATCAGCAGACTAACCGACGTCGGTGACGGTGACCAGGACGACAACAGCATTCAGGTAAGCATTTGCTTCCATTTTTGTTTCAGTTTTTAATTATTTCAGTCTTTTATCATTCTATCTTTTATTAGACATTACTTTTATCAATCAGTGGGTTGACATCCCTTAAGAAAGTCTTCATACTTTTGGGATCAAGCTTTTGCTTGGCATCCCACCATCTCCTCATCTAACGCCTTCTTTGTTTTAGTCTCTTTTTTCTGCAGGTGTCATCCTCCACAACCAAAGAGGAGTTCCTACTTTCGTCTGAATTTGGTGCGCACGACTTCATCCAGGTACATACAAGCCTTAGACCATTTCTCTTAGTTTCTTATTCTCTCTTTGAATGTGAAAGCGAAAATTGTATAGAAACATTCTGGCACGCCTGGTGGGACCCTAGGGTCTTCCTTGGGTTCTTTTCTTTCTGTTCATATAGGTGCATTAGGTTTCTCCTTTTCACCTCTTTCTTCTCTCTCTTCCAAAAGACATCATAAGCAGGATTAAAAAGGACTCTTCTTTATTTTCTTGCATCTTAGACTAGTCAAAAGTCATACTCTTCAACCCTTTCTCCATTTGTCTTCACACAAACTAACATTTTGACTTGGGCTTAAAACACATTGCATTTCATTTCTTCTTGACTGCATACTTAGTCCACATCTAGTAATTAACAACTGCATAATGAATTAATCGTAGTCCACTTTATGTTACACAACCAAATCACTTGCAGAAATCAAACATCAAACTTACCTGAGACAAGGCCCGACTGGGATTTCATCACCCAGCAGATACCTTACCCGTCTCGGCAATCCCACTTGGATTTCATCACCAAGGGGAAAGCCCACTCTATTCTCTGGCAGAGGATAATCTCTAGGAAAAGTATATTTTGGCTAAGCGAGACCAGCTTATCACTAGGCTCGTGAAGTGAGGGGAGCTTGCTCCTTAGCACCAAGACATGTACGAAACCTAACCCAGACTCTTGAGCGCCTAAACAAACCTGAAACCATCTTTAGATTACTTCTTCTAGGACCCTTCTACAAGCCAACCTCCCAAACATCACTTTAAGGCATAAGCCACCACGAGCTTAATAATTTATTTCTAGGGATTTAACGCTTAGAATCTGCTTGTGTTCTTCATCTTTTCTATTCTTATCTGCTTGGTTGAGCTAGTGAGGACGTTCTTCTTCTGTTTTTCCAAAAACTCTCAAATCTTTTGGGTTTCTGAAAAACACAGTCACCAGCATCAGTTTTACCACCAACGTCGGCAACATTCCCTCATCGACATCGGTTATCTGATCGACGTCGGCCATCTGTTCTCACTGACATCGGTTTTTAACTGACATCGGTCACTGTCACAGTCCTTTTTTTCAAAATAGTAGCCTAAAACCCGACCCTTTTTCTGCCAAAAACCACATTCTGAGTTTTTAAAACTAAAAAAACACAGTTTCTGAAACTTGGCCCTTTTTTGCCTTGAATGGTTTTGACACGCAGTCAAACCAAGGCTCTTCTTGACCAAGCGAGGCATCAACCGCTTCTGCCTTCCCCGTCCATAACCAATCCTATAATGGAGTTCCACTCAGAGACTGAAAGAACTCCTACTCGACTGACCCTGACTCAGACTCCCATTGTCCCTGAAGGGGACCAAGATTTCAAAAGATTCTTGGACCTCAATGTCAAAGTCCTCTAAAACTATCTCGCGAGGAACCCAACGCGAGACCTTTCGGGTGAAGCGGCGATGATGTCAACACCATCCGCTACGCAGCCTTTTGCCTCAACCATTAACCTGACCATGGCCAATACGCAAAGTTTAGCCTTCCCATCTATTTTTAGACCGACCTCCATTGGGGTTTCATTACCCCCTCAACCACACATAATTCAACCAAGTTCTACATCATACCAAAATTTGATTGTCTCGACCCCACACACTCTTGCGCCTATAAATGCAGGAGTGTCTACCTCCCCTTTCGGCAATGCCGCCACGCAACCACCTTTGGCGGTATCCAGTCAACTTATGCCTTCTACCTTCATAACACAACCACCTTTAGCCTACACTTCTGTCCCAACGACTAGTTATCAATACGTTGCGCCCCTACAAGCGCAACTGACTACGTCGTATGCCCCTTCTAGCATCTTTCAAGCACCCTACAACCTAGGGGGCACCCCATCCACCAATCCGTCAGTAGATCTCATCAAAATGCTGATGAATAAAATGTCTAGTCTTGAAGCTTCTATTTTCGGTTCAAGCAATGTCCTTTCCTATGATCAAATTTGCAACGAACCCATTCATCCCTCTGTCCCGATCCGACCATACCCCAACCAATGGGAGCTTCCTAAATTTTCTCATTTCTAGAGTAAGAAAGACCCACAACAACACCTACGAGCATTCAGACATGCTTGTTATCTCATAGCGCATGACGATGCGTTATTGTTATGCACCTTCCCCATGTCGCTTTCTGGTCCCGCCCTTGACTGGTATAGCTCTCTTACCAGACATTCTATCTTTTCATTCACTCAACTCACCCAATTATTTTTTGACCATTTCTCTATCAACATCACCAAACAAGTCTCGATCACAGACCTCTACTCCATCAGGCAATTTGACGATGAATCAATAGCCGATTTTGTCGCTCATTAGAGAGGCTTGATTAACCAGCTGTCCTTCTCCTTGCCTCAACCTGAGCTCATCGAGCTCTTTTCTTGAGCATGTGCCAGCACATCTCTTCTACCTCGTGGTTTCAAACATTTTGCACTTTTGACAAAGCTTTCACCATGGCCCAAAAGCTTGAACTCCGCACTATCGAAGAAGACAAGGTCAAATTGCGTAATACCAATGCAAAAGCCAATGAACCTTCTTCTTCTAGATCTTCTTCTTCCCACTCCAAGTCTAAAGGAGTGGCCAACACTGTGGTTGTTAGATCACCATCTTTGACAACAACTGACCAACCTTAACCTTCAACATCTCAAAGCATCACCAAATACTTCCAACAACGGTACATCCAGCGTTCATACACTCCGCTTGGAGAATCATACGCTTCCATTTTGGAAAAACTCATCAAATAGGTGGTCCTCAATCTCCCTCCAATCTAACCACCTCAATTTGACCCTTTAAAAGCTATCCCTACCTGGTATAAGGAGGTCAACTTCTATCACTTTCACTGCGTCCAAGGCCATGACATCAACAATTGCCAAACCTTCAAAAACATCATCCAAGACATGATAGACAGGGGTGATCTCGTCTTGGACAACTCGAACGCCCCACCCAACCAGCATATCAATATCTTCAAACAACCCTTTCCTAATCATCCACCTACTCAAAACAATGTCTAGACCATGGCCGATAGCTCCCACAAGCATGACATACACACGGTCAACACGATCTCGCCTCTTGTCCCTGACTAACCTCCTTCATAGGTGGAAGACCCTTTTTATCTTATTTCTCTTCCACAGGTAAAAGAATCCTCTTCTCCTGTTAGTCCTCCATCGACTTCTCTTATATTGGAGGATGCCTTGACCACACCAATGCCATTAAGCCCACCTTCGTCCTTCCTCCCACCAATGGAGGACCATACCTTGCCTACTCCTCAACCACAAGTTGAGGGCACGATCATCCTTGCCCTCTACTCTCTTGAGGAGCCACACTCTCCTATTCCTTCTCCACCAAGAGAAGAACCAATCTCTTCACCCATTTCAACCAAGGAAGACCTAGTCACGGTTTCCTCTTGCCTTTTGCCTGATATTGCTACATCTCACTCACCTCTGTCCACATCCGAACCCAAACTCGTATCTATCCTCGCCTCGCACAATGGTGGCCCTCAACCCAAACCAAAGAAGGCCGCTAAACCACACAAGAGAATTCTTCCCCCACCTTCATCATTACCTTCAATTTTGGGCTCACATCCGTCCACTTTAATAGGAGTGCTTCCTACTCCCATACTTCATAGAGGCAAGTCACCTCCATTACTCTCTCAACCCATTAGACATATATTTCCTCCCAAACATCCAACACCTATCACCACCAAAGTGCCATCTACACGTGTGGCTACACCACCCATGAGAACGATGGTACGACCAATGCCTCTTACACCTCTCAAACCAAAGTCATCAACCCCCACTACAACAAGACACACAGACCCATTAGCAGGTTCTTATGCCTTGCTGTTATGACAATTGTTGCAATCTTCTTGCATCAGTCTCCCATCTCTTAAACCATACCAATCTCTCAGACTAAAACTGCCCTGATTCGATGACACTCAAATTTGTGCATATCATCGCACGCCTGGGCATGACACTGAGCATTGTTGTGCCCTCAAAGTTGTCATTCGCCAATGTTTGGAGAAAGACACCCTTCTTCTTGACCAAATTATCAACAAACCTTCAACCTCCTCACCATCCCATTCATCAACTCTCGAATCAAGATCATCTTGGTTCGACAACTTTAAATTTTGCCACTATCATCACAAATCGGGACATGACACTGAGCGTTGTTGTGCTCTTAAAGCTGTCATTCATCAACATCAAAAAAAAGATACCCTTCTCATCAAGGATCCTCTTGACCACCCCTTCGACAAATCATCAACACTGACCCATGCTTCTCAAACCTCATCACCTAAATCGAGATCTCCATGCCAGACTATGGCCCCTTTGCCACATTTAACCCCCTTATTCGACATCAACACAGTCAATCTGACCACTAAGCCTCAACTGACCTCAACCAATCTGTCAAACATTCTCCCTAGCCGCTGGGGGAATTCAACGTTCATCCAAGCCTTGACCATCCTTTCGACCCAGTCTCGACCAAATATCAATCACTCTTTTTATCTTAAACCTCGACCAAGCCTCAATCAAACATCAACCAGTCTCGACCAAACATCAACCCTGACCTTGACCAATCATTCAGCTGACCTCGACCAAACCTCGACCTGACATCAACTAGTCTCGACCAATCATCAACCAAATATCATCGATCAAACATCAACCAAACCTTTTAATCATGACCTCAGCCACGACCTCGACCAAACATCAATCACACATCAACCAAGTCTCAACCGACCTCAACCGAGCCTCAACTAAGTCTCATCCAAGCCTCGACCAACCTTTCAACCCAATCTCGATCAAATATCAACTTTTAATCCTAAACCTCGACCAAGCCTTAATCAAACATCAACCAGTCTCGACTAAACATCAACCCTGACCTTGACCAATCATTCAATTGACCTCGACCAAACCTCGACCAAGTCTCGACCCGACATCAACTAGTCTCGACCAATCATCGACCAAATATCATCGATTAAACATCAACCAAACCTTTCAATCATGACCTCAACCACGACCTTGACCAAACATCAATCACACATCAACCAAGTCTCAATCGACCTCAACTGAGCCTCAACTAAGTCTCGACCAAGCCTCGACCAACCATCAACCAGACCTTGACCCAGCGTTGACCAAACATCTTTTTTAATCATGACCATTGACCAGACATTGACCAGACATCGACCAATTGATCATATCAAACAACCAAACCTCGACTGACTATCAACCAACTCCCCATCCAACATCAATCAACATGTGACCCATCTCGAAGAGGCAAATTTGCTCCTAATTGACTCAGACCTTACATCATCACGCACAAGCATGGACCAGGGACTTATCAGAACTTGAGCCCTTTAATGCCTTGCATCTGTGACCATTATATTGTTAGTCGAGTACTCGTCCACTTGACATTTAACTTGAGCTCATCCCTTGAGCAATCCTCGTCCTCTTAATCCTCATTCCTTTAACCCTATTCCCCTTAACAAATCCTATATAACCCTTTTATAACGTATGGATGCTTTGTTCTAATAAAAGGGAGCCCTTGAACTTCTATAGTCTTGTCCATGACTCTGTCAAAAATAATCAAGATGTCAAAATATCCAAGGTCACAAACTCTAAAAGACAGACTGCTCCCTTGAAAGACAGCTGTACTATCATTGCTGTAGCTAATAGACTGCTCCCTCGAAGGACAGTTATTCAAAAGCCTTCAAATATATAAAGCAAAATATAGACCACTCCCTCGAAGGATGGCTATGACTAAATCTTGCTACAAACATCACTCATTCTGAAGCTTCCCGCATCGATCAGCTTCACATATATGACCACAAAGCAAAATGACATCTCTATGTAGACTTCCTGCATCGATTAGTCTGCTTCAAAAAAAAAAATGGGTCATGGACTTGGCTTATACTTGTCTAAGGGTCTCCTATAAAAAAGGGCAAGGTTATCTCTGCTCTAAAATGGGTTACCCTATCCTCACCTATCATGACACCTACTCAAGAGACTTCGAGCTCACTTTAATGTCAAAGTGATTTGATTACCGCTCTAACACAACCCATGGTCAACGACGTAATGCATGAATGGGGCTCTTGGTTCTAACAACCCTATCTATGCTATCTTTCTGGTCTGTGTCAATGAAAGAGCAATGCGCCTTTCACTTCTTTACACTTTAGTCACATTCAACTAAATCATTTTCTCAAACCAAACCAACCCAAACCTTTTTCAGACCACAAAACATGACATAGTCCATTTCACATATTTTCTATGGACACCAATACACATGGAAACTATCGACCAGACACAATTTATGTTAAGCATAAACCATTACTTGCTGAAGCATAAATAGACTCAATTCATTTTTAGCATACATCCATCACGAATATGGAAAATTGCTAGGGATGAAAGACCCCAACCAATGTTACAGAATACATCATTTGAAAAAGGCTGTAACATCTTTTTTTTCTCATCATTTCAACACATGACCAAACCAACCTATCGACCACTTTGACTCCTAGTCTGAACTACATTGGTCTGAGGCCCTAAGACCGGGGCTATGTAGGCAGCACTCAGATGACACGACATCCTCTGGGGTTAGCTCAACCACCCTCGTTTGTTCATCTCTCTGATGGACAAACCTTCTTTCCTCCTTTGACCATGACTTGACCTCGACCAAGACCAATTCCACCACTTTGACCATTCCTCCCTTTTAGGGAGAACTACATTGGCCTGAGGCCCTTCACACAAGGGCTATGTAGGCAACACTCAGATCACACGACGTCTTTTGAGGTTAGCTCAGCCACATTCTTTCGTCCATCCATTCATTCAACCAACTATCTATCTCTACCCACCTCGACCATTGACCATGGAGATCACGACTATCTCCTCTGACTCCGACCACTTCTAAGACAAACGTTGCCTTGGTTGTTTTTCCATGTATGCTACCTCACGAATGGTTAGAAAAATTATGCACAGACTATTTTTGACCTTCACAAGTATAGGATCACAAGCCGGTTGATCCCCACTACTTGTGACATTTTCGTGTTTCTGGGAGCACTTCCTGAGCCCAAGATACCTAGAACACGATGACCATTGGAGCTAAAGCTTAGATTAAATAACTCGATCAGCTACGACCAAATGCTGGGGCTCGGTTATTTCAATTTTGGCACTCCTCAACTTTGACCTGTGACAATTTGACCTGACCATCCCGTGAAGTGGTATACGTGCAATCATGACTATTACAGCGTTCACACTCACACTTTTACCCTATCCATCCACTCTCTATCAAATCGGCACCTGACTTTAGGTTCCCTTCCCTCGACTCCCACTTTGAGGGGGAATACCTAATCCCACATCTGGTGCAATCAACCTCCTATTTTTCTCTTGCAGTTCACTTGAACAACCAACAAGACGAAATCAGCTTTATCCTACACCTGGGGCAATCAACTCTTGTTTTTGTCTTGCAGTTCGTCCAGAACAACCAACAAGACAAAAAGGGGCAAATGTAGACACCAAAATCATGTCTACTCCCTTGGTCATCCTCCTCATCCTCTCCCGCTTGGTCCCCTTCGTCCCATTTCACTTAACCACTCCTAACCCCTATACACTTATTAATTTAAAATAATTATCTATTTTAAATTAATAAAATTCTTCTCTCTCTCACCCTTGCTACCTCACCACCCTAGGATCCCCTTCCTTGGATTCTCTTCACTCCTCCCATGCCTTAGTGACCTAAACCCCATTTATGACCCCTATTTCATTCTCCCACACCTCATTTAACCCCTCTCGACCGTTTTCCCATGAACCTTGACCATGGCGGCTTGTAAGAATGGGCAGAGGGCTAAAATTAGCCTCTGTCCCCATTCTGCAACCGTCGACATCGATCAGTCTGCAACTGACGTCAGCGGTTTTGCCGACATCAGTAGCCTTCAAGACTGCATTCTGTATCCAGAATGCGAATCTTCTCTCTCACATCCTATTTTCTAATCTTTGTATCTGCTCTTTCAATCCGCCTTTCGACCTTCAACAATCAGTCAATCTTCCAGTCTTCAATCCACCAGACCTCTCACTCTCTCTCTCACAGGGCTTCTACACCAGCTATAGCAATAGTAGGGACTCTGCATCAGTGTTTTACATCAACAACAGGGTCTTCACACCAACAACACCAGCAATAGGTATAACCAGTCTGTAATATTCCTTCTCCAGCAGGTATGAGGTAAGTATTTGCTACTATTTTCATTTCAATATTTTCTTCTTAATCTATCTGTTATTCAGCCAGACCAGACTTGACTCCCTCCCGAAAAGGCTGAGAGGCCTTCCCATATTCTTACCACCTCTATCCCCCTTTTCAGAACATACACTCTGTCCATTGTCCCTGCAACTCTACCCAGATCCTTGCACAGACCATTAACAATGCCCAAACTCCTTTTCAGACCCATCTACAGCCCTGAAACCCGTCCAAACCTGACCAGACCTCATCCAAAGACCATTGCCCCGACCGATGCCGGCCGCAGAGACCACCGACGTCGACAGACTAATCGACATCGACAGACTTGATAAACCAACGTCAGCAGACTAACTGACGTCGGTGACTGTGACCAAGCCGACAGTAGCATTCAGGTAAGCATTTGCTTCCATTTTTGTTTAAGTTTTTAATCATTTCAATCTTTTATGATTCTATCTTTTATCAGACATTACTTTTATCAATCAGTGGGTTGACATCCCTTAAGGAAGTCTTCGTACTTTTGGGATCAAGCTTTTGCTTGGTAGCCCACCATCTCCTCATCTAACACCTTCTTTGTTTTAGTCTCTTTTTTTTGCAGGTGTTATCCTCCACAACCAAAGAGGATTTCCTACTTTCATCTGAATTTGGTGCGTACGACTTCATCCAGGTACATACAAGCCTTGGACCATTTCTCTTAGTTTCTTATTCTCTCTTTGAATGTGAAAGCGAAAATCGTATAGAAACACTCTCTTACAAGAAAGAGGTTTTGCCTTCCAAACTTGTGTCACCAGCAAATTTGTTTTGATCTTTCCCCTTTAGAGGTGAACACCAGTCTAGTAGGTCCCATGCCAATTATGTTGTTGACAAGTAGGAAAGATCCTTGGTATGTTATAGAATAATTAGAGTCACGTAGTAAATCTCCCAGATTGCATTTTGTTAATCCAACTAGAGAAGAGCATGTGGGGGAAAAATTCAACTGACAAAGAAACAAAAAACATATAATGCAAGAGTCATCATAACAAGCTTATCAAGGAAATTATCATGAATTGATTCAATTGAATTTTTAGAACTTCTTGTATACAATTTATTTTCACTTTACTAATACTTCTCTTATCTAGGGCTTCTTAGCATATTAATCTCCCTGGCTATATATTTATGTATACACCAGGATCGAGGTATATTGGATGTGTTATGGACTATACTTCCTACCATCACCATCACATCACCTTCTTTATTTTCCTCAATTTCCATACCCTTCCTATAACATATTTTCCCCCTTTCCTGCACACTCGTCTTGGAGGACCCCTATTTTTACTAGCATTGGTCGAGTTAATCACATTCTATTTTATGTAGAATTATTTGTATGTCATAAGCTAAGTCGATGATGCCGACTAAAATGAATTTTAAATTTTAGGGATCTAATCCATGTTTATAAGCTTCCCTTTTCTCATTTCTCAAGATAGACACAAACAATATACTCTACATGCAACAAAAACCATCCTTATGAAGAACAAGAGGATTTAGGCTAAGAGGAGCTTACACTAAGGAAGACATGTTAGAATAAAAGGCCTTTAACATATCAGTAATAGGATCTAAACTTGTGATTCTTACCAAGTCTTTTAAGTCTCCAAATTTTGGTCTACTAGGGGTTTCACCTATCCATATTGACTTCACATACAACCATCTCTCACAAAGTGATACAAGCCAAGGGGTGATTAATACATTGACAAGTCAACTAAATGTAATATATCCCTAACCCTGATATGTCTATCTCTTGTACCTCAATCTATCTATCTTTTATACTTTGGTTAATATTGATATAGATCCTTGGAGGTCCTAGGGACAACACTCTAAATGATAGTTTAGATGGGTTGTATTTATATGCAAAATAAATATTGAATAAGATGGAAAATAGAGAAAGTAATAGAACTATATTAATATGTATGTTTTGTACATGGTATACTCTTGATAAAGATTATGGATGTCTACTTTACTTACTATCTACTTTTTCTATAATGTTACATGTTTATACATAGATTACAAAGTTTTTAAATATAAATAATGGTTATGGAAGTCAAGCTAGTTGAGCTTCCATGTGTGACTCTTCACTTTTTGACAATTATGTAGTTGTGCTTTAGGTGTATGGTATGTTGACAAGGTATTTTCATGGAATGAGTCTAAGAATGCCATATGTTGTGGCATAATGTGGTGGTATCTCCACGTGACCATTCGAGTGTTATGCTCAGGTTTGGAGTTGTGCACAGGTTTTTCAATGTTTCATGCGCTGAGAGTTATGTGCAAAGATGTAATTTTTTGCATTATGTAGTTGGTCAATGTCATGAACATGTTACATGCGAGGCACATGTTACACATAATGATGTGTCACTTAGAACCATGACAAAATAAGTTGAGTTTTATTATCTACATTTTGGCATGGGGAATTACCTTGTGAAAGAGGGCACTGCACCTCAAGCCCACACCAACTAAGACTTGAAAAATTATGCACTCTATGCCTATTAGTTAGAGAGTGCATTATTGTATTTGTAGTTATTCAACATGGATGCAAGCATTGGAAGGAATACACAAGATTAATGGATATACTTGAAAGTGATTGAAGTGTATAGCTACATGATGTTGTCTTTTGAACTATATAGGAGGCGCACGATGTCGGGATCCATGTGGAGGCACTCAAAGTAAGGGAGTTGTACAACTTGTTCCCTATTGTTGTGTGGGATTTTCATGATGCAAGGGACTACATATAGTTACAAAAGTGACCAACATACTCAAGGTGATATCACAAGTTTATGTAGGTGTGTGTACATCAAATATTGTGGATATTATATGTATTCTGTATTTGATAGTATAGTTTAATACAAGCTTGTTACTTTATTTATATATTTTGCATTATTGTTACTCATAGCTCTTGTTTACCTCTTAGTGTTATTTTACACTTTTATAGATCCTACTTACCAGCTAATGGCATTTTAGTCCTTATAGTTCTTACTTTATCACCTTTGGTTTACATAGCTATTGCTTTAATGTCTAATGATACCTAGATCTAGTAAGGTCCTTCACCCTCTATCTCTTTGGATATTGTATGTGCAAGTTCCATTTATAGATCCATTCCAACATCGTTTTGCACACAACCCTTGTCTATATCCCCAAATGCCTTTGTGGACCAATATTTTATGTGTTAGATTTAGAAGGGTCTTCTACATTTTATGTATTTAGAGAATTAATATATTATAGAAGACCCATTTTAGGCATGATAACATTATGACAAACCCGACATTAATCTTACCAAGTCATTGGTTGGATCTTTTTTAGAAATTTCCTTTTATACTGTTTTACTTATCTTTCCAACTATGTCACCTCTTAAGTTTTTTCTATAAATTCTCAACCAATTTAGATTTTATAGCAGTTGTTCCTTCATTCCTCATATGGTTACCATCAAATGTTATACTTCATGGTAAATTTTTTATTAATCTCAACCTACACCAACCATTAAATGCAAAATGGTTGAAATCACTGAAAAAATTAACAAAAAGATCCCCATAAAATATACAAAATCAAAGATTTTGATAACAACTTTAGTTAAACCCCTTTTGAAGATGGGAATCTCACTAATATTCCTTAGTTATCTAGTTCAAATCCTTCATAAGATTCCACATCATTGATGGGGAGATCAATAAATGCCTCAAATCATAAAAATACTAGTAAAAATCCTTCATTGGATAGCACCTAAGTGCTTCTAAAAGTGTTAGACCAAATGGCTCACATATGAATTGCAATCAAAAGTCAAATTATGCAAATGCAAATTCATCTTAGCGAATGATCAACCATGAAAAATCATTTGGTGATCATATAAATTTTTTGCCTCTCCTCCTCTCACAAATATTAATGAGAATCATGTCCCATAACCTCTAATCCACAACAAAAATACTTCAAACATAAAAAAATGAGCCTCTAGCTCCCTATATTTCCTTCATGGACATTAGAGGTATTTATCCCACTATTATTTTTGACAAGTCCATTAATCCCACCTTACACTTAAATATTTTAGAAGTTTTTACGAGTAATGGATCAAAATAAACACTTATATGACTACCAAAATTTTAGCAAAAACACTAACTAGGAATGTTCTAGAATGGTATAACCAACTCACACCCAACTCAATTATCAAATTAGAAGATCTATTCAATGCTCTAGTCAAAGAATTTCAAAATCATGATCTTCATGGAAATTACTTAGGAAATTTTATGAATTTAAAGTAATTAAATCATGAATTTTTCATGATTTCATCAAACGATGGAAATATTTAGCACCCTAACCTGATCATAACATGAGTGAAGATTATCTCCTCAAACTCTATCATTGTCTTAAGACCAAAATTAAATATAAAGTGAGATATTTCTCCTCTAAAACCATAGAAGCAGCTTTTGAATAATTTAACTACCAAGATTATTGCTTGAAACAATTTGAGCAACTTCAAAAGTATAACAAATAATATTTCAAAACAACAACCAATGTTATGACTACCCAAACATCCCAATTAAAAACTCTCACATTGTGCACATCAGGGATTCCACCTCTCCCAAGTACTAAAAACCCAATCTACCTGCCCTTGAGTCTCTAAGAACTAAAACAAAGGATGTTGACAACCCAATCTTCTAATATAGATCCTGCAAAACCATTGCTTTAATGGTATAACTCCAACAAATTTTGCTGGTGGCATGTCAATTTCAAACATTATCATGAAAATGTTTGATTTCTCAAAAGACTTCAACATGAATTCATGTTGGGAAAAACTTTGAACATGATGCCATCATAGAAGAATGATATCAAGAATATCCCCTAGATTCCAATGAACTAGAAAACTACCAATTAAAACCATAACAAGCCAATAGCTTTCATAGTGTATCTTTCATCGAACATCTCCTTTTCCAACAATTACCAAACTTAATATATCACACATGAGAAACTCCATTTACAACATTGAAGGAAGTTATGATAAAACTTCATGAACTCATAATATGTCAATGCAACCAAAGTCAAAGTGGTCAAAGTTAACTATTAACACAAACTCATTCATAAGGAACTCATCTAAAAACCTACGAAACCCTCTCAAATAAAATTAAATAAACCACAACAAATACTACCACTTTTATACCAAACAAACTTGCACCAACCTTCAAATCTAATGAGTCACCCATTCCACCAATGAAATTTCAACCTAAGGACCGATCTCCTCCTAATAAACATTTCAGAAACTTATCCCAATCCTTATCCAAATTATTGCTATAGTATTTACCAAAATCCAACCAAAGGAATTTTATATAAGACTTCAATGCTTTGTCATGTAGTATTCCTCCAATGGAACTCATGCAAACATATCCCTATTGTAGAAATTTTCTCATACAACAACTTTAAACTATAGAATTGAGACTAAAAGGTCCAACAAATATCGACGTACATAGAATTGAGACCATACCTCACCCTCGAGCAAACAACAAACATTCAATAGAATTCTCAGTGGATGACATGATCAATAATGAAATCTTATTTAGACTTGACGGCAATGAATAAATCACAATTTCAAAGGGTCCTAGTAGATGAAGGTGCATGCATCAATGTGAACTCTCTACGAGTAATTCAACCTTATGATATTCTCATAACAACCTTTAAGCTACTCGATATATGTTAGTTTAGGATTCCCTCAACTAACAATTAATAATGCACCAATGCCTAAATATATCAACATGCATCTCGATATACATGTCACCTTTGTAGACTCTGGTGATGGCTAACCAAATGAAATCCGAAACATTTGCAGTACCTCTAAGCTACTACAATCCGTAATCAATTGGCTTCCTCCATCCCTCCTACTAAGGGATTGATATCTTCCTATATTAGATGCTCCATCCCTCCTACTAAGCGATTGATATCTTCATATATTAGATGAAGGTAACAAAAATGACTTACTTTGTAATGCCAAGGACGCATCATGTGACAATTAGTTATTTCAATGTGATGACAATGGAACAACAAGACTCTTCTAAGATCCCCTTTTACTATCTCCTTAATCCTTTAGTCAAATCGACATCTTTGATAAGAATACAACTAATGAGGAATGTCAAAAAGAATATAGAAAAAAATAAGCTCGCACCATTTAATCCTCTTATGATGAAGATTATATCAATTTCTACACTCAAGCATGACATTTAGATGTATTTCATTGTCAAAAGCAACTACAACAAATACACAATTTCAATTGTGAAGCTAACATGGTACACAACTCCTATGAAACTAAAATCCTAACTTTAACACTCGTGAATATGAATACAAAAAGATACTCTATAACCTTTCTACGAATCTTCCCTATCCCTTCTACAAATCTTCCCTATCCCTTTTACGAATCCTCCCTTAAAAGATTCAAAATAAATTATCAAACAAATCTTAAAATACGTCTAACCCACCTCATAAAAAACACTTTTTTAAAATTAAAAAGAAAAATAAAAAAATCTCAAAATCATTAATTAAGGTGATGATATTCAATCAAACCTTAAAATCATCAACCTCGTCAACCAAACCAATAACATTCACAAAAAATCTAGACAAAGAAACAAAACCCTAGAGGTTACACTATATCAAATATTGAAAGGGAAGGCTTACCACAATGTAAACGACCATTGCACACGATTGACAAATGCTCTTAATATTTTATTGCATTATAAAATGGCAATCTACTTATAATTAGATGTAATTTGACAACCGTATATATAAAGGAATTTGGTCTAAATTGGTTAAATATGATGACGTTTTTTCCCTCTACCATTAACGAAATTGCCAACAAGAAAATCTTAAAATAATATTAGGTTTGTATGGTAAGATATGAAGACACGTTTTCCTTTACCATTTTTTAAGCGTTTGGAAGACAACTTGCCCGCCCATCTTCTTAACCTGCCCACCCAAATAACATGTTTTTAACACGTGGTTGTTGGAACTCAATGAGGAAATAGACTACTTTTATTAAATTAGACTTAAATTTGTTATTTTTTATTCGTCCCAGGGCTTAACATTTTTTTTAAAAATAATGAAAATGGAAGTTGTTTTCCTTTTTCACAATGTAATAATAAATAAATATTTTTTTGAGGATCAATTGTATAATAACGAACTTAGTAACAAGTTGGACAAAAACAATTTTATATTATTGATTTTAGAAGAATTTTATTTAATATAAATTATATTTAAAAAGTTGATAACATTTAAGATTGTATTTAAATATGGACTCTTAAAAAAAGTTTTTAGACATTTAATACATATAATTACAATATATTTAGATTGACATTAATGATTTATCATCGAATCTCTCAAAGACTCAAAATTATGTAGTGTGATCCAACAAATTTAAAATTGATATATTGTAACAAGCTACTTTCACATCATCAATTATATAATTTTTGGGGATTGCAAAACATATAGATATAATTCGTACACATGCTATTACTTTCTCTTCCAACCACTTTGCCAACTGCGCATTACAAATATGTTCTGGATACCCTCCCATAGTGTAATATGAGAAAATGGGTATACATCAAAATGCAATCCATTGAGAAAGTGGGTTTACATCAAAATGCAATACACCTACCCATATTTTATAATCAAAACCAATCCAACTTAATCAAATAAAATAGTAAACTCAGATTTAATTGTAGAAATGAATATTATAGAATAATTAAAAAGTACACATAAAAAGTTTCATACATATATTTGAATTGCCACAAATATAGAGATGAGAGAAATAGGGACAAAAAATGAGGTCCAAACAATAAGGCAAAAAAAACCTAGATAACATAGAGCAAACAAATAACTTTTCTCTGACTACTCAAACTATAACTTTCCTTTATTGCTCAGTAAAGCAAAATTGCATTGCTATAGATGTTTTTGGAAACTGTCAGATTTTTAAAAATTAATTTATTGACCATGTTTCTCTATTTTAGGGCTTTGAAAAACTTGCTTGTTTTTTCAGAATTCGTTGCAAGTCAATGGGAAAGTGATTTCCTTTCTTAGAACACTAATAAGACCGAAATAACTAATACGTCATCAAAGACAAATATAAAATATGGAAGTCAATGAGGGGCTCATGTTATCTCTCCATTATTATCAGGGGCCTCGTTTTGGAACAAATTTGGAAGACAACACTTAATGTACTTCAACAAGTAATTTGTGGATGCAAGTACTAATCCTTATTTGATTGTCATAATAGTATGACAAGTGGCAAAATATAAATTAATATTTCAATATTGAATCATATTACACTCTTCATTAATTGTTGGACTCTTGCTTTCAACATTCACTTATTACTCTTGACCTTTACATTTAATTTCATGTCTTATATGCACTACTGCACCCGTGTATTTACAGTTTTTTAAAATTCAAACCAGGTCCCTATTGGTGTACAAGCGAACACACAACGAAAGGAAAAGGTTGAGAAAATAGGAACACAAGGTTGGGGACCCAAAACAAGGGTCAAAATGGCCCACAAAAGGGTGTTAGAAACATACTGGTATGTTCATGGCATACAAAAACCATATTACTACGTTTTTGGTAAAAATTCTAAAACAACAAGAAAACATGGTGAGGAAAGAGAAAACTAGGGATACAAAGGAAGATAATATGAAGAAGAATCATATAGTGCAAAAATGACAAAACACAGGAAAAACATTCCAATAAAAGCTTGGTATGAATCGATAATTAACAAACATGTAAGAACCCTAAACATTGCAACTTGAAAATTAAAACTAAAAATCAATCAATATTAGTTGTCTACATAATGCTTTCCTTTGATCTCATGTGTGAGTGTGCATACATACCAAAGTAAAAAAAAAACAAGCATAGTATTAGGGTTTGTATAAGATGCCTTTATCATCTAAATCTGTAATAGTTCTCAAAGTCAATAAATAAATATTGATGAAATGAATTAAAAAAATAAAGAAAGATCACATGATTTCCACCATGAAAGGTCATGAATATACTAGAACAAACATCCATGCTCCTACATTTGGGATATGGAAATTTTACCTTTACAAAAGTATGGGAAACATATGCAAGTGAATCAGATTATGCCATTATCAAGGAATCATTGATGTTTAAGAAATAAGATGAGAATAGGAATAAATACACCTAGTTGTGTTGAAAACTATAAAGCTACTTTTGTGAAATCCATTTTTTAGAATCTGTATTATGATGAGAACCACACTCTCTGATTTTATCTCTGATATCCATCTTATGCAAATAGGGGCCTTCTAGGTCTCCTCAACTGTGCTTCTTACACTTAAATACGACTGTCTTTTATTTACTCTCAATATTGAAATAATATTTGATCTACTTAAGCTTCCTTATGATTGAAATAATATTTTAATAGTCTCCTTGATTTTATTAATCCCAAGAAACAAACTTTAACATTCCTCTTTACAAGATTCTTACAAGAAACAACAATTACAGACCCTTATTAGATCTGTCACACTCCTTCCACAAATGTTTTATTCTTACTATATTGGATATTTACTCTTTTATTATTTCAACAATATTCTTGCACCCATTTAGCTGTTACCTGACTCATCTAATAGGTTTCTTTCCTCATATATGCTTCATTCTTGTAAAAAGACAACATGCAAATTATTAGACCTTGTTCTTAGGTATTCAAGTCTGAGTTTTGACCATAAATCTCTCTCCATATGTCCAAAAACTCTAAAACTAATTTTAATTATTCTAAATAATTTAAACAATCTCTCTACAAATTTTGAGGTCATTTTCATGATTAGATTTTGAGATATTGAGAATTTTGTATTGCTAAAATAGGGTTGTTGATATTCTTAACATGACTGCAGTATGAGTTTTACCTATATATTTATCTACAATAATTTATTAATCTTTAAATAACATTTTATAGGTCATAAGCATCATATTCAACATGCCTACAAAGTTTCATCTCATTTGAATCATTCATTTCAAAGTTACGCACATTTGAATCATTCATTTCAAAGTTACGCACTTTTTAGTCGTCTTAAAACCCTTCGAAAACCCTTACCTTCAAACATACTGACTGTATTTTGTCAATATATTGTTCTATAGATATTTAAAAAAATTGAAACTAGTTTCAAAACCTCATAAACATCTTCGTGTATCTATCCTCAAAATTTTATATGATTTTAAGGGTTAGTTTTCAAGTTATGAAGGTTTTAGTGTTCCCAAAAATCTAGTTTCTATGTGTAGGCCGAGAACTAATAAGGAAAATTTGAAATATATGACCTATTTTTTTATTATTTCAATTAGATAAAGTTTTCCATACAATTATCCTACATTTTCACTCAATTTTATAGCCTGAACAATCTTAAAAGGTGATAAAAAATGACTTATATTGACTGTCAAAACCTGTTCTTGACTGTAGAATTCTTATAGTTATTTCTCAAGCCTGCAATATGCAATAATACACTTCAAAACATGGAATATGATTAAAAAAAAAATCATCCAATTAAATTAATTCTAGACTAAATTTAAATTATAAAAATCAAAGAACACAATCTTTCATTATTTTGGTTCAAGTATGATATATAGTCCTGTAGACTTTGTTTTTCACACACACTACCAACAACCTACCACTTATTGTCCTTTTTACTTGTCTTCTTTACTTAATTTATTGTATCCTTTACTTTATGCTTTGATACTTACCATGATGTCTAATCTTTGTTTGTTATTGTTTCACACAACAATAATCTCTCCACCATCTTAGGACTCATCCCAACATGCCTAATTTAGTCTTCCACCTACGTTATATGCATATAGATTGGGTTTAAGATAGATTTATGTTGAGTTAAGGGTTAAGAGACAATTACCAAATATGGTTATACCCTAATAATCCCTTACAAAAGGATCAAGCTCTTTAAAACATGCCAAAACATTCTAAACCCTTACAATAAATTTGAATATTTGAATTTATTACTTTTGGAGGGAAAACTAGAATAAAGCTTATGTGACCTTAATTTGGAAACCTAATGACTTTAAAACCTTCCATATGAGAAAAAAAAAACTAGACTTAACCACCTTCAAAATTGACCAACATTCACAAAAATGAACCTACTAGGTTGATGTACCTGCATCAAAATCCCCAAGTGGAAAAATTTGAGCTCAAGCTCAAATGAAGCTTCTTTCTTGTCTTATGATTATTTTTACCTTCTTGTCTTTATCTTCTAATTTTTTGCTCATTCATTTTCTCCTTCTATTCATTTTCTCTCTTCCTTACTTGTTGATATTTTTAAACTATTTGCTCATACATATGAAATGCTCAATTGATCCACAATTATGTTTTTTCTTTGTTGCCTTCTGCAATGATGTACCTACACATGAAACAAATTAATTAAAGAGATCGACATCTCATTCATTCACTGCATCATGCCTTTGATGCATGTCATTCCATTCTCTTATTTTGCTAGCAGTATCTTTGTGGCTCACATAATTGATTCCAAAAGATTCATTCTTAACTATGTTGATCCTTTTTTTATTCTTCCTATGTCCTTCTGCTTTCACATATGAATGATTTTTGATCATGTTCTCCTCTTTATGTACATGAATTTTCACTTCAACCATCTTCTTGAGTTGTTTCATGGAAACATGTGTATAATTTTCCCTAGAGTCCTGTTCTCAAGCATTACTCTTATTCTTGCTTCACAACTTCTTCCTCTTAACTTTATTAAGGCTCACTCCCATACTTCATGCTAATTTTATCTTTTGAAAATTCTTTCCATATAATATTCGTGGACTTAAAATAGTGAATAAAACCATGCCAATACATAAAACATGATTACTAAACAATGAATATACTCACCTTGACTTTGCCTTCTTGGTTTATCTTCTTGTGACTCTTTTCCTTGTAATTATTTATCCATGTGACTTAACTTTTTTGTATCTTCCAATATTGGTTTGAATTTTCATATTCTTGGAATGATATTATCCTTCATCAAACTTACCTTTTTCTTCCAATTATCTTCTTCATGAAGAGTTTAATTATTCTACTCCTTTCCTTCTATCTTGAGCTCTTGTGTCTTACCTCTTTTCTTTTCCATATGGCCATGGAGTATTTTTGCCTTTGTATCTCCACACCTACATAAATAACATTCTCAACATAAACAAATTTATATTTAGGATACTCAATGGTATCTTTAAGGATCTCATAATCCTCTACATCTTATCTCTTTTCTATGATCTTCTTAGGTTCCTAACAAGACTTTCCTGATACTCCTTTCATTCTTCTAATACCTTCATTATTGGGTGACCTCTTTTCATCCATGGTTTGATTAATTATGCCTTCTTGATCCCTTGGATTTTATGTTGGATTGAAATCTTCTACCTTTATTTTTCAGTTTTCTTTAAGTTTCTATTCGATAGAATGCTCTTCATCATCATTCTTTTCTTCCCTTGAACTCTTGGCTACCCACACTTGTCCTTTATATTCTTACATGTTATTATACATGTTTTTTTCATGGCATTGAGTATACATATATCCATAAATCTAATTTTTACTCTTTACATATAGACTTGTCTATCTTCTTCCTTCTCTATTAAATGTCCTGTAATCTGCTTGCAATGCCATTGAGAATTTTGTTCATGCCTTTCATCTGCCTTGATAGTTTCATGATCATCATAGAACCTAAACTCTACCTCCTTCTTCATATAATGCATCTATTATTTATCACATTATTTCTCTTAGTTCTACTCTGAACTTTTTGGATGAGGGACGTTCTTTTAGTTTGCTCCTCATGTTTCACATCTACAACCAATTCTTTGTGGTTTATTAACAACGTATCTTCACTATCCTACACACCTACAATCATACATTTAGACATATTATTAGAATCAAAATATTGATTCTTGATTTTATCTTCAATTTCCTCATTGGGTTTCTCTTATAACACACTTACAATCCCTTTCCATCTTTTAAATTCTTGTTATCTTCTTTTCCTTTATGTAATCTGCTTGATTGGCCACTAGACCACCTTCTTGAAACTTTTGAAGAATCCTTGTCTTGATTGATATTGTAATAATTATTCCAAATCTTGTATCAATAATGTTAAGGTATACTTCATCTCACTTATCTATTTTTTAATATCTTCTTCTCTTCTCAGCTCATTATTTTTCTTCATTTGGTTACTCTCTCTTTTCAGTCCTTCTATTTCTTTTATTTTACTTCTTTTTGTGTCTCACCCAAAGTCTCTACCTAGTATTTTTACACCTCCAAGTATGTTTCACTTTTTATTTATTATTTTTTAGCCTTATTATGATACTCTCCTTGCCTTATTAAACCTTAATGGGATATAAGACTATAGGGTTTATTTACATGCCCTTAAGCTTCACTTTTTCTACAACTTGCATTTATGCAAACTCATTCTAACTGTCTTCTCTCACACACTCTTCCAAAGAGATTTTGATGGGATCTAAAACCAAATTTTTTTGAGAACCGCACTCTAAAATTCTATATCTGATATTAATTTGATATAAACAAGGGTCTTCTAGTCTCCACAATTAGGCTTCTTATACTTAGATAGGACTGTCTTGTCTTTACACTCAATCTTGAAACAATATTTTATATACTTAAGCTCAATTATTAATGAAATAATATTTTTATCATCTCCTTGATTTTATTAATCTAAATAAACAAACTTTAACATTCATCTTTATAGGATTATTTTAATAAATAACAATGACAAACTTTATAAGACTTTGTCTTTCTAAGCCCTTATTATATCTCTCACACTCCTTTCAGAAATGTTTTATTATTTTATCTTAAATATTGCTCTTTTAGGATTTAAAAAATATTATTTCACCCATTTATTTATTACCTAACTCATCTAATGGGGTTCTTTCCTCGTATATGCTTCAATTTTGTAAAAAGATAACATGCATATTTTTAGACCTTGTTCTCAGGTTCTCAGGTTTGAGTTTTGACCATAAATATCTCTCTATCTATCCAAAAAATATGAATCCAGTTTTAATATTTCAAAAAAATCAACTAACCTCTCTACAAATTTTTAGGTCATTTTTATGAATAGATTTTTATAGATATTGAGGTTTTTGTACTACTAAAATAGGGTTTTTAATCTTCTTAACATGATTGCTTTCTAAGTTTTACATATATATATAATGTAATTTATATATATATAAATCACTTTTTATAGGTTATAAAAATCCTATTAAACATGAATACAAAGTTTAATCTCATTTGAATTATTCATTTTAAAGTTATTTACTTTTTAGTCTTCCTAAACCCTCACCTTCAGACCTACTGACTGTATTTTGTAAATATATTACTATATAGAACTTTTAAAAACTTGAAAATAGTTTTAAAAACTCATAAACATCTCCATTCATCTATCCTCAAAAATTTAAAGGATTTGAAGGGTTCATTTTAAATTTATGAAGGTTGTAGTGTTCCCAAATAAACTATTTTTTATGTGCAAGCTAAGAGCTAACAAGTAAGGGAAATTTGAAATATATGACTTTTTTTTGAAAAAATTCAATTTTATAAATTCTAAAATACAATAATACCACTCTTTCACTCAATTTTACATCTTGAAAAATATTAAAAGGTGATCAAAAAGGACTTTTCTTGACTATCAAAACATGTTCTTGATTGTAGAATTCTTGTAGTTGTTTCTTAAGCCTGCAATATGAAAGAATACTCTCCAAAATATGGAATATGGATTTAAAAAAAAAATAACTACATGAATTTTATACTTAATTTGAATCAAGAAACTCAAATAACACAATCTTTCATTATTTTAGTGCAAGTATGTTATACAATCCTGCAAAGTTTGTTTTTCACACACATTAGTAACAACTTGCTACTCTTGTCCTTTTTCTTTGTTTTGTTACTTAATTTCCTAGATATTTAATTTATTCTTCAAACCTTATAATTATTTCTAATATTGGTTTGTTATTTTTCATGCAACAAGAATCTCTCCACCATCTTAGGACTCATTCCAACATGCCAGATTTATTATTCCACCTACATTAGATGCATATAGATTGGGTTTAAGATAAATCTACGTTGATTTGAGGGTTAAGAGACATTTAAAACATATGGTTAGACCATAATAACCCATTACAAATTATCAATCTCTTTAAAACATTCCAAAACATTCAAAACCCTTACAACAAATTTAAATATTTGAATTTCCTACTTTTGGAGGGAATATAGCTTATATGACCAAAATTTGGAAACTTAATAACTATAAAACCTTACACATGACCAAAAAAAAACATACACACCTAATAAAATCCAAAATTGATGAACATTCATAAAAATGAAACTATTAAGTTGATGCACCTGCATCATTTTGTATCTACATATATATGTGTCTCATGGTGAGACCAAACAATGTATATATATGTGTCTCATGAAGAGACCTAGTGTAGTGTGTTATTTAATAATATGTGATTATTTCCATGATAATTATAAAGGGAGTGTCCTAGAGTATAAGAAATAAAATAAGTGGAACATATTCCCCCCTTATGAGGTGTAGGACGGACCTTTAAATCCCATATTACAAAAGAAAAGGATTACATGCACCATGAGTAAGATAGGAAAATAAAGTATGGATGTATAACATAATAATTTGTTGTCATGGAATTATGTATATTATATATAAAGTCTTCAAATGAGCATAAAATATAATTTAAGTAAGCGTAAATATAATATGCCTCCGAGTGAGAAAGATATAAGTAATGTAAGCACAATGAGATGTCTATCATGGACAAAATATAAGCCATCTATGCTTAATGAAAATATGTCTATCATGGGAAATATTTAATTAATTATGCATCTGTGATAACATAACCCAATATAAGAATTACAATAGCAAGTATATCGAAGAAATTAAACATACATATGAAGGTTTTCTTTGATAGATGCATAATCATGAAAAATAGGCAATTAAGAAGAAATATCTTCACGATATGGATGATGGAAAATAAAATAGAAATATGAAAGATATAGATCACGACACCAAACATATATCACGATGATGAAACTTGTGTCATTGAAGATAAAACTGTGAATTTTTGGACATTTTTTCTTGCCAATTTTAATGTTTATCATTTCCTGATGCAATTAACTTATAAAAAAATTGCTAATGCAAATTTGTGTCATAAATCATTAAAAAATAAAAAGACACAAAAAATATCAAAAATTAATCAAAATATACTAGTGAATATACCTTGCTATATAATTGGTGCCATGATCTATCGTGCATAATATTTTTTATTTTTCTATGATCTATATCATGCAAATATTGAGTATGATGTCAATGTTGGCATTTGATTTGTTAAGTTAATATTAGTTTTATTGATGTTTTTTAATTTGGAGAGGGTTATTTAATTAATTTATATCTTACATTAGTTTTTTGGTCAATTTTAGACACTTTTTAGGAATTTCCTAAAAAATAACTAGAAGTACCAATTAGAGTGCAATTCACTGGATGTAAACTTAACTGTGGTCAAAGACCTATCCATTCATATCAACGAGGTGGGGCACATTTTATAGAGTAAGTTAACTAAATTTAAAGTTTATTTTAATTAATTTAATATTTTATATGGATTGAGAGTGCTTAGCTTGACTAAGTTGCACATGTTTCTTATTTTCTACGCAAGAATCACTACATGTTGACCTTATCTTGTCAATAAGTCAACTTTGTTTTCATGAGTCTAATTTCAGTGATCTTTAAGTCTATTTTTAGACTTAGTTATTATGTAAATTTATATTTAAGTTTTCAATTTATAGACATAACTTGTCATGTAAGTTATCTTGTAATAGGCATGTTTTAACTATATTTATTAATAAAGAATTGTCCACAAGGAAGTGTGGCATAATAGTTCCTATTGAGAAATATTTTTGCATGTGTAAATATATTATTTTATTACATGTATATATTAATTGATGATAAAAATTATATGCTTTTGGTTTTGAAGTTATTCGATACATATTTTGGTCAACAATCTCACTTACATTACAACTAGATTAATAATTAGTAATATTGTGATAGATAGGTTGATACATAAATTCTTTTTTAAAGTAAAGAAAAATTTATTTTAACTCCCTTTATACATTAAAAATTCATTTGGTATTATAGCCTCATTAAAGAAAGGTTTATAAGGGTTTTAATCCATTATCATGAGAATCAATGGCTTCAGTGAATTCTACTTCCATTAACATTTTTATATTCAAAAGTGACAACTTTGAATATTGGAGATATTGGTTGAAGAGAATTATTGTATAGAAATATGTTGAAGAGAATATTATCTATGATTAGAGACCACCTCAAGATTGGAATACATTGATTAAATATCATAAAATAAAAAAAAATAATGAATAAAAGATATATGCACAAGTTTTTTTCTATCTTTAGAGTGCCATAGACCCAAACATCTATTCAAGAATTGCAGGATAAAAAATGCCCATGAGGCATGGAATATCTTGGAAATATCATATAAATAATCTACTAAAGTAAGATAAGAAAAGATCCAAACTCTTAAAATAAATTTTGAAATTTTGATAATGTTAGATAATGAAGGAGTTGAAGAATATTGCATAAGGATAAATGACTTAGTACATAAAATGAGGGTTTATGTAGAAAATATTCAAGATAGTACTATAGTAAGGAAAATTTTGACATATTTGATTAAAAAAAATGATTGTATATTATGATCATTATTATTGAGTGTAAGGATATGAATACTATTAGTGTTGATGAGTTAGTGGGTTCTCTTTTGTTCCATGAAGATAAGATGAGACTATATCTAGGAGATCAAAAACATGCACTTGAAACTAAGGGAAAGGTTTTAAAGACCAAAGAGAAAAATAAAAATTAGAATCAAGGGAGTTAAAAAAATTAAATTCAAAGGGAAAATATGATAATTTCACTATTAAAATTAAGAAATAATTTACTTTTAATAACTATAAAAAACCAGGATACTCGATAAGAGATTGCAGGACATTAGTAGCTAAAAATCAAGCTAATCAAGAGGGTGAAAATAAGGCATTCCAATCTGAACAAAGTGAGGTTAAATAGAACTTAGATTATTATATCACATGTAATGTGGGAATAGAAGAAACAAATAATTTTTGGTTTCTTGATTTAGGTTGCTCAAATCACATGTCAAGTCACAAAGATAGTTTCAACAAGTTAGATGATTCTTGCAAAAGCTAAGTGCAATTGGGAGATGGAAAGTCCATTTAAGATGAAGGAAAGGGAAACATGAAAATAACCAAAATTAAAACTATAAAGGCCATAAGTGAAGGAAGAAAACCTATTAAAATTTATTTTGAGGGATTACAATATCTTTATATGTTTTTAGTTGAACATATAACAATAGAAGCTCTTTGCAAGAGACTAGTCATCCATCTTCATCAATTGCAAGTAATAATAAGTAGTTGTCAAATCCACATCCAAAAAATTAAATGTTAGATTATAATTATTATAGGAGGATCACAAGGCTTAAACATCAGTTAGGTAGTTTGTTTGATGACGTTTATAATGAAAATACTATGTTTGCATTGTGTAGATGCACACTTGGACAATATCATTCATGGCTCAAACCTTTAGTTTAGGACCTTTTTTTTGTTTAAAGATTCACATTCACCATATATTTGTTCTTAAATTCATATCTTATAGTCCAAACCTGATATACTGATTACCTAGATCACCTATAGCCCATAATATACTTAAAATCGGATATATATCCTTCACTATCAGTTATAGATTTTCAACATTTTCCTATTCTCCCAAATAATACTATCTAGATTAGGACACTAGAATCAAAGCTAGTGTCCCTATTTTAATGCTAGTATCTATACTTTAAAAAAACTTAAATTTATAAATCTTTTGATATGTAGGGTCGACCTATTTGTCATAATTAACCCTCTTGTGAGATATTGTCAAAATTTGTGGTATGATTAAAAAACAAAGCCCACTCATTAAGACATTTAAAAACTATTAAACAAGAACCTACCAAGCTCCCTAAATCATTCACATAATTTATTTTTGGTTTCTATTCTTAAAAATTTCCGTATCAATCATAGGAGCAATATTCTTATAAGTTTGAAACATTCAAAGAGTAGCCTATTAGCATTATCTATCAAGTTGCAAGATAGATCAATACATGCACTTACATATACCATATTGCATAATTATTCATGCACAAACTCACATAAAGAGGAGAAATACATCAATCTATGGCCTTATTTGGAATATATGGATATGTAGGTAATACTAGTGTAGGATATTTATTATTACATTTATTTATTGAATAGATTATCCATACACATTTAGATTTAGCTTGATTAAGTGTAAGTGTGTGAGAGGGCGAGTTCCACGTAGAGTTCAACTAAGTGCTATTGTGAGTTATCTTATGAGTTCCATAGTGAGTTACACTCAGTTTCATCATGATTTCTTTTGTGAGTTAACTCTCCTTACTATATATTTCTCTTCACTAAGCTATTGTAATATAATGGAGAGTCGATAATAGATAATTTGTTCTATGTGCAATGCATTATATTCATTATTATAGTAATGGATTATTGGAGAGATCTTAGTTAAAGACTATTCCATACTCTTTGATGGTATCAAAGCTATCTCTAATAGCCATTGCCCAACATGTCCAAGTTATGCATTTTTTATAGTTTGTAGGCTGTACAACCCTTTGCATTTGGATGTATAATTTTTTACAATACGTAGGATTTATTATGTGTACATGCAAGTTGTGCATTGTCATTAAAGGGTTTTGTTTCCAAATGTATGTTTTTGGATAAGTGCAAAGTGTTTGCATTGAGAAAGGATTTACAGATATGCAATATTTGCATCAATCTAGGCATATAGTTTTGTGGAGATTTTTGCACTAACCATACTTTTGTATGAGCATTAGAGGGTTTGATTGAATTATACATCCAATCTATATTTTTTAATGCATTGGTTCTGACTTGTTTGACACCACTGCTCTTGGCTTGGTTATTTCCACTGTTAGACACCCAACCAAAAACTCTACCACCGCCTTTGTTAGGAATTATGGAAGCACACAATTGATTACCAAGCAACTTAATATGCGGAAATTAACCAGAATGCACAAGTAACTAGAATTCAGAAATAACACAGAATATGAGAGACAATACACAATTGTATTAATACTCATCCAGAAAAGAATACAATAAAGAAGATGCCACTTCTTCTTCACACCTCTCAGAGGCTTCCCACACCTCAAGTGTATAGTAATTCTTTCCTCAAAGCTCTCTCTCTTATGGTCCCAACACACAACTCAAACATAGAGTTGGTGTTCACCTCCAACCAGTCAGTATCAACACTGCCAGTACACCTGAGTATACAAACATACTCAACCGAGTACACAACACACTCCAAGTAGATCTCCCATGAATACAACCTGTAACCCAAATGATCTTACTTTGGAAGGGACTACCTTGCCTTCCTCTTTACTCCCTATTCGAGTACACACTGTACTCCAAGTAGATCTTGCCTAATCTTGCTCCCTATTGTGTTGCTATCACCTTGACTCTGCTGCCACCTACAGATCAACTTGGTTTTGCATACCTACAAACCTAGACCATGCACACACATACACCTGCAGATCAATGATATTACTTACCATGTAGATCTTCAAACGTGGCCTTGCACACCTGCTGACCAAGATGCTACACACCTGAAGAACCCTTCTAATTCTCCAAAACTAGCACCCACACTTGGCACTACTGTGGAACTAGGAGGAACACCCTTGCTTACTTCACACACAAAAGGAGCTAACTTTGCTCGACTCAAACTAGCACACTTTACAATACAACACATGAGTCTATTATATAGATTTCATGCAAACAATAATTAGACACCTAATTAAAATAATTAGATCTGTAGCTCGAGACTATAATTAGCCCTCAACATGCAAACACTTGGTTCATTAACTAACTAGCCGTAAACTGGCAGTTTTGAACCGCACAGGCAACTGACGTTGGTCCTTGTCTGCCTGGGGATGACCGATGCCGGCTGACTTTTGATCGACATCAGTTGCTCTTCTGTCTATACCCTACTAACGTCAGTTGGCCTGATCGATGCCGGTGTCTGTGACACTCAACAACCTCATCTCTTATTTGCATCAGTGAAGCTTTTAGCTCCATAACTTAACAATCTCCCACTTGGAGATAAATAGCTCCACTGTACCTGTACCTGTACCCCATCTAATCTATTTCCTGGCTTATATCTCTCTTCAAGCTCAACCTTGAAGACCAACCACCACACAACTTGTGGTGCACCTCTTGTCATCCAAGTAACCTGCCGCATCCGCATCTACAAATCCATGTAGAAAAGAACTTAACCCTGCATAGCATGTTGACCTGCTGCTGGTCCCTCTCAAATACCTGAGAATCCACTGAACTGCCCTCCAGTGCTTCTTTCCTGGATCGGCTCCAAACTTTCTGATAGCTCCCACTGCTGGGGAAAACTCAAGTCTATACCAGACCTCATTTGATTTTGGACACTGAACTATCCAGCCCTTGGTGTGATCCAGTTCTGCATCCTGCGTATTGAACCTCGCTAACAATTGATTCACATCAGCTCCCACTAGAGACAAAATCAACTTGTGATCTTCCATGTCTCTCATGCCAAAGAATTTTGCTACTCCAAATTCCTCATGACATGCCACTGAACTAACCTTACCCTTAGCTCAGCAAAACCCTGTATGTCTGAACCTGCTAGCTAGCATACCATCCACATACAGTAACAAGATAATGTTGTAATCATTATCCACCTGGTAAGACAAACACAATGGTTACACTGACATTGACTAAAGCCCTGCTTTGTCATCCACCTGTCAAACCCTGTACCACTGTCCTACAGCTTCTACAAGACCATATGACCTGGCCTTTTGTCTCACATATCCATTCTCTCTATTCTTTAAGTAAGGTATCCATTCATCTTGCAGTGCTTTCATACCGGCTAACAACCCTACCAAATCTCCCATTTGGTTCTGCATCATATTCTTGCCATGCTCCCACTATTTCCTGGATCCTTCCTGCTCTGTAATGAGCAACAAGTATAAAGAAGAGGAACAACGAATTTGAGGCTTACTTACCCCTTCAGTCCTCCATATGGGTGTTTGAGACTCCTTGACAGCCTGTTGTCTGCCCAAAATTTATTACAATGACTGACCTCAGTCACCACACAGTTTGCATCCAACCGACATCGGTTCCATGCACCTGTCCTAACTACCGACCCCATCGACGTCAGTGTCTACCTACTGCCGATGTCAGTCCTCTGACTGACATCAGTCTTACTGTCACTGATGTAAGTCTTTATGACTAACGTTGGTCTTACCTTGCTCGACACCACCAGCTTTGGTCTGCACATGATCGACATCAGTGTCTATCTGTTCGACGTCGGTTCCTCCTGACCGACATCGATTTCTATGTTCGCCTATGAGTGATGACTTTTTACCTGCGAGCTTTCTTTGAATCAAATCCCTATCCAAATTGCTCTGCTCAGAGTTACTCAGCCTTCTCCACTGATCTTTGTCTGCCATCTCCTCCATAAACACCAAGGCTTTCTAGTTTTTAAGTCTGTCAAAGACATCTAACTTCCTGTTAAGAACATGCATCTCCTTCTTGCTCATGTGACCAAGCCTACAAAGCCACGTCTCTGCAACAGGAGAAGAATCAATAATATAAGCAAGTAGATAAAGAGTACCTACTTTCTTACCACCAGCTAATTCAAGTGCATCCACTGTGAGAGTTCTTGTGCATCTCTCGTCACCCAACTTTCTTGAAAAAATTAGCCATATCTTCAACACTAGGACCTGCATGACCTCCTTCAACACCTATGTGTTGGCCACCTGCAATTTTAATTTCACTTCTCCTTTGCCAATTCTTTGGCAAGGCACACTAGCCCCTAAATAAATCTTTTCAAAGTCTCCAAAGACCTTAACATGGAAAAATATTCTATTTTAGACTACATGGAAAGAGGCATCATAATCTATAAAACAAGATTCTACTTTATCCAAGAAACATACTAGAGCATCCTGTGCAACAACCCCTGCAACATCTACTTCTTCATTCTTTCATGCTGATCTTCTACCAACCAACAATATTTCTTTTCTTGCTCTTTTTTTCCATAACATCGTAAGTGATCATCTGTGCTTTTCAATTCCTCCATTCTTAGCTTACTTTCTTCTGCCATTGCTCTACTCTCACTCAATCAGAAACCCCTGAGAGTGACCTGTAATCAAACACAAAACCGCTCCTTGTAACCTTAGCTCTGATACCACTTTGTTAGACACCCAACCAAAAACTCTACCATTGGCTTTGTTGAGAATTATGGAAGCACACAATTGATTACCAAGCAACTTAATATGCAGAAATTAACCAAAATGCACAAGTAACTAGAATTCAAAAATAACACAAAATATGAGAGACAATACACAATTGTATTAATACTCATCCAGAAAAGAATACAATAAAGAAAATGCCACTTCTTCACACCTCTCAGAGGCTTCCCACACCTCAAGTGTACAATAATTTTTTCCTCAAAGCTCTCTCTCTTATAGTCCCAACACACAACTCAATCACACAGTTGGTGTTCACCTCTAACCAGTCAGTATCAACACTACCAGTACAACTGAGTATATAAACATACTTAACTAAGTACACAACACAATCCAAGTAGATCTCCCATGAACTGCTACAACCTACAACCCAAATGATCTTAATTTGGAAGGGACTACCTTGCCTTCCTCTTTGCTCCCTATTCGAGTACACACTGTACTCCAAGTAGATCCTGCTTGATCTTGCTCCTTGTTGTGTTGCTGTCACCTTGACTCTGCTGTGACCTATAGATCAACCTGGTTCTGCACACCTGTAAACCTAGACCATGCACACACATACACCTGCAGATCAATGATCTTACTTACCATGTAGATCTCCAAATGTGGCCTTGCACACCTGCTAACTAAGATGTTACACACTTGAAGAACCCTTCTGATTCTCCAAAACCAACACCCACACTTGGCACTACTGTGGAACTAGGAGGGACACCCTTGCTCACTTCACACACAGAAGGAGCTAACTTTGCTCGACTCAAACTAGCACACTTTATAATACAGCCCATGAGTCTATTATATAGATCTCATGCAAACAATAATTAGACACCTAATTACAATAATTAGATCTACAGCTCGAGACTATAATTAGCCCTCAACATGCAAACACTCAGTTCATTAACTAATTGTCTATGAACTGGTAGTTTTGAACCGCATAGGCAACCGACGTCGGTCCTTGTCTGCCTTGGGATGATTGACGCTAGCCGACTTCTGACTGATGTCAGTTGATCTTTTGTCTGCACCCTGCTGACATCAGTTGGCCTGACTAACCCTGGTGTCTGTGACACTCAACAACCTCCTCCCCCATTTGCATCAGTGAGGCTTTTAGCTCCACAACCTAACATCCACATAGTTTCACATGATGCTACAAAGTTTGGTTACTTATAGCCATTGTCCTACATAGTTGTCTATATGGCAAAGTCTCCCATGGCCCTTCAACAACCTACAATGGGAATTCATCCTCTACAAATAACATGTTTTGATCATCCTAATTTTTTTGGGTTAGATATAGGCCTGGATTCACTTCTAAACTTGATATCTCATTTGAAACCCTGCTTAGGTCCTACTTGGAAAGCAAGCCATAGAAAAACTTGTTGCTCTTTTTCATGAGGTCAATATTTAGGCCAATAATTCACCTTCATTTTTGGTTACTCAAAAAACATCCTCATATACCATCATTGTGGATAATGCAAATATATTGATTTTTTTCTCACTCCTCCATTGACGACTGGTGTTTGGATTCTACTTCCTTTCTTCCCACAGCCAAGATGTTGTTGTGGAACAATATGATTGAAAAGATGATATATTGATTACTTTTCGAAAACCTGCATACATTCTTATTTTTTGGGGTATGTTGGGTGAATATTTTGTCAATCAGCTAACTGATGAGCAAAATAGGTCTGATCAACCACAACAAGGAAGATTGGTCAACCTAGTGTGCAAGTATACCACATCAAAAGGGGACAAATCTCTCCTCTCATCAAGGGGAGGTTCTTTATAAGTATGAAGGGACTATATATACTATAGATATGTGCAAAAAATAACACTCAGGGGTAGGGTAACACCATCCATATCTCTTTTTTTAGAGATTATGCTTGCACACAAAGGAGAAATCTTGGTGAAGACATTGAAGGTACTTATCTTCTTTCAGAAGTGGTCTTACAGGGAACAACAAGAGTTCTTTTAGGTAGTGACAAGTGACTAGTAATAGAGTGCAGTAACCAACAGAATGAAGTATAGCACAAAGTCTCCACTTTAGCTACCCAAATAGTGAGATACAAAGAACAATGAGGGCACAAAGTCATCCCAAGGTCCTTTACAAAAAAAATAGAAAACAACTAAACACACTAAAGGTAACTGTATGTAGCACAAAGTCTTCCCATAGTTGGCTTCAGGACACCTTCTTGATTATCTCCACAAGTTCTACTTATTTCATTAATTAGATAAGAATGCATTTAGAAGATAGACATAAGAACAACCTCCTAAATGACACAAGCCATGACATCACAAAGTCTGAAAGTAACTTGCTTTCTCATTCAAAGCAAAGAAATATGATTAACAATCTGAGCTCAAAGTCTCAGTAATGGCTTCTCAATTTGGGTAGAGTTTTGTTTTTTAAATCAAAAAGATCTCCTTTTTCAAAAAATAAGGAGTTACATGATATAGCAGCCAAGAAAGGCTTGGTGCTTTATCCCATGGGGTGGCCCATGTTGCATTTAATGCTTTGACTATGTTTTTAGTTTTGTCCAAGGACCATGATAGAATAGGGTGGTTGTCTTAACTATGGAATGCCATTTCATCTCAAATGTCTTCTCCTGGGTCTAGATCATCTGGTCTATCCCCTCTAATGTCTGCATAGTTGTCCATTTTGTTTTTACTCCAAGGGAGACAAATAGGTTGTGTCTTCAATGTTTAAGGGTTCAAAAATCTACCTTGCAGACTGTTCCACCTACTAGAATAACTATTGCATAGATATTTTGGCCTTTCCCTCTTTTTTCTACATTTTGAGGCATCAGGCTATCTTTTCCCTAGCCTTGTTGGCTCTTTACACTCTTCCATCAGTGGTTCTTTCCTTCTAGCCCTAGCCTTATGGTTTTTGAAAGCATTTGGGTCCGCGCTTTAGCCTACAAAGATCAATGACTATTTCATTACTACATATTTGATGTCTTCGAGCTTGTCATTATTTGAAAGCTAACAGCTAGTTGGTTGTCCTAAATTTGATAGCTTCATGGACATCACCATATGTCTGGATCCCAACAACTAGTTCACAATGCTCAACTTTGACGTCTGTGGGCCCGTCATCTTCTTCAACAATTCCTTCAGCTTTGTGTTTAATCCTTCCCGAAGGGGACCTACCCTTCAGGGTCTTGAGAAAGGTCCATTTTGCTTGGTGAGAACTCCCCGCAAGGGTTCCTACCCTTTGGGTAGTCTTTGGATGGCCTTCGGGATTCTTTCTCTCAGAGAGTCCTCGAGTTAATTCCTTTAGACAAAATGTTTGAAGGAATTATTTTCTTTGTTTTGTCTGCTTTCCTTCAGACTTTTCCTTCAAGCTTTTCCTTTGGACAAAAGTTCGAAGGAATTCCTTCAGATAATTTATTCGAAGGAAATCTTTCCTTCACTTTATCTTTTTCCATCAGGCGTCAGGGCTTTGTCTTTCGATCAGGCCAATTCCTTTAGACAAAAACTCTGAAGGAATTCCTTCAGACTTTTTGTTTGAAGGAATTACCTTGACAACTTTGCCATGGACAATCCTTTTGAAGGATTTCCTTTTCTTGTTCAGCCTTTGAAACGGTCCACTTGGTCCCCGCCTACCCTCTGAAAGGGCTGTCTGACCTCCAAGGTTGCCTTTCAAAAAAGTTGCAAGGGTCAATTTTGGTAGCTAAGTGCCCTCCACAAGGGTACTCTTTGGGCTTTCAGAAGACTTCTTTGAACTTCTTGATTGAAATCGCCTAAGTATTGAGAACCTATTTCTTTCTTGCAAAGTCTGTAGAAACCAACCTATAGAGTCCATAGTTTTGGGTCTGTAGAACTGGTGGAGTCTATAGAAATTGAGTCCATAGATTTTTTCCTGCAGAGTCTGTAGTTTCTTCAATTCATAGAAATGGACCTGCGTATAGAGTCCATTGAAACCAAGTCTATGTTTTCTCTAACCTTGAAAGAGTCCATAGAAATCTAGCTTGTGGAGTCTGTAGAAACCTATCTGTGAAGTTTGTAGTTCCACCTGCAGAGTTTGTAGTTTTGAGTCTATACAAATCATCCTATAGAGTCTATCGGAGTTTGTAGAATTCTTCCTGTGGAGTCCGTAGAAATGTATCTACAGGGTGCCTTAGGTGAAAAAGTTTGAAAAATAGAGAATTTGAAGGCTCATAACAATTTTTTAGAAGAGAGGATTTTTGCTTGTAAGACCAAAAATAGTTCATGTGTTGTCCCAAAAATGAGTGACAGACTTTGGGGACAACAACTGGCTCTAGTTGGGGGATTTCCCTCAGTTAAGATTTTGAAGCAGTTGAGGGGAGAAGAAACCAGAATCTCCAATGTCTTGAAGTGTGTCATTGTGCTACAGAGTCGTGCCAACCAAAAAGAAAGCAAGGCACCAAAAATGAAAATGAAAAAGAAAAGCACAAACTAGAACTAAAGACTATACAAATATACATATGTACAGATGATCTTATCTGATACTTCAAAGTTGAAGTGCTTCAGATGCTGCCCATTGTGAGGTAGAGAAAAGAACATGCCATCTTGATATCTCAACATGAAACTATTTTCACCATTGAGCTGATGAATAGTGAAAGGGCCCCTCCAAAGGGAGTTGAATTTTCCATGCATTCCCTTTGGTTCTCTTCTCTTGTCCCATAGTAGGACTTGATCTCTAATCTAGAAATCATGGTCTTTTGCTTTCTATTCAAAGATCTTCTTGACCAAAATTTGATGGGCAACAATTCAGTCCACCGCCATAGTTCTCTACTCATCCAGCTCAGTTAAGCACATGATCCTTTTATCAATAGAGCTTTCATAAGTTTGATCCTCAATTGCCTTGGCCAATTTTAATGCTGGCAATTCTAGGGTGATCGGTATCTCTACATTGAGACCATATGGAAGTTGGAAAGGTGACATACCTATTGCCCTCTTGGATGTAATTTTGTCTGCCCATAAAGCATCAACCAATACTTTATGCCATGTTCGCTAGTTGTCATCCACCAGCTTCCTAATGATGGTCACTAGGTTCTTGTTGCTTGATTCAATTTGGCCATTCCCTTATGGGAAATAATCATAGGAGTGGGAGAGGGTAATCCCATAGTAAAAACAAAACTGAGTGATCTCATGAGAAGAGAAATAGGTAGCATTATCTGTCATAATCTTGGTTGGGACCCCAAACCTAGAAATGATGTTCTCC
The DNA here is from genome assembly GCA_037957365.1 of Torreya grandis. Taxonomy (NCBI): domain Eukaryota; kingdom Viridiplantae; phylum Streptophyta; class Pinopsida; order Cupressales; family Taxaceae; genus Torreya; species Torreya grandis. Next base: position 1,317,151 of record JARHVA010000370.1, read on the forward strand.
TTGAGGAAATCACATAGTACTTTTGAAGTAGCATGCTTGGTTGGGATAGCTTCCTCCCACTTGGTGAAGTAATCTATGGCTGTGAGGACATAATCATGTCCAACACTTGAAGATGTGTTTACAGCACCAATGAAATTGATTCCCCATTGCTAAAATGGCTCTTCTATGACCACTGGCTTGAGAGGTAGAGCAACTAGCTTGGGTCTTCCAATGAACTATTGGCACAATTCACACCTTTGTACCCATTTGTATGCATCTTGAAACAAAGTAGACCAGTAATACTTGGCTCTAAAAATTTTGTGGGTAGTTACAGGAGCAAAAAAAGTCCTCCATAGGCCAGATTGTGGAAGGATCTCAAAAGTTGGTTTTACTGCTCTTTATCCATGTAGCAAAAGAACACTCCATCAAGGCTCCTCTTGTATAGGCTGTTGTCTCAGAGGACAAAATTGGCAGCTTTCAATTTGACAATCCTCTTTTCTTTACGAGATAGGTGGGCTAGACACTCATCATAAGTAAAAAAATGAGAAATATTTGAATACCACTCATTCATGGTGGAGACAAAGAGGACTGTTGGCATGGATTCCACTCTTTTTTATTCATACCCCACTTTTTTGGGTTTGTTATCAGCAATCAACTAGCATAGACCCTTTCCACACACCAGATTCATTGGTTTGATGACTAGATCAAACTCTTGGAATTTAGCAATCCAATTCCCTCTTTTGATTCCAAACTCTTGCTGAGTTAATATGGATTTAACTGTGGTATCAGGAACCAGGGTAGTAATACAAGAATTCAAAATGTAAAAGTGAAAATGCTTCACTGCCTTGACCACTGCATAAGCATGCTTCTCCATCTTTGAATACTTCAACTCATGAGTTTTGAGAGGACAACTCATGAATAATATGGGAGATTCCACACCTTCTTTGTTTTACTAAACTAGAATTGCTGAAAGTGTGTGTTCAAAAGCATAACTATACATGATGCAATCCTTGGTATAATCTGGATAAACTAGAACTGGGGCATGGGCAATGGCTGTCTTTATGTCCTAAAATGCTAATTTGCCTTCTTCAGTCTAGCTAAAGGTGGCATTTTCTTTCATCATATCGATAATATGGTGAGTCTCCTTAGTGAACTCAGGGATGAATCTTCGTAAAAAATTCACTTTTCTAAAGAAAGAGTGAACTACAGTCTTACTCATAGGCAGAGCAAGCTCCTGGATAGACTTGACTCTTTTTGAGTCAATCTTTATGCCTTCTCTGGATATAATGTGTCTGAGAATCTTCCCTTCTATCACTCCAAAGATAGACTTCTTGGGGTTCAAAAAAATGCCATTCTGGTGGCAGCGTTTCAATACTTGTTGCAAATGGCACACATAGTTAGGGTGATGCTTAAAAAAGACAGTCAAGTCATCAACGTATACCACAATGAACTTACCCATTTCATCTTTGAAAGTGAGGTCCATTGATCTTTGAAAAGTGGTGCCAACATTTATCAGGCCAAAAGACATTCTTTGATATGCAAAGGTACGCCAAGGTGTGGTGAACGCAGTCTTGTGTTAGTCTACTTCACCAACTTCAAATTGATTATATCCTAAGAAGCCATCTAGCATTGATAACATCTTGGAATTGATCACTGTTTGAAGCACTTGGTCCATGATGGGCAAAGGATAGTTATCCTTTAAGGATGACTGATTCAAATTCTTAAAGTCCACACAGAGGTGAATTTCACCATTCTTCTTCCTCATAGGTACTATGTTAGAAATCCATGTGAAATGATGGATTGAAAATATTATCTTAGCATTCAACATTTTCTATATTTCAGATAGAATTATACCTAATATCTTTAGATTATACTACCTAGATTTTTCCTTGTAAGGCATTGAATCATCCTTGAGAGGGATTTCATGGCAAATTTTATCAGGCCTGAGCGACTTTAAATCATCATAAGAGTATGTAAGGACATCTATGTACTAGCTGAGAAGAGAAGTGAACTTGAACTTTTCTTCCTGAGTGCAGCTTTTCCTAATGTTCACCATCTTGGGATTTTCCTTGGTGCTTAAATTCACCTAATCAAACTCTTGGGAGGAGCTTGAATTTATTTGCTGCTATTTGATGAATCTGTCATGCTTATCAAACAGCTTTTAGAATTTTATTCCCTTTAAGTTGTAGGAACTCCTCACCTATGTCTACACTTGATTATGGGGCTAGATCAAGCTTTTGAGGCTCACTGCCTTCAAAATGTAGCCGTTCAAAGCTATCTTTTTTCTCTAAAAAGTAAATGATTTGGTTATCATTGTTAAACACCTGCCAATGACTGGCATTGTTAGGCACACTTGATCAAAAGACCAATTTTATAGTGTACTTGTCTCCCTTGAAATCAGGGTGAAGAACTAAAAGAGTTACTAAAATAGCTAATGCATCAGCTCTATCATTGAATTCTCTGGGTATGGCAGAGATGCTGAAAGCATCAAAACATTCAAGTTGATCCCATACTAGATTGCAGTAGTGGCGTAGTCTCTCATTCTTAGTTTGATATAGGTTCCTTACCTAACAAACCACTAGTTCAGCATCTCTTTTAGCATGAAAGAGCTTGACGCCTTGGTCACGAGTAGCCTTCAATCCAAGTAATAGAGACTCATACTCAGTTGTATTGTTGGTGTTGCTAAACTGCAACTTGTATGATGAAGGAAAAATATCTCCCTGAGGAGATATCAACACAATCTCGGCTCCTGAACCCGTAGAGGAGCAGCTGCCATCAAATTCTAGAATCCATACCTCATTTTTAACTAATTTTTCTTTGGATTCTTCTTTGTTTAGAGGGGGAGATTCTTTTGCACTTGCATTGTGTTCCACCAATTATTCTATTGTTTTGGCTGAGACTATTTTCAGGCTATCACATTCAGGAGCTTGATCAACTAAAACATGAACATCCTTTATGGTTAAGAAATAATTACCCATGCCTAAAGATTCAAACAAAATTTGAGGTTCAGGCACTGATGTTTTAGTGACCACATAGTTTTCTTCCTTCTTAGGGAACAATCTTTGCATAACACCTTTGACAGGGATTCTCGCCTCAGATAAATCCATGCTCAACTCACCACCAATGTCTTTGCAAAAATTTTGGCCAATAAGGATGCCGTATGATGCTGGGACGTCAGCCACTAGGACAATCATCTTGATTCTCTTTTTAGGGAATGCAACAAACACAAATTGAGCATCCTTGATTTGTCCCAGCAGTGGGACTTGTTTGTTCTCAATGGAGAAACATCTCCAAAATGTCTTGGTTAATGTGAGACCAAGAGATTTTCCCACTTTAGCAGGCATGACATTGTCTGAAGCTCCAAAATCAATGATGCAATTGCTCAGCTTGTGACCATTTGTCAACAGGGAAACATAGAAAGGCTCTATTTTCCCAAGGGTAGTAGGAGTAATGACAAAGTTGTTTGCGATAGACATGTTCCTTAGGGGATCATGTGTTATCTTCTTAGCTTCTTGTCTTGCTGGGATGGTTTGGTTCTTTACACATTAAACTAATTTATCAAACTAATCAGGGTTGGATTGCAGGAATTCAATTTTAGACATTTGAATTTTGGTTTTCTTTATATGGTCAATTATATCAAATGTTTGAAATGAACTGGGAACACAGGATGGGAGTTCATCTTTTTGATTTTTAGGAAGGGGAGGACTAATCTATGAATTTGAAATAAGAGGTGAAGGTGCAATTGAGGTACTCACCTTTTTTGCAATCACCAGATCCTTTGGCTAGAAGGGCAGAGTGGTTCCACGCTTAGTAATTGAGATTGCTAGTTGAGGTCACTCCTCTGTCTTCTCTTTATCAACTTGCTGGGCTAACTGATTCTTAGACTGTGTGAATACAATGTATGATCCCTTAGTTGCTTTACCTTCACATTTGGGTTCATCTTGATAATTTAGGAAACCAATGATGGAGTTGCCAGATAATTCTCCTTCTTGATTTAATTTAGGCTAGAAGGATAAATCTAATTTTGCTTCAAGGTATTCCACTGCTGAATTGGTTGGAGGCACTTCAATGGCTAGGTTCCCCCATGGGGGAGGAAGATGGTTTGCTTGTCCTTGATTCTTAGCAGCATTGCCTTTGTATGACTGATTTTGAAATGTTTTCCTTGGCATATCTCTGTATGCAGGAGTGGATGACATCCCCTGCACCATTTGCTTTCTAAGAGCAAGTAACTCATTGGACAGCTTCTGCACCATTGGATCAGTGGTGGCTATAGGTGAGTATTTAGAAGATGAAGATGATTTACCTTTATTAGGGTCTCTCCTTATCTTTTGTACCAAGGTAAGGTCATCTTCCACCTCAGTGGCCAAATATTGAGCAGCAGCAAGGTCTATGTGGCTGGCACATCTCAGTAGAAAACTTACTTCAGGTAGCTACGAGTTGATGAAGAAACATTTAAGGTTCTTAGGTGTAGTTTAAGTAATTGTAGAAATCTAATTTCTCAGCTTGTCAAACTTGGAAATGAAATCTCTCATAGGTTCATGAGGTTCTTTCTTCATCTGTGTGAGCTGGGCTAGCAGGGCATGCACATCTTCTGCAAGCTTGAACCTGGCTTTGAGTGTATCCCAATCAGTCATTGACTGAGCTTATAGATGGTAGAACCAGTCTGTAGTAGCACCTTGTAGTGTCTCCATGAATAGCTTGACTGCTATGTCTTCATACTCCACACTTATCACGCCACAGGTTATGCTAAAGGCTGTAATGTGTTCATCAGGATGAACTTTCCCATCACCAAAGAATTTAGAGAAATTCTTCCTTGAACTACATAGAAGATCATGTAAAGGTGGAGTCAAATTGAGTGGACCAAAAGAGTTACCCTAAGGGCCTTGAGTTACCATGATTAGATTATGGAAAGTAGGGATAACAAATTTGGGTGGAGTATGTATAGGTAAAGCTTTGGTGATAGGAAAAAAAGAAGCTCTACCTTGTTTTGGTGACCTGGTATGGATGGGAGGAACACTCTTAGATCGTTGAACTTGAGGTTGTGGAGGAAACAAATCAAAATTTCCTTGATGCACCAACTCAAAGACTGGGTCAATAACACCTTGGGTTCTTTGACTTTTGGTATAACGTGGAGTTGCCAAATTGTAGGATAAAAATGGAAAAAAACTGGTCCTACTTCAGCTTGAAGCTTGAGGCTTCAAACTACTTGTTCTTCCCTAGCGGATCCAGTTTACAGACCAAATTATATAATGGAAATGGATAAGGCTATAATGATAATGGGTAAGACCTAGATGAGAGTCGCCAGAGTATATAATGGATAAGGATAAGAACTACTTGTTCAAATCCACAACAGAGTCACCAAAAAACTGTTGGATGAATATTTTGTCAATCAGCTAACTGATGAGCAAAATAGGTCTAATCAACCATAGTAAGGAAGATTGGTTAGCCTAGTATGTAGGTTTACCACATCAAAAGGGAAAGAATTTCTCCTCTCATCAAGGGGAGGTTCCCTATAAGTATGAAGGGAATATATATATACTATAGATATATGCAAAAAATAACACTTAGGGGTAGGGTAACAACATCCATCTCTCTTTTTTTAGAGATGATGCTTGCACACAAAGGAGAAATCTTAGTGAAGACACTAAAGGCACTTCTCTTCTTTCAAAAGTGGTCTTATAGGAAACAACAAGAGTTCTTTTAGGTAGTGACAAGTGACTGATAACAGGGTGCAGTAACCAGCAGAATGAAGTATAGCACAAAGTCTTCACTTTAGTTGCCCAAAGAGTGAGATACGAAGAATAATGAGGGCACAAAGTCATCCCAAGGTCCTTTACATAGAAAACAAAAAATAGCTAAACACACTAAAGGTAACTATAGGCAGCACAAAGTCTTCCCACAGTTGGCTTCAAGACACCTTCCTGATTATCTCCACAAGTTTTGCTTATTTCATTAACTAGATAAGAACACATTTAGAAGATATACATAAGAAAATCCTCCTAAATGACACAAGCCATGACAACACAAAGTCTAAAAGTAACTTGCTTTTTCATTGAAAACAAAGAAATATGATTAACAATCTGAGCTCCAAGTCTCAATAATGGCTTCTCAATTTGGGTAGAGTTTTGTTTCTTTTAATAAAAAAGATCTCCTTTTTCAAAAAATAGGGAGTTACATGATATAGCAGCCAAGAAAGGCTTGGCACTTTGCCCCATGGGGTGGCCCATGTTGCATTCAATGCTTTGACTACATTTTTAGTTTTGTCCAAGACCATGCTAGAATAGGGTAGTTGCCTTAACTATGGCATGTTATTTCATCTAAAATGTCTTCTTTTAGGTCTAGATCATCTGGTCTATCCCCTCTAATGTCTATGCATCTGTCCATTTTGTCTTTACTCCAAGGGAGACAAACTAGCCATGTCTTCAATGTTTAAGGGCTCAAAAATATACCTTGCAGACTGATCCACCTACTGGAATAACTATTGCATATATATTTTGGCCTTTCCCTCTTTTTGCTACATTTTGAGCCCTCAAGCTATCTTTTCCCTGGCATTGTTGGCTCTTTATGCTCTTCCATCAGTAGTTCTTTCCTTTCAGCCTTAGCCTTAAGGTCTTTGAATGCATTTGGGTCTGTGCTTAAGCCTATAAGGATCAATGGCTATTTCATTATCATGAATTTGACATCTTCAGGCCTGCCATTATTTGAAAGCTAATGGCTAGTTAGTTGTCCTAAATTTGAAAGCTTCGAGGACGTCACCAGACGTCTATATCCCAATGGTTAGTTCACGATGCTTAACTTTGACGTTTGTAGGCCTATCATCTTCTTCAACAATTCCTTCAGCTTTGTGTTTGATCCTTCCCAAAGGGGACCTACCCTTTAGGGTCTTGAGAAAGGTCCATTTTGCTTGGTGAGAACTCCTCGTAAGGGTTCCTACCCTTCGAGCGGTCTTCAGATGGCCTTCAGGCTTATTTCTCTTAGAGAGTCCTCAAGTTAATTCCTTTGGACAAAATGTTTGAAGGAATTCTTTTCTTTGTCTCATCCGCTTTCCTTCAAGATTTTGTTTAGACAAAAGTATGAAGGAATTCCTTCAGATAATTTGTCTGAAGGAAACCTTTCCTTTGCTTTGTCTTTTTCTATCGGGTGTCGAGCCTTTGTCTTTCAGTCGAGCCAATTCCTTTGGACAAAAGTCTAAAAGAATTCCTTCGAACTTTTTGTCTAAAGGAATTGCCTTGACAACTTTGCCATAGAAAATCCTTTCTAAGGAATTCCTTTGCTCGTTCGGCCTTTGAAATGGTCCACCTGCTCCCCACCTGCCCTTTGAAAGGGCTGTCTGACCTCCAAGGTTGCCTTTCATAAAAGTTTTAAGGGTCAATTTTGGTAGCTAAGTACCCTTCGCAAGGGTAATCTTTAGGCTTTCAGAAGACTCCTTTGAACTTCTCGATTGAAATTGCTTAAGTGCTGAGAACCTGTTTCTTTCCTATAGAGTCCGTAGAAACCAACCTGCAGAGTCCATAGTTTTGGGTCCGTAGAACTGGCGGAGTCCATAGAAATTGAGTCCATAGATTTCTTCTTGCAGAGTCCATAGTTTCCTGAGGCCATAGAAATAGACCTGCCTGTAGAGTCCATAAAAACCAAGTCCGTAGTTTTCTCTAACCTTCAAAGAGTCTATAGAAATCTAGCTTGTAGAGTCCATATAAACCTATCTGTGAAGTCTGTAGTTTTCCTATAAAGAGCACATAGAGGTGTATGGGAAGGTTATTTTTTGACTTTTACTTTCTTAAGGAGGTTTGTTGTTTGATTCTAGTTCCAATGAGTTGCCAAAAGGCTACCTAAGCCCTTGTTTGGTCAAGTTTTTTAAAAATTTTAAGTGCAAGTTCATTAAATAGGTCATTAATGATGGGAAATGTTATTAGCCATAACAATTTCTTGATAACTTAAATTTGTGTACTTATTTTTGAAAAAGTGATTTATTTTTAATTACCATTCCATTGGTCCTATTTTTATTATAAACACACTAAAGTTATAAAGTTCCATATTCAAGGGGGATTGCTTATGCTATGGGCTCTACTATTTTATGCATTGTACTACATGCACTAATTGCTCACACATTGATGCATTTTTAGTTGTGCACAACATCCTTATTATGAGCATACACTTATAGGTTGTAAGTTTTAGTAGTTGATCATTTCACGTGTATTTTTTCATACATGATGGTTTTCTCACCATTTACCACACTTTTCCATCAGCACACGACATGATCTATTCAAGTTTGTACATTTGGCACCTTAACACACTTGTAGTTTATTTCATGTCCCCATAAGGGCCCCTTTATTAGTGCCTTGCCTTTTTCTATGGATAATTTTTTTGATCCCTTGTTTTTTGGAGCTCTCTCATGATACTTGATGGCTTCTTTAATAGGTCAACAATCTCTTTGTTTGGAGCTATTCTAGTGAAGCCTAGTGCCTTCCTTATTTTCATTTGGTGTTTATAGACCTATCATATCTCTCCCTTATTAGCATTATAGAGGGGTATCATACTATTGGTACTAATGCTTCCTTGGGTTCCATTTAGAGTAATTTATGTATCTAGTTTTTATTCCTATGTACTAGGTGGATGCAGTGGTTGGTTACCCATGCATTTTGGTGTTATCATATAGACACTCTTACATTCCTATTTTGTGTAGGTAACCTTACATATTTAGTTGATCAGTTTATTTAGATTATTGGCACCTATTATTTTGACTTGTAATTTTCCATACATTGGTTGAGTAACATCATTAGGGTCACTTGTGTAGATTTATGTACCATCTGTATCTTCAACTTTAAGATTGTACCCTGGTTTTCCATCTGATCATTATTTGAGTAGTGTTGTTTAGGGCACTCATGTAGTTTTTTGTCTTCTTGATCCTAATCTTCATCTTGATTTTAGAGGAGGTTCTTCTTTCAACATTATAATAGTCATCCTTCGATAATTATTTGATTCTTATTCATGCTTATTAAGTGTTGATCATTACTTGCACATATAGTACTCATTTTTAATTTCAACACTATTGACAAAATCCTTATTTAGAGCTATTCTGGTGAATCCCAATGTTAGTTATTTTTGTGATTGAGTGGTGGATTCAGAAGACTTATGCATATTGAGTTCCTTTGTGACTTTGAGTACTTGGAGTGTGAACTACTTTGGCATCATATTTGGGGGGATTTATATTCTTACATTATTTTATTTATCTCTCTTTTTGGGGGTAGTCTTTCCCACTAGATTTTATCCTTTACTCCACTTTTTGAGAGTTACATTGTATGTGGGTACCTCATCAGGCCTTATTGTTAGGACCCATTTTTATTTTCTGCCACCTAAGCTATGCTTAAGGTGGGTTTTGGTGTAAGATATTTATTATTCCATTTATTTATTAAATGTATTATCCCTATACAATTAGCTTTAGCTTGATTAAGTGTAAGTGGGTGAGAGTGTGAGTTCCACATGGAGTTCAATTGAGTGCTGCTATGAGTTCTCCTATGGGCTTCATAATGAGTTAAACTCAATTACACTATGAGTTACTATATAAGTTAACTCCCCCTAATCCTTCTATATATTCCTCTTCACCAGGTGATTGTAATATAATAGAGAGTGGATAATAGATAATTTATTCTATGTGGAATACATTAGATTCATCACTGTGGTAATGGCTTATTGGATAAATCTTGGCTAATAAGTATTCTAAAATCTTTCAAGTAGTGATCACTTACAAATGGGTATTTGAAGTTAGTTCAACTTCACTTAAGCCCACTAACCCCTATTTTTTAAGGTGACATGCCCTAATTGAAGGACCTAATATTTTGAACTACATATTGATATCTAAAACCTATGTTCATGATCCAAAAAGATAATTTCCAAGGTGATAGGAATCTTAATAAGTATAGGTGGAATTTACATAAAATGACCTATACTTGACTACAAATAGAAATTTTGGTTTGAAGATAAAATCATCGATGCTAGTGTCCCTATTTTGACAATAGTGTCTAGGCTAAAAGTGAGCTAATTTCTAGACTTTGATGTATCAAGTTGAGCATCATTCTGACTATTTTTACACATGCACTTCTTAGATATGCTTGTGCATAATTTAATGATCCAACTATTATTCCTCATTCATGATTAAATAATCAAATTATTATTTTGCATGGTACTTTCTATATTTAACACACACATATAATTCAACACTATATCCAAATATATTATAAATCTAAATTATTTAATTGGATTGATCATATAATACTCTTATTATTAATTGATTAGGATACTATCCCAAAACTTATAATTCTAAAATGGTTAGACATTTGGTGACCTAATCCCTGAGTCTTCTTATGCTAATCTTAACTTGCCTGAGGATTTTTAGCTTTCTAGAGTTTCAATTTGTTAGAATTATTTAAATCTATTTTTTTTCAATTATTATTAGATTCTTTGTTTTCATTTGAAATGGAAAATGTTGTAAAAGATCATTTATAAATGGAAGATAAGGAATCCCTAATTCATCATTTGAATATAAATCAATAATTAATTGATGCATTTTTATATGTCACAAGAGATGAAAACTTTAACATGCTATAGGCTAATTCATCCACATCTAGTAATGATGAATCCTTAAATGGTAATACTACCAATTAAATCCCAACATTCCTTCCCTTGAGCATAACATTGATTTATATATCTAGTGGGGGAATGAGATATGTCTTCAAGTCATTTTTCCCTGAAGATCAAACAAAATTTTCCACATCATCCACAAGAACAACCAATGTTTAAACTTAATTACTCATTTCAATGCCTACATCAACACAAGTGGTGTTTACATCCCTTTTGGTGAATTCTTAAATACCAAATCTTAATCCTAATGGGTCTACTGTGAAAACCCTTCTCCTAGGTATTTGAGATTTCAAAGCTAAGGTTACAAATATTGAGAAAAATGCTTCAAAAAAAATTTCATGTTATATATTCACAATATCTATTGCATAATCCTCTTGCAACCAAGATATATTTTAACCCTTTGCAACCAATTTTGTCACACCTAATTTCACACTTTATGATGGGAAGGGTGGTCCTTAACAATATCTCTGATATTTCTATGCAACATGTCTTGATCATGTTTCCAATAATAAAATTCTGACCTAATTATTCCCAATAAGTCTAAAGGACTATGCTTTAAGATGGTTATAGGATTTACCAATACAACTAATAAAAGAATTCAAACCTATAGCGAATTAAATTTTAACACATTTTTCTATCAAAATTATTGAAAATATGTCATATGCATAAATTTCAAAGATCAAAAAAGGAACAAATGAGCCTATCTATGAATATGCATTGAGATACAAGATAATGTTAGCCAAAATGAAAAATCTAAGGGTAGATAAAGAGCTTCAAGATATCTTCAAAAAACTTTTACTTACACCATTACATGAGTCTTTTGATTTTAAGAAGGTTAAATATTTTGATGACTTATGTCATATTATTTGAGATCGATAAATGAAAGTTATTGCATTAAATAAGATATATGTATCCAACACACTAACTACATCCAATACCAATTCATATAAAACAAAGCTATAAGGTAAAACCTATGGAAGCTAAAAAAGAAGTAAAAACAATGGTGAGTACTTTATCAAAAAACCCAATCGACTCATCTTATCCAATGCACATAAGAGGTAATTTACATTATTACCTAAGTCTCTACATTTACTCAACAAGCTAGTGGAGTGTCATCTCATATATCTCCCTCATCTTTTTAAGGTTAATATGAGTTAACCTCTACTAAAATTATATGATGCAAATGAATATTGGGACTATCACCAATGTGTTGGGCATTCCATGAAAAAATGTTTAAAATTGAAGTACAAGATATAATATCTCATCAATAATAAACAACTTACTTTTGATGATTCTCTAAAGGATTTGGGTTCACAACATGGTGACCAACAAAACTAGAAGATATTCAACAATCCATTATAGGATCATTTTAAAGAAGCACTATAAGTGTAAATGGCATATAATTCACATCCTCCTCACCACATTATGGTCACCCATTAGATGGGATTATTGGCATACTTACACATGAGATACCTCCTATGGTTCAAAGGCATTCTATTACATTTGATGACAATGAAACTGTGGATGAGCACTCATATATTTAATCTTTATTGTTAGAGCACATATTGATCATCAGACTATACATAATGTTATGGTTGATAATGGTTATAATGAGAATGTATGTACCATGACATTATTTAAAAATTTGGGATATACACATTATGATTTATACCCTTCAACTAAGATGGTCAAATCATTTGATGGGAAAGCACACCATGTGTTTGGTAAGATTGATTTACCTTTATAAGCTAGTCTAACACATGTAACCACCACATTTTTAGTTATACCACATATATGAGTATTTTAAATGTTATTGGATGACCTTAGATTCATAATATCCATTAATTATGTTACACATTACATAGATTTATCAAGTATATTCATGCCAACAAGGTAATAATAGTTTCAAGGATTCAATATAAAAATCCACTACAATAAGGGAAATTGATGTAGAGGAAGATAACCATTAAAATTATTAAGGCTAATCATGAGATAAAGGGTAATTGAAAGTTAATCTCATTTCTTAGGTGAAATTTGTTGCATCAGAGATATATAATGAGCTCCACAAAGCCCTCATTTACACCTACAAGACCTAGCCAATTATTGAGAGGAATTCAAAATATTTTAGAGGGTAAAATACCCAAAATTATAGTCACATTAAAAAATATAAAAAAGCACTAATCAATGGATTCCATAAACAACTACAACTTTTACTCTTTCTTCATGACCATAGAGTCCTATGAGGTATGAACAATAGTATTACATATTCTACATATTTAAATTTGGCAACTCACATGACCCTTAACAATATGAAAAATATGTTGTACACCATATTGAGCCTATAACATTATATGATCATCCTTTATATGGGATAATTGGATAGAAATTTCTTTCCTCAAAATTTTTAAAAAAATAAAAAAATCAAGTAAAAAAAAAAAAAAAAAAAATCAAATATACAAAAATATTTAACATTCACAGGCTCAAAATAGGCTTCTTGAAGGGTTTGCAGTGCATTAGCCCTTAAGGGATTGTTCATAAAGGATGCACATTGTAGATTTGAAATAATGGCACAAAATTCAACCTAAGGACCCCATATAACTATTCTCACTTTCTTAGGTTTCCATGCAACTTGTCCATACAGTACTGAGCTCTTGAATTTACTTCTTGGGATGGGAATGAGTGATTTAGGTACTCTTGAGTGAGATTTGGATCCAACTGATCAATTTTCGGTTTCATTTGAAATTTTATGGTTTTAATAATTAATATTTACATTTTTTAATATGACCCAAGTCATTGTAATTCTTTCTCAAGGCTAGAACTTGAAGTGACCTTGCATTTGGCTTTGGATTTGCATGTTCTCATCACTAGGTCTATCTATAGACCTTTTGATCTAGACCATTTTGCCTACATCAAAACATTATAGACTTGTTTATCACATTTATCCATGTGTCCCATAGCTATGTGAATATTATTTAATGATCTAATTGATCTTTGGTTTACCATTCCACCTATTTTCCCTAACTCTATCATATCCATGCCCAGGAAAAATGCCCCTACTCTAAGACAAAATAGGGGTATGTTGCCTTTTTTCCCCCTAAAAATAGTGATTGGAATATGTTTATAAACTCTCAATGGTTCTCTTTACTGAATTTAATCCTTTAAATCCAAGGTTTGGTCACCTAACTATCACCATTTCTAAGATAGACCTTCTTTAGGTAGGCCGTGTCCTGGGTAGGTATGGTATAGGCTATGCTTGTAGGAAATGAAGGTTCTCATTTGGTTTTTCACGAAATATAAGGTTCATTCATGCCTCCAATAGTTTATTTAAACCATTTTATTATCTATTTTCCCCTCAAACACTTCCATTCCTTTAGAAACCATCAACTAAACCACTGACTACTTGTTGAGGAATCACTGTTTAGGGTGTTGGCTATAGGTGATTATCATGGTGTTTAAGGATTTAAGGACATAATACCACATATTTTATGTTTAAAATATTATTTTAATTATAATCCATCATATTTTCTAAATTTAGCTTCATCCTTTACACCAATGCATCCCTTATGCTCAAGGCTAGGCCACTACCTATTTGGACTGAGGCAACCCCTTAAGACCTACCTGTAAGTGGTTTGAGTTTTTACTTAGGTAAATATGTCTATAAAATAAATTAATCATGGTTATTGTGATTCATTATATACATTTCTTAAACCATGGTCTCTCTTCTCTTTTTACATTATATCATTTGATTCCCAAACCTAGTCTAAACTACCCATTTGGACTGAGATAGTCCTGTAGGTTTCCATGTAGATATTTAGCTTCAAAGAGTATATAAAACATATTATGAGCCTCTTAAAATAATATTACCCTTTTATGGCTCAATTTACCCCCTTTAATGACTCTAATCCATCACTTAAGCATCACTATTTTTTATTTGGCTGAGACAGTCTAATTTGACCCCTACATGTAGGGGTTTGGGGATGGTCATGGGTATGAACTAGGTCTTGAATAATGATTTATAACCTTATTTAGGCCTTCAAATTCATTATGGCCTGATTTTACCTTTAATCAACTTAAAAGTGACTTAAAACCTCTTAAAAGTCCATGATTTCACTCCACTTCTCGTCTTAGATGTATGTGGCTAATTGAGAGTATATGTACGGACTGTGGGATGGTTATGTAGGGTATATCAAGGTTTATTTTCTCCATTAATTATAATATAAGTGATTGATGTTATTCAAACCAAATGGGACCACTTACAACATGAATGTATGCCTCATTTTTTTCTAACCATCAAAAGGCTATTTGGTAGATGTTATTGATTTATTTTAGTATGTTTATAAGCATTTTTGAGAACTTGTTTTACCCTCTCCACTTGTTATAATTATTTGAAAATTGGCACAATTATTATTCATAGATAGGAATATAAATATAATGCATAAGGAGTGAACACAAGTCAAAACATACTTGTTGAAAAAACATTTCAAAAGAGTTAGGAGCTCTGTTTTAACAAAACTGGGACAGTAGGCCAAAACTCAGTCCTGTTTGTTTTGAATTGTTATTCAACACCAAATGACTACCAAAAGGTCTCAAACATGTTACCAATATATCATACACTTCATACTCTTCATGAAGATCACAAATTATCCACCCTTCCTCTATACATATTCTCTAAACTCTGCAAATAACACCTGTAGGTGTATACATTTGACTGTATGTGAGGCAAAGAGGGGAAGTTTGGAAATGGTATGTTTTTAGAGGATTATTATCACTTAAAATTAAATATTAACCTTCAAAATTGGTGACATATATAGAGAACACTTTGAGAACAAACTCCAAAACACCCTCCATTACATTACAAGCACCTGTAGGTGTAGAAAGAAGACATTGACAAACACAAGCAAGTCTAGAACAAACTTGTGAATCCATGAAACCTATAAAATTAGGAGAACTATGGGAAACCAATTGAGAGGCTATAATAAACACATAAAACCACTTTAATTATCAAATCAAATCAAAAACTTCTAAAATAATTACAAATAGTGACTCCTTAGATGCACAAGCATAAAAAGCTTCCTGAAGTGTAAATGATTGTTCATAAAGGAGGAGGAAAAAAATTTAAAATTATTGTTATGAAAATTAAGTTCACTAATATTACAATCCTCCACTAGAAGAACTATTTCCAATTCCACCTGTAGCTTCCATTATGAGTGATTGAATCTGCCCTTCCTTGGTTTGCCAATGGAAAATGAAGGAAAAGAATTTGGAAATGGATATTATATTAAAAAAATATATGAATATGAACTATGATGATGTGAATAAACACTCCACCACGTTTTCAACTGATGATGGACTTGAGAAGTCTGTACAAGTGCCCAAAGGGGCCTATTTTTGAGGAGAAACTACTTTTTCATGATTGTAACAGACTTATAACTACCACTTGAGATGATAATGACATAATTTGAACTCCATGTTATCATACACCTAAATGACAAATATTTTAATTTTAAATTCCTCAAAAGTCATTTAATCAAGCTAAAAGGTGGCCAAATGACCTTTTCAACACCTGAAACCTAGCAAGTGGTCAATTTATGACTTATAAACACATTGAAACCTATAAAAACCAATTTAAGACATTTATAAAATAAATTGAGTTTTTGAGTAAGTTTAAACATAGTTTACCAATGTTAGATTTTGTTGATTGAGCTAGTACAAGGAGGATGGCTTTCAACAAGGACTGGGGAAAGAGTAAGTGAGACATGTAGGACAATAGATGACCCCAGAAGACACATGAAACTTTATATAAGGGTTTTGAAATAGTAGGGGTTGACCCAAATTTGACTTGGGGTTAAATTTGGTCAATAATTGCTATATGAGATAGGACCCTTAAAACTCTGTTATGGTGCCTGTGACTATGCTAGATATTTATATGGAACTGCACTATGCACTTTCAAACTACACTACTATATTTAGGCTATTCTTGTTGTACTAGACTCCAAAATTTTTGAGTAGGTGGGATAGGATAGCTCCTATGAGGCACTATCTTAGAAACTGCATTACTCTCATGATGAGTAACCAATCATTCCCATGAAGGAATGTCTTGGGATGACCCAGTCATGGAGGAATGAGGTCTGGGAATCCATGATGGAGAAGATATACTTGTGAATTCTATGATACTATTATCAACACATTTATTCATTCTATCCATCAATCCATAACAATCATTATCTTTGTGTCCATGGATATGATGATAATTATAAAAGGATTGATATGGCTATCTCTATAAGAGATGTGGATCTCACCGATGAGTATAAGGCACTATAATTAGCCTCCTATCTAGTAGTGCTGATAGTATGACATATGGGCTATCCTACTATGAATAAAATTGTAGTGGTGCCTTACTATTATTCTCTATATTACATACTAAAGGTGGTGCTCTATAAATTGGCTCTCTATTCTTAACTGATTACTTTTCTAGTTATGGTCTCTTATCTTGTTTAGGACATGGTGGATGTTGTATGCTGAGAGTTGTAGATGAAGGTAATGCTGTGAAATCTAGAGTAAGCTGATCAACTGAATCTACCATAATCAATACCAATTTCTTCTCCAAGGCTAAAATTATATAACATAAGTGCCTAAAAAAAGACTCTATCTGATATAATATATGCTCTAGGAGGGGTTAGCAAAGCCCCTTAATAAATATATGCTGAATCTCTAGATTTGTTGGTCTATAGATCAATGGTAACATGTGCGTCTTGAAGCATAAGATATAATCATGAATTGGATCTAGAGAATTTTGATGTAATGCGACAAGTTTCTCATATGTAACATGAGGGCCTATGTTTGCTGTGTAATGTTTGATAAATTCCTTTAGGTCATCATATATATGCAAGGAACCAATAGGGAAGAGATGAAAGAACTAATTTTGTGCATGACCCAATAGTGTTTATTGGAACAAATTAAGTATAATCAAAGGACTTATATGAGCTAGAAAAGCCTTCCAAAAGGCCTGAAGGTGTATGAAAGGATTTTTAGTTCCATCAAATTGAGGCAATGATGGTATCTGGAAATGCTTAGGCAATGAAGCTTTGACAAATGTCTTCGAAAGAGGGTTGCCAAGTAAGTCATTGACATCAATCCAAGACTTATAAGCCTTGTTTCCCAAAGTAAGGATATGTACTTGGTGTTGAAATTCACCAACTACATGCATGAAATAAATAATCTCCTGGGATGGTATATTAGTATCTTGAAGTGGTTCATTTAAATGTTGAATTTGATCATTTATTTTATCCATTGAAATGCTACATTTAGAAATTAGATCATAGAGAGGGGGTGTGCTCACTTGAACCTTTGGAGAAATGGTAACTTGGACCTTAGTAGAGGGATGTGGGCTACCATTCTCTTTGGTTTAAGAGTGAGGAACAAGTGCTACTGTAGTAGGGGGTGGTTTGGGAGATTCATTGGTATCTTTAGTATTTAGTGAATCACATTCTAATTGAATAGAAGATGTGATGTTATCATTAACATGTGTATCATTTGAAATAGAATCATGCATAAAAATAGAAATAACATTTTTTAATTCATTAAGTTTGAGAGGAGTGAGAGAAAAGTTAAAAGTATGATATGCATTTTCTTCTTCACTATGTCTATAATAGTCATCATTATTCCATGCATTGTCACAATCAAAGTTTTATTCATATTCACTCTCATTTTCATATTCATTTGCATGTTCACTATCATACTCATTATCACTTCCATTATCACTAGGGAGAGAGGTAAGAGAATATGTTAATTTTTTCCTAATATGCAATAAATTGTCTAGTGAAATTGGAACATTATGTGCATCTATGTTGTCTTGGAATGGAGTGTATGCATTATTTTATTTGAAATATGAGAAGTAAGAGAAAGAGAGTTATCATTTAGACATTATTTTGATAAATTAGAGTTAAGAACATGAGATGGGTCATTTTAACTATGCATTGGAATTTTGATTCTATTGAATTTATATTGTTGTAATTTGAAGATAGAAGTAACAAAAGAGAGAGAGAGAGATACTAGACTCATATGTAAAAAAATTATCACCAATGAGTGGTTCACTTAGAATTACATGAATAATTTGTATATTTGGTGTATTATCCATAGGGGAATTGGGTGAAAATTAATTTTCCCATTTATCAAAATTATTTTCTTTAGAAGACAGAAGAAAAGAGATAGGTTTGAGAGAAGAAGGCACATCTAATTTTTATTCACTATAACTTTCATGTGCATCATCATATTCCTCATTAAAATAATAGTAATTATCTTCATTGTAAATGGAATCATTTTCCACATTTTTGGCTAATGTATAATTTTTCAAATTTGTCCATTCATTATCATAATTATGAGAAAAAATTACAAATTTATCTATAGGATGAGAGGGAAGAAGTGCCTTAGTGGCCATTTTATTGCTTTCACCAAAGAGAATATGGAAAATTAATATTATGTAAATAAAGTCAAAAATATCCACTAACATAGAGATTTTGAAAATATTTTCAACACTCCAAATAATTTACAAAAATTCCAAATTTTTTTATCTAAAAATTGTAAGGGAGGAATGCTTGGGGTTTGAGAGCCTAGTTTGGAAATCTAGGGTTTTTTGTTGGGGTTTTAGAATTTTTGAAAATTATTTAAATAATTCAAATTATAAAATAATTTTGAATAAAACAAATGTACAAGAATTTATACAAAAAATATAATTTTGTAATTGAATTTTTACACAAAAATAGGTGAAGGAAAACCCTAAGGGTACCTAGGGTTTTATATTTGTTCAAAGTAAGTCAGTTTCACCAAATGTTTTATTATTTTTGAAAAACTAGGGTTTAGTTCCTAAATAATAAAGGGTCTAGATTAAGGGAAAATATGAAATTAAATGCAATAAAATACAAGTTTATATTGATTTGACCAAATTAATTGCACAAGTAAAGGGAATGACTTATCTAGAAAAATAGGCTAAGATGACTATTATAGAAGTTGAAAACTATTATGAAGGATTGGGAAGATGTTTAAAACCTAAATATAGCCTTCATTTGGTGAAAGGATAAGAACACTAAAAATAAGACACCTTGGGGTTTGGTGCTATAGTCTAGTTCTAGACCTATGTCCAAATAAAATTTTGGTTTTGGATTCCTGTGTGGTTTGGTTCTTGGGTCCTATAGGAATATTTATCTTTTTGTGATCACCTGTATGTGTCACTATATAACCTATTTTAATACAAAACTCAAAGTATACCTACACACACAAAACAACAAACACATCAAAAGTAAATGGGGGAAAAACTAGTTTAGGGGAAGTCTGATTGCACAATCTAGAACCCTTGCTTTCCTAATCATTGCCTACATTAACCCTCAAGCTAGGGTCTCATATCAAATTTAGTTCTTCCTTAGGGAACATGCATAATCAACATGCATAATAGATGTAATAATGACTTTTTCCTAAGCTATTCCTTGATCAAGCATGGAAATCTATGTGTGATGCAGAACACTGAGCTATACTATTGACTGATTTTAGTTATTTACTATGCCGAAGTAGTAAGTGCTAGATATAAAATTCCTTGTGTAGTCATTTATATATGAGACTCTTTATTTTGAATTTGGTAGCTTTATTTGCATTATCTGACATTGAAAAGATAAATAAAATGTAAGGGAGGGGATAAGAAGGGTTTTAGGACCTGTTAAGGAAGAAACCTAACCATTAGGGGTCAAAATTTAAGTGGATAGGAGCACCAAAAATGAGACACCCTAGGATCTGGCACTCTTATCCTATAAGCTTGAGACTTGGGGAAACATGATTGGCATAGGGAACACTACTTGGTTGAGGTGGAATGACTGGTCAAAAGGTTTTGAATGACCAAATTCATAAATAATACAAAGACAAGAAGAGTAAAAGACATGGCTAGTGTGATCAAGGCTCATATTCTCTAGTCAGAGTCTCTTATAAAGAGGACTATGAAAATATAACATATGTGTGGTTGTTTGACCAATTTAGGGTGTATACAACCCCTCACATGTGGCTACTAGATTTTAGTTGTACCTAGTGCTGATACATTTGACATGTTATTGGTAGGCCTTCGATATAGTAGTTTGAGCCATTTCATCCACCTTACATAAATGTCTTAAGTATATACATGTTAATCAGGTGGTTATAATTGAGGGCCTTCCATATGAGTATCCCTTATCTATTCCATATCCTATTATAAAATAGACATCAGTTATAGATCCAAACATTGCTTCTATTATTAGATGTATGATATTAGTTGAGCAACTAGTGCAGGTGAGGTATACTCCTATAACATTACCATGTACACATAGTCTCCTATGGAGATCTTTATTAGAGATATCCCTGCATCAGATACATGTTGTGGATTCTAGAGAGATTCTCTTTACCCCATTATCATCTAGATCAGTGTTACAACATAGGTCACCCATGCTAATCACAACTTTTTCTACTAAATGGGTCCCTAAGAACCCCACACTTCACAATCTTGTTAAGTCAGACCCATAAACATAAATTTTATCCATAGGTAGTTTAAGTTATAGATTAATTATTACATCTAATTCATTGATCTTAGATACCACCTCACACAACATGTGTGGTCATTCTTCCATTATTTGATACATGATACCTTGACAATGAGTCTCTTGTGATACTCATCGATTAATATGTTCCTTTCTACTTGTATATAGGTTATCTTCCATTGAACATTTTATATAATTCCATTTTCATGTTATTTGTATATATATTATACTCAAAAACACAAAAACAATATAAGATTTCCAAAAATACAAAATCACTCAAATATTTACTCATAAAATCCAAAATTTAGATACTACATATGCTATTCTAATTAGTTTTATCATACATACATGATTCAATTATTATTTTCAAGTGTTTTCAAGTCACTAAAAGACTTTTTTACTCTACACATATCCATCTTTTCTACTATCTACCCATTGGGGGCATATACACAGATACACAAATTTAGCATTGATACATTCATCCATTAGGGGCATCATACTACACAATTTATGGTTTACCAGGTTCTATCTTTCTATACTTCTCTTCATAGATTTAGCATTGATTATATCTTATACTATATATATTTTTTACTAACTACTACTACTCTAGAATCAACTTATGTACATCTTTGCTCTTATATATATTTATACCACATGTTCATGCATACTTTCATATTTAGCATTGCTAGTTTATGTTTCATTATGTCTCATTACTTATACATATATTTGAAGGCACTTGAACATGCCATCATTATAAGGATCTACACCAATTAATTTCATTGTGTGTATGCTTTGGACATGTGCCCATGTCTTTATTTGTGTCTTCTTGATTGTGTATGCAAAAATTTTAACGTCCTTCAATGTGGCTGTAATCCAACCTTGCTTTCTCTATGCGTATGTGGACATTTGAGCATGTCCTTGTATGTTTGTTATTTCTTAGACGTAGTGACATGTTCCCATGTCCCTTATATTATGGCCCCTTGGCCTAATTTGCATGCCTCATGTGTTTGTTTGTATGCTTTAATATATGCATCATGGCAATGATACTTGTCTCTTGCTTGTTACACTTACACTTAGTTTTCAATGCGATGAGGGAACTCATGCATCTCCCCTTCCTCCTTGGGTGCCTTAATGGACATCATGACCCATACCCATAACTATTTACTTAGATTATATCTATATTTTTTGTTCATATACATGATTACATTGTTATATCTGTCTTAAAAATGATGTGAATGCTAGATATAACATACATCATACATTACCAAGTTTTGCTTAGATTATTTTACAATATGATGTCATGTATACACATTATATTGGATTATCACACAAATATCCTATGTTAACACATAAGATGCATATATTTTATTTTGAAAATAGTTATTGCACAAGTTCAACAACTCCCCTCAAAAGAGGAGGAATTCATAGGGGTTTGTCACAAAGATCAGGCTATCCTAATGGACTTAGAACACAATTTTCAACACACAGACATAGACTATATTGCTATGATTCATGAAAATATAATGAAAAATAGTCACGTATAGATTAGTCTAAGTTTTTCATAGAAACAACATCATTGGTCATTAACAAGACACAAAAGACACTAGTGCACTACATTACTATCCAAGGGACCATGCTACTATCTAGTAGACCCCAAAATAGAAAATTTTAGAATTGGTAGAAAAGTACAATAGGTACAATCCAAGTTTGATTTTTTTTAGTCACAAACTATTAGATATGCTTAGTTTATGCTTAGTTATACATATAATTACACATGTTTACTCATATTGGGAGCATCATGCATCCATGATCACTCCCATTTTAGTTTCAGATACTCAGACATAGATTATTATGACTTAGTCTAGAATCCATATATATAGATATTATATTTGGGGGCATGTACATGACAAATTATTCCCATATGTTCAGTTTGACATCAATACTCTTAGATGGAATGGTAAATCCATGTTATTCTCCATGTTTTTACTCTAGACACCAATTGAACTAGTTTTCCACTAGATTGATGCAGTATTCTATCTTCAATGATTGGTATAACCAAGCAATCCCTGAGATACATTATTAAGTTCCCAAGTGGCCCCTAAGATGTTTATCATTTAAGAGTTTTTGAGTGGCCCTAGAGCCATTCTATACATTTTCATTTATATCACACAACTTCAATTTCATTGCACAAATTCATTTTTAAATGAATATACTACACATGGGTAGGTATTGATGGAGTCATAGCCTACTTGACTTCTTGATTCACCTACATAGAAGGGTTAGACAAGATATCAATCCAATCCATGTTATTCATAAATTATGATCCATTGAGTAGGGGTGGGCAATGATGGAGTCAAGGCTAACTTGAGTTATTGAGCCACTCACACATTAGGTTGATCAATCCATTAGATCAGTCTAAGTTATTCACCATTTAATCACCATATACATGCACACAAAAGGTGTCACCAGGATTATCATTGGTTCATTCACCCAACTAGGTGTATTTATTCCTTTCATCTTTCTCTCACCTCTTTACTTAATTTTGTCTTTTATTTTGATGTTTCTTAAGTTAGGACTGATTCATTCATGTTTCATCTATAGGATATGTAATAGATCATGTTTCATAGACTTAGACCTAGATTCATGGACTACATCTCTTAGGTAAGTACACTTTACTGCATTTATATAATAAAGGGGGGGAATGTAGTCATCTAAAGTGTCATTTCACTGCAATGAGTGTCACTTGAATCCATAATGTCTTGGCTTAGACCTAGAATTATCTTAGGGCCTCTTTTGATTATTTTTAGCTTTCAAATAGGTCCAACCCACTCCCAAATATAAATTAGCACTAAGTCATACTTAGGTACCCAGGCCCCTTATTCACTAGGTTCTACCACCTGGATATTAGCGTGACCCTTTCAACACTGGCACACTACATAATTAACCTAGGGACTGTGCTAGTGTATCTTAGCTCCTTAATCCCCTAATCGATATATTTACAATCCCCAAATCAATCCTAGGGTTTACCTAGACCTATTTCACATCTTGACAAACACTAAAATTCTATATATACACCAATTTAATTTACTTATCTACTAGATGGAAATTAGATGCAAATACTCATAAATAAACTCAAAAATAGTGGTGTAAATCAGGGTGATTGATCCCTATTCTTCCCTACTTATACATACACCAATCTATAACAAACCAAAGCTCAAATTACTCATATTTATAGTCTAAAATCACACTTAAATCACTCAAACTAGAACTCATACTGGCATTCAGTTACACTTGCATCAACACTTAAATTGAAATAACTACATCGAGCTTGATCCCATTTCAAAGTATTGGTATCTAGGCAACACTCAACACATGGGGTGTTGAGGTCATGTCCAGCCTACCCTACTAATGCCATTATTTTCTACTTGTACTCCTCAAATACCATAACAAACATGGAGGCCCAGGGCTTGTCATAAAATTAGTCAAAATAGGGGACAAATAGTGAACTAGCATCCATGCACACATTCAAAATCTCCCTAGAGCTAGGAGAAAGTACACCTAGAAGATCATTGTCCCTACTTACAAAAGGACACTACTGTAGCTTAGAGGACACTAACATAATGCACTATCATCTAAGGGACCATGTTATTATCTAGGAGGGTTTATAACTCTTGGTCTCTATTCAAGATATCTTTCATGGTCTTTATACCATTTTTTAGCCTGTAATTCATCTATCTCATTCAATATCAAGATAAGTACATCTCTTGTAGTTCATTTTATATTTATATAATAATCAAAAAAGATAATTATTATACAAATCAAAGGTTGTAATTATTTCATATTTATTACCTAATTTATTATTCTTACACTTTAGAAAACTAGGGTTTTATATCCCATAATCCACTTAAAACTTAAATCATATAGTTTGTAAAATTTATCTCATAGTGATGATGGACTTTAGCTAAAAAACCTTCAGATCTCATCATAGGTAAACACTTTAAATCTCAGATCATAATGATGACATTCAATGGAACAAGCTTATTACCATCACTTTGTTTCCACTTTATGCTCACCAAGATCCCATAAGGGTGAGGTGAGAACATATAGTAGATAAAATTAAATATCCATAACTTACTAAAGCTATTGTAAAAAATCAGCCCTAGAAAGTGGTTTGATACTAGATAATAGGATCATTCCTAAAGTAAATTAGAACTAGACTACAAATATGCAAAATTTAATAAAAAATAATATAAATTGATTGATTATAATAAAAATAAAGTAGAATTACATTAAAATTATCACTAGACTTTTTGAGGTGGCATCCTCCTTTGAGAAAGCTCAGTTTAGTATAATTCATGGGTGAATTATCATTAGTTGATAATCCTATTTATACTAAGTCAACATTAGCTAACCACTACTCAACATGAATGTGGGAGTATTACAATGGGATCAAAGGAAATCTTACAAATAATATGAATCCATAGACTTGTATTAAGGAAATAAAGTACAAATGATGGTTAGGATGAAGGGACCTAACAAAATAAGGTTCAATTTTGGTGCAAGACTAGCACAACATAGGTGAAAAAAGTGAGTATATTTTGGGTCTAGTGTTATAACATGGATAATGACATGTATTTTTCATTATGTCTATAAAAATAGTGTAAAAACCAAGTAGTTAGGAATATATGTGCCACACACATGCCCTCAAACTGATATCTAGTGTATATGGATTCTAAAACTAAGTAATAAAAGTTATGATTCTAAGCAAATGTATGTGTTAACTATTGTCACTTAGATTTGTACCCTTTGGGGAGATGTTTCATCTCTCCTCATCTAAATGAAATAATTGAAACACCTTTAAGCTTGTGGGTAGCCTATGAATGAGGTGAATGTGTAGATAGGGATAACTCCCTTGATGCACCACTTTGGATCACTACTACACCTAAACTTTGGGGGGGAAAAGGGAAAGAGAAAATTGAAAGCAAACTATCCTAAGGGAGGTGATACACCAAATAAGTTGATGACTTCCTACTAGCTGCATGTTACACATGAAACCAAGAGACTAACCAAACATTTACTTCTCCAATCTACATCTTCTTACATCAATATTACATTACGAGGTTATGGATGAATGTTTAAGCTAGGAAGACTAGACAAGAGGCTTGGAATGACACTAGTGAATAGGCTAACTCACTCAACCTTGACACTTCTTAGAAAACTTCACATGCCCTACAAGAAGAAGCTTTCCAACTACTGTAGTCATATAAAATGTCTAAATTGGTAGGTTGAGTATGGATTGTGACACCCTATCCATAGTTCCTTCTTGCATTATCTTTTAACCCTTCTAGACTTCTTTTTGCTCATTATCGATCATCTAAAACCTTCTAAATGATCATTCTACCTTAGCCAAGATATATTTCCTAGACCAATCCTATTATTCTAAGTCCTAAGCCTATAGATAGGAGCACCATACTTGGACTATAACATTGGACCTTAGGGTTTCCCATTTTTGATATTCTTGTCCATTTGCACTTTGAGTCCCAATAATCATTTTCATCTAATTCTTATCCTTCATTATGTTAGCCTAAAATGAATACATCTAACCCATGACTAATTATTCCCTATAAAAGCCCATTAAAATATCATTTATAAAGGGGGTGAAAAATCTTACAAAGCAAGCAAGAATACAAATAAAACACTAAGACAAACTTCCCTATTCTCTACATACAGTCACCCAACATAGCTACAAACACACTCAAACCCTCATACCAATCCCTAGCCACCTCAAGCACTCTAAATTTTGCATTTTTATATCTGCAGCATAGTATCACACAAAGAACATTATGTGGGAGAAATAAATATGGCTTGATCCGTCTTTGGTGTATTGGTATGTAGGTAGTGTACCCACACAAGGGGTGTGGATTACATGTTCAATTCATATTACACACTAACCTCGTTTCTCTAAGTGATTAAAATACCATTTTATCAAGCATGATGGAGGGTTAGGGTTTGAAGATTAAATCATCTCTATATCAAGTTTCATTGACAATTATCACTCAAGATTTCATAAGAAGGATCATATCAACACAATGTAAAAACCCAAAAAGTTTTAGGTCTCTGTGAATAGTTTAGACAACAATGATAGAAGTGGACAAAACTGCTAGACCCTAAATTATCCTATTTTTGATGATCTTATCCTTTAATTGAATGAAATCCATATCCAGATTCATGACACTATCCCATTCTTGGACAATGATTTTCAACCTATGTATCAACCATTTTAGCTTGTTTATAGCTAAGTCATTATTTCTCTTTCTTTATTGCTATTTTTAGAAAGGTAAGAAAAGACAAATAAATTATACAAATTAGGAATGTAATTATTACAATATTCTTTACTAATTTATTAATTCAAACCTTTAGCTAAAGTAGGAATAAAAATCTATTATCCCCAAAAAATTTAAAACATTTGGTGAACCTAACTTACTTCATTTGTGCATAAAAAACCCTAGAGAAAATTCTTTGCTATTTTTTCTATTTTTTTTGATTTTTTTTGCATATTTAAATCAAAATTTCACATTTAATGTTTTAAAATTCACCATAGTAATTTTAAAAAGCATTTCAAACCCTAGTTAAATTTAATAGGTCCCTTTGCTTCTTGTGGTATCACCTTACATGTTTGTGAGATTTGTATCCTTTTTATGCATATTCCAGTTTGATATTTTTAGAAATTAGATTTCTTTTATTCAGTACTTTATTTCCATCACACTTTGATTATTATAACTTATTGAAAAAAATTTAATCTATTTTTGATTTGTTTTCCTACTTTAATAATGGCCTAATATACTGGTTTTGACAAAACTGATAAGAGGGAACTTCAAGACCTTTTAAATAAACATTTTGATATACAAGATGATATGCTTAAAATACTACAAGAAGAAAAATAAAAAGAAAATAATGGTCAATCCTATCAAACCATAGAATAACTAGTTAAAAATGACACTACGAGGGTAACTATGTCTCAACAACCCCTATAGCAACCCAACCTTCCTATTAGGAGGCACCAGTTATGGTTAGTACATCCTTGTCTCCTAATGTGGTTACCCTTGTACAAGAGATAAAATATCTTCAATCCAAAGTGTTACATCTTGAGCAAGGTACATCTAGACCAGCACAAGGTTTAGACTCTTTTGCTCTACTCCATACACCATTAGCATACCATATTACTTCTACACCCTTGCCACCAAATTTTGTTCAACCCAAGCTCACTTTATATGATGTCAAGGGTAATCCAGAGACACACTTGAGAGGTTTTCACATAGAATGATTGGACTATGTGCCAAATGATTGGTTACTAACTAATCTATTTCCATAAATTTGAAAGGATTATGCTTTATAATGGTTCTATAGTCTACCAAATCAGTCGATTAATGGATTCAATACTTTACTTGACATTTTCCTAGCTCATTTTAGGATTAACATAGGTGACAAGGTTTCTTATGCCCAAATTGCACAATAGAAACAAAATTCAAATAATAAATTATGTTGTTAGATATACAACTATCTTGGCTAAAAAGACTAGCCGCATGGTTGATCAATATTTACAAGATCTCTTCAAATAGAGTCTTTTACCAACTTTACATGAGTCAATAATGTTCAAAATATTCTCTTCCTTCACTGAGTTATATTATACACTAAAGGAAAGGGAAGTCAAATTAATATAAATGGGCAAATTTAAGTACACAAACATATAAAAAATAACAAACAAGAGTAATAGTAAAGTCCCATAAAAAGTACAGGTTAATGATAGTGTTGACCAATTTTGCCCACAGGCAAAATTTTGGTCAACTTCTCCCCTGCTGTTTAAGGCCAATTCATTTTTTGGTTGCATCAGTTCAATGGTCTTGGTTCAAAGGCAAAGGTTCATTAGCTTCAATTTAACAGTTAATCAACATGCTTCATTGAACCTTTAAATCATTGAACCATTTTTGGTTCAACGGGAAGGTGATAGAGACAAAGGAAGGAATGCTTGCGAAAGGCCACGGAAGATAAGCCACAGAGGAAGCCAAATGGACCCGACAGTGTTGTGATGAAGACAGTGATGCCCCAGAGAATGTCAAAGTTATCAAAGCAAAATGGCCATTTGTTTTTGAACTAGGAGAGTGCTAACCATGAAAAGGAGCTCAAAATGTAGCGACCTACCAGGATGTTCACCCTGAGGGCCAAAGGAGTCAGAAGAGACAAAATGGAGAAAAGAGAAAGTGACAAGCAAGGAATGAGTAAGCGGTTAGTCCAAGTGGCACCAATTTGAGAAGTGACTTTGGTAGGTTAAATAGTGCCAACAAATTGATCATTTGGGATGCAAGTAGCTAGTAGTGCAACCGGTTCCTCTATTTCACATTAATGAGTAGACAAACTGTGTAAGTCACCTAAAAGAGAAAATTATATTTTGAGCAGACAAAGCAGACAAATCATTAATTTTTTGAGTGACTTATTCTTCCAAATGAAGGGATGCAATTACCACTTGTAAAGAGGGAGTGCCAAATGGACTTCCTAGTTTCTCATATATATTACGAACTTGTCATTTTGTAAGGAGATCTTCCACATTTTGCTAAGGTATAGCCTTGGTGAAATTTCCACTCGAATCAATAAATGCAATTTTTACCTCCATTTTGGATAGATATTTCAGAGTATGTGCTGAGTGTTGTTTGTGTTCAGTCATTGTCTCTTGATACTCTCATAGGTCCAACACCAATGTACCTGTTGTCTACAAAGTGCCACTTCTTCAGCTAAAAGGAGAAGAGCTAACATTTGGAAGACCAGAATAGAGGAAATTACTACATAAGTGTGCATCTCACAGCACCTTTGGTGATCTCTTTATTTTTTTAATTTTTCATTAAGGCCTCCCTACTAGTTTTTAGCAGCCTGGTCCTTCTGCCAAGTGTGAAGTGTATGTATGCATTTGTCTGATTTCAAGAGTGGATGTGTGAAGGTCGACCTTGTTTTGGTGCATCACCTCTTTAGAGTAGTTTATTTTTTTGTATCTTCCTCCCTTTTCACCCCCCCTTATATATGTGTGTGTGTGTGTGTGTTAGCACTTACTGGAATAAACACGATGGATCAAAGGGAGCTAGCCCTTATCTAGAGACTCTCCCCTTTAGCTTCGCCAGTCCCACAGGCAAGAGGGGAGTTTCCATGTTGCAAGGAGAAGGTAGGAGCTTGACCTCCTGCTAAGGGTGCAATTTCCTACGTCAACAGATAACAAAAGTCAAAATCAACCTATAGTTATCATGGCTTTAGAACCCCTATAGTGAATGGTTTTATCAGCATGTCCCTGATGAGCCTTTACCAATCTACCAATATCTCTAGGCAGAGTCTTATAGTTATCCCTGGTGAGTTTAGAATGCAATGTCATTTCTATTCCTCCTATTTAGGAAGTTGACACACCAAAGCCTCTTCTACGTGGATATGATCAGAATGCATTTTATGATTTTCATAGGGTACCAAGCCACACAATGAATCGATGCATTAGTTTTTGACACAAGATATAACACTTGATATATGGTAGCCTTATTGATCTTGGCACTCTAGTTAAGCCTCCTCAGGAAAAGTAAACACAAGACAAGGCTTTAAAATTTTTATCAGATCCTTTCCCATAACATTTTAAATAAGAATAGGGGACACATAAGGTTTTCACCATGCATATCATGCAAACCCTCCACCATCTACATACCATACACCTTCAGTTGAGTCACATCCTTTGAGCAACATGATTGGTGTGTATAATTCTAGAGTTCTAGCTAGACCTTTGATCTCCTTCTCAGAGCAGGAGATAGTTGAGGATGATTCAAATTACCATGCACTCTTTATAAAAGCATATATTGATCATCATCTTATTCATAGTGTTCTCATAGACAATAGATATAGTGTGAATATGTTCACTATGACATTACTTCCACATTTATGATATTCAAATTAGGATATCAGTTTGATAGACAATTATCAACAGATTTAATGGACACATACAAAGTTCATTGAGTGAGATCATACTTCCTCTACAAGTTACTCCAACACATTTAGCCACACCATTCACTATTATTCCTAGTCTTGGAGTCTTCGATATGTGACTTGGTCAACCATGGATTGAAAAACCTTATGTAGTACCTTATATAGTTCATAGATGCAAGAAATTCATTCACACTAATTAGGTTGTTGCAATTGGTGGAGTTTTTTTTGAGTTATCACTCCCCATTTTAAAGCCATCTCTTACTTTATAGTCATCAGTTTCAGCTCATCCACCAATTATAGTTCTTCCTCTAGTTAAGGTTTATATATAGTTGAGGCCTCCCTCACCATCACAGAGAGTTCATACACTTCCATAGAGGCCTCTCTTAGAATGACCACTACATCACTGATAGTTTTAGTACTCTAGATAATTTCTAGCTACAATATTCACACCTAGGGTAGTATCATCGAGGTATCATGCCTCTATAAATAGAGAACATTTTTAGAGAGATTTTTCTACTACCAAATGGGTCTCTAAGAGCCCCACAGTTGCATCCACTTCTTAGAGTTATAGGGGGACTCCACAATCGATTTCCACTATAGATATTTTAGATCAGTTATAACATACATAGATTTTAGAGTCACAGTCTCAATGATTCCATTGTGCTTCATGATCAAGCATGATCCCTATCCTTGATATAGGACACCATGATATGGAGTCTATTATAAGACTCATCAGTTAGTATCATTTCTTCTCAATCTTACTTGTACATAAATTTTTTAGCATACTTGTACATAGTTTCTTCATGAGTACTTATACGAAGTTTATTTCAAAATACCAAAAACATTCAAAAAACTCAAAATAAAAAACATTCAAATAATTAAAAATATAAAAACATTCAAAAAATTCAAAACACCAAAAACATTTCAATTGTATGCATTATCCATGCTTTACATTTCTACTACTATGCTAGACTTACATTTTGCTATTCTATACTATTGTTTGTCAATTTATCTACATTACCATGCTTCACTTGATCTTCTTTGAGTCTGTGCAGTGACACCCAAATCCTTGATTACTTCACTCTACCCATTGAGGGGGCATCCTAATCTTACATTCAATACATACATCAACATATTTACCCATTGGATGCATCTTCTACATGATCACAACATTTAGGTTATGTTATTCCCACACCACACACTCTAGTTATCATATTGAGGTACATTACTTATTAGTTTACACAGATTATTCTATCAACACTCACTAGCATATATCACTTCTATATTTATTAGCATCTACTTAGTCTTGTACTACATGTTTTGCATACTTTCAGTTCTTGCTTTGATTAGTTAGATGTGATTGCATTTCCAACATTTACATGCCTTTTTTTCTTATTTTAAATAGTAAGGTGTGATTGCATTTCTTAGTTTTTGTTTTGTCACATGTGTGCCTTAAGACATTTGCCAATGTCCTTTTCTTGTACTCTTCTAAGTGCTTGTGGATCTCATGTCAATCTTCCTTATTTATAATTGTATGTGTATGTGGGCATTTGAACATGCCTTGTATGCTTTCTTTCCCAATTTGAGTGACATGTGTCGATGTCCCATGTTTGCTTGGCCCCTTGGCCACTTTTGTATGCTTCCTGCTTCTTACCTTATGTGCTTGTTGATTTTTTGATTCTCAATTATTTACAATGCCATGATCCACATCATGTATTATCTTACCTTCTTAGATGCCATGATCTACATAATGCTCCATTGCTTCTTGAAAATTCATAACTAACAACTAACAAATAACAACTAACAAATAATAACTAACAACTAACAACTAACCATATTTAAAGTTTCATTTCAATATATTGCACATGTTATTATATTGCTATATTTATCTAGGCATACCCCTATTGATCTAATAATCTCCAATATAAACTATGCTATATCTTAAGACATTTCTTCGATTATCATTGTTATATCACTTATTTCACAACATAACACACTTATAAGGCTATTTCTTTTGAGAGAAATCATTTTATGATTTTCATTCCTACCCTCAGAAGAGGGAGCACCAAATAGGGGTTTTGTTATAGAGATCAGAGCCCTCTATCGGTCAAAAATCAGTATTCAAAACACTCAGAACAACATTCAAAACCCAAAATAGGCAAAACAAACTAGATTGACAGTGATGAATATAGAACAATGATCATAAACAAAAAAATAAAAGAGCACCAAATTTGGACTAAAACATTAGACAATAAAGTGTCCTATTTTCAATGCTCTTATCCAAATAATAGAAAACCTAGATTTTACAAAAATAGATAGAAAGGTAAGTTTAGTTATAATTTTTTCAACTATAGTTCAGTTCAAATTGGGTAGTTTTAGTATAGTTTTCTCAAAGAATCTAGATATAGGGGTTATCATATGCGACATGATGGATCTTGCTTCCAATTTAAGATTAGGCGTTTGGTACAACTTTTAGATCAGAATCCATGTTACATATAATAGTGATTGAGGGTAATGTGCACGACACATTCACCTTCTTTTATTTCTAATTCATTAAATTACCTAAGTATTCTCAGTAGTTGCATGCCTTATTCCATCTATAGGTGGTTGACATAATTTTAGAGTGGCTTTTATATAAGCCTAATTTTCAATTTTGGAGTAGCTTTTATACAAGCCTAATCTCCACCTTTCAGAGTGGCCAAGATTGGCCTAGTTCATAGTATACATTCAGCTATCCATGCCATATTATTAGATTATAAAACATTCATGGGTTTCAAAATCCATCTCATATGACACACATTCATACTGATATCATTTCATAGCTTCACATAGTGGGCAATGCTAGAGCCAAATGACTAGTTAGCCTTTATATTATTGAGCCACCTACTTAGAGGGATTTGACACATAGTCGAAACATCAATTGACACACACATGATCATATAGCATCACATAGTGGGCAATGATGGAGCAATGGGATAGCCTTTATATTATTGAGCCACTCTTAAGGAATTAAGCACTCATCTTCATCCATGATATTACTCTTAGTACAACACATCACTCAACATCACTCAACATCACTATAGGTTTTGTATTGGTTCACATACTCGGTGAGGTGTATTTGTTTCTTTCTCTTCCTCTCTATTTTACCCATATTTTATACATTCTTATTTTAGACATAACATGTCTAGTAAGAATTGATCTACTTGTTGTTTTCCTTTGTATATTTATGCTTCACAATTTGCTCTCTCTATGCACACTCAACATCACACATCTTCATGAGCTTCACCTTTACAGGTAAGTTCCTGTAGGCTTCCTACTTTTCCTTTATCTTAGTATTTTTATTTGTTACATTAGTAGAATAAAGGGGGGGTGTAAATGTAGTCATATAAAACGTCTAAATTAGTAGTTTAAGTGTGGCTTGTGACACCCTATCTATATCTCCTTATTATATGGTCTTGTGACCCTTCTAGACTTCCTTTTGCCCATTATTAGTCATCTGAAACCTTCTAAACGATCATTACACCTCAAACAAGATATGTTTCATAGACCAATCCTATTCCTCCATTTTTTGAACCTATAGGATAGGAGTGCCATACTTGGACTATAACACCAAACCCTAGGGTGTCTCATTTTTGGCATTTTTGTCCATTTGCACTTTGATCCCCAATGATCATTTTCATCTGATTCCTATCCTTCATTATGTCAACCTAGAATGAATACATCTAATCGATGACCAATTTATCCCTATGAAAACACATCCAAATCTCATTTACAAAGGGGGTGACAAATCATAAATAACAAGCAAGAATATAAATAAAGTACTAAGGCAAACTTCCCTATTCTCTGCATATAGTCACCCAACATAGCTATAAACACAATCAAACCCTCATACTAGTCCCTAGCCACCTCAAACACTCTCAATTTTGTATTTTTACATCCACAACACACTATTGCATAAATCACATTAGGTAGAAGAACTACATATGGCTTGATCCCTCTTCAAAGTGTTGGTATGTAGGCAACATGCCCACACAAGGGGTATGGATTACATGTTCAATGCATATCACACACTAAATCCCCCTTTATCTAAGTGATTAAAATACCATTTTATCAAGCATGATGGAGGTTAGGGTTTAAAGATTAAATTATCTCTATAATTTTTTTTGTCAATAATCAACACTCATGATTTCATAGGCAGGCTCATACCAACACAATGCAAAAACCCATAAAGTTTCATGTCTCTATGACTATTTTGGACAATAGTAATAGAAGTGAACAATAACATTATACCCCAAAGTGTCATATTTTTGTTGGTCCTATCCTTTCACCAAATGAAAGTTAGATTTAGATTCATGACACTATCTCAGTCCTACACAACTAGTTCTAGCCTCTCTATCAACCATCTCAGCCTATTTCTAGCTAAGTCATCTATCCTTATTTATTGTTATTTTTAAAAAGGTAAAAAATGACAAATAAATTATACAAATTAGGAATGTAATTATTGAAATATTATTTAATTCTTTATTAATCCAGACCTTTAGCTAAATTATGTTTAAAACTCTATTATTTTGAAAAATATTAAATCATTTGGTGAACCTGACTTACTTCA
Organism: Torreya grandis; assembly: GCA_037957365.1. Taxonomy (NCBI): domain Eukaryota; kingdom Viridiplantae; phylum Streptophyta; class Pinopsida; order Cupressales; family Taxaceae; genus Torreya; species Torreya grandis. The sequence goes on from JARHVA010000370.1 coordinate 1,352,932, forward strand.
CTTATGCATTAAAAATCATAGAAACCCCAGGGAAAATTCCTTGCTGATTTTTTCAATTTTTTTTCTAATTTTTTTGCATATTTAAATTATAATTTCACATTTAATTTTTAAAAATTCACCATAGTAGTTTAAAAACCATTTCTTTCAAACCCTAGTTAAATTTACTAGGTCCATTTACTTCTTGTGGTATCACCTTACATGTTTGTGAGCTTTGTATCCTTCTTATGCATATTCTAGTTTGCTATTTTTAGAAATTTACATTTTTCCTTCCATTTAATTTTTCTCATTACAAATTATTGTAAAAAATTCAATCTATTTTTGATTTATTTTCCTACTTTAACAATGACCTAATATACTAGTTTTGATGAAATTGATAAGAGAGAACTTCGAGACTTGTTAACTAAACATACTAATATAAAAGATGATATGCTTAAAATACTACAAGAAGAACAAAAAAAAAAATGGTTAATCCTCTCAAACTATAGAAAAACCAATTGTAAATGATACTATGAGGGTAACTATGTCTCTACAACCCCCTATAGCAGCCCAAACTTCGTATGAGGCACCACTAGGTACGGCTAGTACATCCTTGTCTCCTGATGTGGCTACCCTTATGCAAGAGATAATATATCTTCAATTTAAGATGTTATATCTTGAGAAAGGTGCCTCTAGACCTACATAGGCTTTGGAATCTTTTGCTCTACTTCATACACCATTGGCACACCATATTGATTCTACACCCTTACCACCAGGTTTTGTTCAATCCAAGCTCACTCTATATGATGGAAAGGGTGATCTAGAGATACACTTGAGATATTTTCATGAAATATGTTTGGAATATTTTCAAAATTATTGGTTAACAACCAATATATTTCCATGAAATTTAAAATATTATGCTTCACAATGGTTCTATAGTCTACCAAATCAGTTGGTTAGTGTATTCAATTCTTTAGCTGACATGTTTATAGTTCAATTAAACATTAATATAGGTGACAAGGTTTCTTATGCCCAAGTTTCACAATAGAAACAAAGGTCAAATGAGCATCTCAGAAATTATGTTTTTGGATATAAGACTATCTTGGATAAAATGACTAGCCCCATGGCCGATCAAGAATTACAAGATCTCTTCAAATAGTGTCTTCTACTAGATTTACATGAGTCAATAATGTTCAAAAGATTCTCTTCCTTCACTGAGTTATGTCATACACTAAAGGAAAGGGAAGTTAAATTAATTTCAATAGGCAAACTCAAGTACATAAGCATATCATAAATAATAAACAAGAGTAACAGTAAAGTCTCATACAAAGTAAAGGTTAATGATATCAAAAGTCAAAATCAACCTATAATTAATGTGGCTTAAGATCCCCCATAGCCAGTGGTTTTATCAACACCTCCCTAATGAGCCTTTACCAATCTACTAGTATCTCCAACCAGAGTCTTATAGCAACTTTTGGAATGCAATGTCATATCTCTTCCTCCTATTCAAGAAGTTGACACAATAAATACTCTTTCACATGGATATGATTATAAAGCATTTTGTAATTTTCACAAGGTACCAGGCCATAAAAAAAATATGCATTAGTTTATGACACAAGATACATGACTTGATAGATGGTAATGTTATTGGTCTTGGCACTCTAGTTGAGCCTCTTTAGGCAAAGCAAACACAAAATAAGGCTCTAATTTTTTTCTCAAATACTTTCCCATAACATTCTAAGTAAGAGACACTCGGAACATCAAGTGTTTACTATGCATATCATGCACACCCTCCACCATCTACATATCTGGCACCTTTAGTTTAGTCACATCCTTTGAGCAACATGATTGGTGTGTATAATTCTAGAGTTCTAGCTAGACCTTCAATCTTCTTCTCAAAGGAGGAGATAGTTGAGGATGATTCAGATTACCATGCACTCTTTATCAAAGCCTAAATTAATCATAATCCCATTCATAGTGTTCTCATAGACAATGGATCTAGTGTGAACATGTGCACTATGCCAATACTTTAGAATTTAAGATATTTAGAGTAGGATATCACTCTGATGGATGCAATTATAAACTAATTCAATGAACACATACAAAGTTCACTGGGTGAGATCGTACTTCCTTTATAGGTTAGTCCAACATATGTGGCCACACCATTCACTATTGTTCCTAGTGCAAGAGTATTCAATATGTTGCTTGGTTGACCATGGATTTATAAACTTTATACAGTACCTTCTATGGTTTATAGATGCATGAAATTCATTCATGTTAATTAGGTTATTACAATTAGTGGAGTTCTATATGAGTTACCACTCCCCACTTTAGATACATATCCTACTTTGTAGTCTCCAGTTTCAATCCTCAACCAGTTACTATTCTTCCTCTAGTTAAGGTTTAGACACAGTTGAGGCCTCCCTTGCTAGCATAGAGAGTTCATACACTTCCATAGAGGCCTCTCATAGAGTGACCACTACATCAATTATACTTCCAGGACTTTAAATAGTTTCTAAATATAATATTCACACCAAAGGTAGTATCATTGAGGCCTCATGCCTCTAAACATAGAACACATTTTAAGAGAGCTTCTTCTACTATGAAATGGGTCCTTAAGAGCCCCATAGTTGCATCCACTTCTCAGAGTTATAGGGGGACCCCATAGTTAGTTTCCACTACAAAGATTTTAGAGTTATAGGGGGACCCCATAGTTAGTTTCCACTTACAACATACATAGATTTCAGAATCACAGTCTCATCCCTTCTATCATGATTCATGATCACGCATGATTTGTCTCCTTGATATAGGACACCATGATAGGGAGTCTCTTATGAGAGTCATCAGTTATTATCATTTCTTCTCAGTCTTTCTTGTACATAATTTTTTTAGCTTAATCATACATAGTTTACTCATGATTACTTGTACATAGTTTATTTCAAAATACCAAAAACATTAAAATAACTCAAAATACAAAAACATTCAAAAAATTGGGTAGTTGGTATAACTTCAAGATTAGAATCCATGTTATAGACACCAGTGATTAGGGGCAATGTGCATGGCATATTAACCTTATTTTATTTATAATATATTACATTACCCAGGTATTCTCTGTAGTTGTGTGTCTTATTCCATCTTCAAGTGGTTGGCATCATTTTGAAGTGGATTTGATATAAGCATAATTATCTATTTTGAAGTAGCTTTCATATAAGCCTAATATCCACCTTTTAGTTTGGCCAAAATTGGCCTAGTTCACAATACACATTTAGCTATACACACCATATTGTCAAATTATAGATCATTAATGGGATTCAAGATCCATCTCATATGAAACACATTCATATAGGTGTGAGTTAATAGATTCACATAGTGGAAAACATTAGATCTAAAGGACTAGTTAACCTTTGTATTCTTTAGCCACCTACTTGATGGGATTGGACAAATAGTCTAAACATCAATTGACACACACATGGTTACATAGCTTCACATAGTGAGTGATGATAGAGACAAAGGGATAAATTTTATATTCTTAAGCCACTATCAGAGAATTGAGCACTCAGATCCATTCATGATATTACTCTTGGTACAACACATCAGTTAACATTACTCAACATCACTCAACATAAGAACATGTTTTATATTAGTTTACGTACCCAATGAGGTGTATTCATTCTTTTCTCTTCCTCTCTCTTTTACACAACTTTTATACATGCTTATTTTAAGCATAATATGTCTAGTAAGAACTAATCTACTCCTTGCTTTCTTTTGTAGAAATATTCTTCATGATGTGCTCTCTCTATGCACACTCAACATCACACATCTTTATGGGATTCACCTTTGTAGGTAAGTTCAGGTATGATTCTTACTTTTCTTTTATCCTAGTATTTCACTTTGCTACATCATTATAATCAAGGGGGATAAATATAGTCATATAAAATGTCTAAATTGGTAGTTTGAGTGTGGCTTGTGACACCCTATCCATAGCTCCTTCTTGAAAGCTATTGTGACCCTTATAGACTTTTTTTACTCCTATCCATTTTCAATTTGATCCCCAATAGTCATTTTTATTTGATTCTTATCCTTCATTATGTTCACCCAACATGAATACATTTAACCCATGACCAATTATTCCCTATAGAAGCCCATCCAAATCTCATTTAAAAAGGGGGTGAAAAATCTTACAAAGGAAGGAAGAATACAAATAAAAAACCAAGGCAAACTTACCTATTCTCTATATACAATCACCCATCACAATTGTAAACAAACTTAAACCCTCATACCAATCCCTAGCCACCTCAAACATTCTAAATTTGGAATTTTTTCATCCACATCACACTATTACACAAAGAACATTAGGTGAGAAAACTACATATGGCTTGATCCCTCTTCAAAGTATTGGTATGTAGGCAGCATGCTCATACAAGGGGCGTGGATTACACATTCAGTGCATAATACACACTAACCCCCCTTTCTCTAAGTGATTAAAATACCCTTTTATTAATCATGATGGAGGGTTAGGGTTTGAAGATTAAATCATATCTATGAAGAGTTCTATCAGTAATCAACACTCAAGATTTTATAAGTAGGCTCATACTAACACAATGTAAAAACCCAAAAAGTTTTAGGTCTTTGTGACTAGTTTGGATAACAATGACAAAAGTGGACAATAGTGCTAGATCCCAAAGTGTCCTATTTTTGGTGATCCTATCCTTTTGTTGAATGAAATCTAGATTCATATTCATGACACTGTCCAAATCCTACATAACCAGGTTTAGCCTCTGTCTTAACCATCTCATCCTGTTTCTAGCTAAGTCATTATTTCTCCTTATTTATTACTATTTTTAGAAAGATTAAAAAATAAAAATAAATCATATAAATTATGACTATAATTATTTCAATATTCTTAACTAATTTACTAATCTAGACCTTTAGCTAAATTATGAATAAAACTCCATTATTCCCAAAAAAGTTAAATCAACTACAAATAGGGTGAACGAATGAGACAACATGCTAAGGAAATCATAGTTATCACTAAGTAAGATTAATCATCCAAGTAGAAAAAACTTTGAATAGTCATGAAGAGGTCAAAATTATTAGTCTTATTGATCAAATGGTATGAAAATGAGCAATCTTTGCCATACTTAGGTGGAGCATAAATTACAAAGGCCAAAATGGTTAGTTCTTATAGAACTTGAGAGAGAGAGAGGAGAAGAGAGAAGTCCAAGGGTAACAAAGACACTTGTCAGGATGAGAGATTTAGTTAATTGTGCATGAAAAGAGGATGTGGGATGAAACATGCAAGGTTATAAGGAATAAGTGGCTCTCCAAGTCATGAAACTCTTACAAAGTGACATGAAAGTTCTCATTCTGGCTCAAAAAATTGCCTTCATGATTTGGACATATTTAAACATCTTAAAATTTATTACAGATAGTTCTGATGATTTTAATGAAGGGTAAGGATTTCAAACATGCCTCTTCATAAATTGGTTGTAGTTTTGGTCATTTGGAACCTTCCCAAAATGAGCTATCACTATCTGTAGTCCAAATAACTCTTCTTTCATTCACTCTGGCCTTCAAAAAGGTATTAGTTTTCCATGAAAATACATGGTATGGAGTGGATGAAACCTATCAAGAAACTTTATGGCCTTAGAATCATCAAGGAATCCTTAAAATGACTTCCACTTGGAGTTTTCGCACTTCTCACGAGCTTGGTCACTATGCTAGTTTTGACTAGCTAAGATGAAGCTATTTGTTTAAACACTTAAGAGTAATATTGAATAATTTAATGGGAATGAGGGGTTATCAAAATTACTAATACTTCTTCCAAAGTTAGTTTCATCTTTAGACTCCTCCTAGAACCTATAAAACACATAAAATAGTCAAAAGTACCATGTTTTATACCATGTCTATACTATTTCATATAGTCCAAAAGCATGGGGAGTATCTTGAGAGAGTATCCTACAATATTAAATCATAATCCTATGTAAAATATGCCATTATATTATATTTCCATCTCCAGTTCCTCAAACTAGTCACTGGTAAGGGTTTAAAAGGGTTTAGGCCTATTTTACCCTCTTAAGGTTTGTTCATAAAATTGGGATGTTAAAAATACCAAAAAATTCCATAAGAAGGTTTTTTATTACCTTTTATAACTCCTATAATCTTATTTGGCCCCCATGCAAAGCATCAAGAGAGATGTGAGGTTCCAAACCTCTTCTATCAAGCTTATTTTCACATTTTGCGCAAGTCTAAGTTTTCTTTGGGCCAAAATTAGATTCCCATACAACTTATATTCATTTAAAAATATTAAAAACATATTTATACATCTTATAAACATGTTTAAATATGGTATAAATCTCATCTCAAGGTGTAAGTGACCATGACTCTCCTTTTGGCTTCTAGGCCTAACCCTGCCCAAGTAGGTTTGATTGCAACCTTTGTGTTCTAAGCCATCCAATTGGAAATATATTCATTAAATAATCTTGATACCTATATAAATACCCCAAAAACATCTTAAAAAATTTATGATTCTCACCTAAGTTTGAAAGTGAAAATGCCTTCTCATTTGGACTTCTTAAACTAGCCATGCCTAGTATGTCTGTCTACAAATTTGAGGGTTTAGAGCACACTGTTTGGTTCCATCCTTTTCAAAAAGATTATTCATGTTATTTTGGATGTAAATAAAATCCACACACCTTTTATAAATATTCAAACATCTCAAAGGTCATCCTTTTATCACTCTTCTCCAAGACTACTAGTTTGTGCATGGGGAGAAGTACCCTCTATCCGAGACAAAATAGAGTGTAATTAACCTATTAAATCAGAACATTTGGATGTTTTATATGGTTATAAATTTTTTAAATCTTCTCTCAATGAAATTTTAGCCTCTGGTTAGGTCATTTGGCCCCTCAATTCTTCCAAAACCTAAAATAGACTTGTGTGAAGAACCTATCAGTAGGGTTTAAGATAGTGGACTATATGTTTCTTTCTCAGGGTCATTAATTTTATTGTTTCCCACTTAAAAGAGACTCTAAATATCATGAATATCATGATGAGTGTGTCCAAATTTTTTTAATCACTTTGACCTTCACATACACTCCTCATACTTTGATTGATTAGGATTGTTTGTGACCTTTACTTGACTGCGTTTCCTACTTGCTCACTCAAGGATGACCCTTGTAGGTTAATTTACATGAGTTAGGATTTAAAGTTAATTTATAATCTTCCCTAGATCCTTAAAATATGGAATTCATGTATTATCTTATCCACCTCACACCTTAGGCTCTCTAAACAAAGTATATTTCCTGATTGTGTCTTTTGTATCTTGGGAAGGCACCTGTAGGTAACTATGCTTATTTAGGCTTGAGGGCAGTATCCAAAAAATTATATAGAGTCCCATAGGATCATAATTTCGTTATTTTAATTTATTTTTATCCAATTTCCTAGGATAGATCACATCAAACTCAAACCCTTGGCTTTCTACCCCTCAAAGTCAGCTACAATTGACTGTGTGGGGTCCTTTAAGTGATGTTGAGGATTGAAATGTATTATTCTAGAATTTTTGCATGATTCCTATCCCATACTGCTTTTTTATATACTTTTAACCTAATTATATATCTCAAACATGAATATATACTCCATTCTTAATTCCACTTCATGAATGGTGTAAGGACTAAAATCTTCTATAGGTGAATATCTATAAGGGCAGGGACACTTGTAGATGTTTGTATGATAAAAAATTCATATAATAACCTCTCATTTTGGTATTCAAATTCAAAAAAATTCACACCATGATTTATTTTCACTATTCTATAGGTCATCAAGAAAGAAACATCTTCTCAAACTTGTACCCTAATTTGGTTGTATATGAATGTGCTCAAGCTATTTGTATGGACTGTCACCTCCACTAATGGATGCAAACCATCTTCCATACCTGCCTTGATGCTTATCTTGCCAAAATTTATATATCTTAGTGAAACAAGACATTCCAACTTAGTTCCAAGCATATCCAATTTACTCATTAGGCCTAAAATGCTATTGATTCATCTTGTTGTATACAACATTGTGGAATTTTAGTGTTTAAAGAGCAATTTGAGGCCTTTTGAAAACCACTCTCATCAAATCAAACACCTTTATTATTTTAAAAGTTAATATACCTATATGGGATATTGAAAATTAATGTATTTTTAGGTCTTAGATACCAATACAACTCTATATTATGATTCCAAAAAATGGGGCTAGACCTCTATTTTGCCAATTTTAGGAAAAGTTCCCTAAACCAGTCTTTTACCCCTTGAACATGGTTTCCAACTTTCATTTACCAACTTAGCTCTTCAAGTAGGTCTGTAATGATTTATCAAATCACTAACTCTAAGGGAGGGTTAATTCTTCAATTTATTCATACAATCACCTCTATAATTCTATGTTATGACCTATAGGTAGACATTTTTACATACAGGGAGTGAGTCTGAGTGTAGACAATGAGCATGATTTATAGGTTTAAAATATAGTTTAGCCTTTTAAATTTTTTATAAAGTATTTTACTCACTCTCAAAACCTTTCTTAGCTTATAAACCTCCTTTCAATATGATTGTTCTCTATGAGGGCCTTGTAGGTGTATGTGAGTTGCAGGTAGTCAATGAGGAAAATTAGAATCATGTGTACAGTGAATGGTCTCATGAATAGGGATAAACTTTTCACAAATTATCCAAATGGACGATATCATTATCAAGGTGTTGAAAAAATTCTTAGAACCTCTATTCTAATATTCTATTTCCCCTCCATGGCACTTGTAGATAAACATGTCCATGGCAGACTGTGTATGTTGTATATAGTTGTAAATCCATGAAACATTTGCTTATAGAATGAGATTTCATGTTGATGTGACTAAGAAGAAAAATAAAACACAATAATGAACCTATATCCACCCTTTTAAATTTTTATCAAATCAGGAAGACATGGAAAATGGTGGAAACCTACCTACAACACAAAAAAGTGATTCCTCTTACAACTTGAGATGATTTTCATATCAAAGCAATTTGAAAAAATAAATAAAACATGGGGAAAATTTTAGGATGGATTAATCATCATATCGATACAAAATCATTAGGTAAATTATATGGATTTACCCAAAACAAGGAAAAACCCATAGGGTGCACATATTAATAAGTAAACTAGATAGTCTAACTTATTAGGAATGATTCATAAAGGTAAATACACTATTAATCTACAAAAAAATTTCAAATGAAATCATATTGAGTGTATAATACACCACCAAGAGTATTTTTCTTGAAACTTCTCATGTTGACCATACCAAGTACACACCTGAAGATTGCTTTTGCTTGCCAAGCCTTGTGAAAGGAGATATAAGTGATTTTCTTCATTTTTTTGAGCTTAGATAATTATCCCTGATATTCTAATGAAGCATGTAGGCATATCTAAAGTTAACTAGTAACATTATAAAAATAGTAAAATCAGGTTTGATGCACAATCCTATTGTCTTTGAATTATATACATATTCATCATGCCTAGCTTTTCATGCCAATTGATTCTTATAGGTAGAGAGAATGGGTCTCAAATTTACTTATCTCACATAAAACCATCCTAACAACTTTTTAATCATATATTAAACATGAGGTCCTTATTAGGGTTGTAGGAGGGTTTAAACACACTTCCACTATTAACAATTATTTGTAAAGCATAGCCCCTATATCCAAAAACTAATTTTTGCAATTTAAAGATAAGACCATTATTCATATACCATTAATAAATTATGTTCCCATGTAGAGGTTTAATGAGATAATGAGTGATAATTAAATGGATCTATACATTAACTCATAGTTTAAGGTAACTAGAATTAGTTATAAGATGAATTTAATTAACAATAGATACTCCATGAATTAACAATAGTTAGTAGTGTTGAGTTGAGTTTTTATTAAATTAACTAACTCTAGCTAAACCTAGTAGGGTTCAGATAGAAATTAATGTATTGATAAGTGACTTTAAGAGAAAGTGGCATTAAATTAATCAAATTAAAAAGAAGAAGATCTATAGCAAAGGTTATATGCCATAAGATCTTGAATAGTTGGGTAGACCAACTTCCCTCCATAAGAAGCATGAGTCTGACAGTGAAGTTGTTTAGTGTTTTATCAAGCATGAAGGAGAGTGTCTTGTTAAGTATGAAAATGAATGTCTTACTTTTGTCAAATAAGTTATATTCATGGAGTAATCTAAGAGGGGATTTGGGTTTGTAATATTAGAATAGTCCATGAATAAATATTCACAAATCATAGGGATCTAAGGATGGATCCATAACTATTCTATAAAAAAAAATTTGGTTGGTATCCATGAAATTATTGAGTTAAAAAGGATGACATGTTTCAATCACAAAAATCCTTCCTCTGCTTCTTGAGGTGGAATACAAGAATGTAACACAAATGCCTTGTGAAGGGACACATATTGACAATATGGTAGAGAGTCTTACATAGTTTCAGGAGAACAAGTAATAGCATAAAATTAAAACTTGTCTATTCCTCTTAGTTATATACATGCTTTGCTTCTTCTATCCTCACATCCACTATATCTTGTACCACTTGGCCTACCTCTTAGTCCAAAAAATATAAATCTTATCTTATATTGATTACTCTACTCTATCTTATAATCATTGAAACAAGTGTGTGTAATACCAAGGGACACTCTTGAAATATCCCCAATTTTATAAGTCTATACAACTCAAGAAAACTTTTCTTTTTTTTCAAGAAAATTGCCCTTTTTTTTGAGGAACCTACCACTTTTCAGTTATTAACAGCTGAATAAGGCATAATGGGACACTTTGAATGTGACATAACATTTTGGAACATTCATATTTCCCAAGGAGGTTGTACAAGTCATTAAATGCTCTATTTAGACCCCTAAAATGACTTAAAAGGACATATTTACTAATAAGACTAATGACCAAGGCTAATGTATCATTAAATGACATCAATTAACATGTAATACACCTTATGACATAATAATAAACCCAATATAAACCTTTAAATATAAAGTTTTTACCTAAAGGTGTCCTAATTTGACCTGTAGGGTCAAATTTGGACAACATTAACATGGAATAACATGTCACACATGATGCACCAAAACTGAGCAAATCTAAGAAAAAACTAAGTAATTTTAGAAACCAAGACTATAAAATTATCTCATATTGTCTTGCGTAAATTGATATTTTGAGAAATTTGGAAAATACTTTTTAAGGCATTTGGATAACAATGGTAGGAAGGATATGATAAAAATTCTCTCTTATCCAATAGGGCACTCCAATCTAAAATAACTTTATGTGCACTTTTTGAGACTAAAACAATGCTAATTATGTCATATCATCTAAATTATATTTGTGTGTTAATGTAGGATATATAGTCTTTAAGACAAATCTCTATTAATTCCCCCTCTTTTGAGGTGAGTTGTTGATCCTACATAATAACTTAAAATAAAAAGTTATGTGATAGATTGTTATGACATAAATATGTAAACCTAATTTATAGTGATAACATGGAGGAGCATGGCATCATCATACAAATAAATTTATCATAATGATAATATGAGATGTATGTAGCAATAATCATTCTTAGAAAGAATATCTAGATAGATATTATCATTTAAGTTTGCATACAAGTTGACAAATTGAGTATGCAATGTTAAATTGAACTAATTAGGGAGAAATTAATGATATCCATCATAGAATTTCAAGGGTTGGGTGGATGCATGATGTCCACCATGCCATTAAAATATGAGTGAATAAACAATCAAGGTGTCATGGTCATGATGCACACAATCAAATAGTGTACACATCACATAAATCATGCAATAAAAATCCAAGGGGCCACATACAAGGGACATGTTCAAATGTCCTCACATAGATAAAATCAAGAATCAAAGGCTTATATATAAATATAAGGACATAATCAAATATCTACATAAACATATAATACACACATAAATAACTATTCAAATGTCCTCACACACATATAAACAAATAATGAAGGTTTGGAGCCATGTGAAAAAGACAATCAAATGTCCTCAATGGAAAAGAGAGAGTGCATACAAGCCACAAATCTAAGAAATAAACATGAAAAGTAAGCATGATAATATGTGAATGATAAAAAATAGATAAGATGTAACATGCTTAGATTCAATAATTGAGATAACCAATAGTATATTAAGATGTTAGTGAGTGAATAATATTGAAAGATGTAATGTTGTGTAAAGAAATAAGATATGAGTAAGATAAGGTAGCCAAAAAAGGATAAAAAATGTGTATAATATACCCCCAATGAGCTAGATAATGAATGTGCATGATTTTCCGTGTGGTTTGAAACTAAGTAGTGACAGTTTGAGCTCATTAGGACAACAACGATGTGATGGACACTATAGCAGGGTACTCCTATCCAATAGGGTGCTCTTGTCTAATTGTAATTTATTATTATGTAATAGTCATATTACTTTTAACTGAGTCTAGAAATGGTGTTTTGTGTGATCTTCAATCACTCATGTACAGTACTGAAACATATATGATATAAAAATGGCTAAAATAAGTATTGAATAACTATGCATAAATGAATTGATGTATGACAATGTAAACATAAGCATGCATAGGTCCTAATTTTAGTATTTTCTAGAATGGCTTACTATTTTTGTATTTTTTTCATATACATGTATAGTATTAGTACAGATTTAAAGAGAGATAATAACCAATGAGTCATGCAACAGACTCATAATCAATTGGCACTATGTCTGAAATAGGAAAGGCAACTTTGTGTGAATGGAAAAGGATATATTTTTGTAACTAAATTTAACTAAAATTTTAATTTGAGTACTAATTTCCTATTGTAGAATGATTACCATTGTTATACTAATTATTCATGCTTGTCTGGGATGCAATGATTGATATATTATGCCTCTTACTCTTTAGTGAGGATAGATTTAACAAAAAATGTTATTTTGAGATAACTTTAATGAACTTGACTCATACATGGTATTGACCTTTCTGATTTCTACTTTTCAATATGTAATGTGTACATTGCCTTTACTACTATATTATTACTTGTATCTATGTGTATACTATCCAAAGACATTCTTTTTGTTTATTGATTTTAATTAAAATATTTTTTATATTATAACTGTGATCATCACACTTTCATGTTTAACTGTGATAGGGTTAAAAAAGGTGCCCATTTTTACCTCCATTTCTATCATCCCCAATTTTCCTAATTCAAAATTATATTGGGCTAAACTAGGGCATGCATGAAATACCACTGAACATGTTTTTGGCCTAAATGTGCAAGGTAATTCAATGATTAAATAAATTATTTAGATAGATTAATATTATTCAAATGTTCCTTATCATATGATTTTTTTTTTAAGAGTGTCATGCTACAAACATTTATTTAAATAATGTTATTGATCACAACATTGGTCCATTGCTTATCATCGATGAGGGGATTAAGAATCAAAGGCTCTAGTAATTATGATCTATTTTTAGTTGACTCTATTGAAACTATGCTTATATGATTGGATTTTTTAGGAATTTCTTTCTTTGAAAACTCTTTTATTGAAAACCCTCTTGTACGAATGCTTTTTTACTTGTCTTGAATTTGATTTTGCAACTTATCTTGTGTTAAATTCTCCTTTTCTTATTGTAACCTCTAATTTTCAAATTGATCCCTTTGTAATTTATCTTTTGCATTTTGTGTCTTTTGTACTCTTGATTTATCTTATTTATCTTTTTGAATATTTTCTAGGTATGATTATGCCTTTTGAACCCTTTCTTACTCTAATTGGGCCTTTTGAAACTTTTCTTGATCTAATTTGTCCTAGTAACCATTTTTATACTAGTTCTAATTTTTCCACTTTTTCTAATCACTCTTGTTCCACTATGGGTTACTTGACCAAGGTATGAATTATAGGATCATTAATATCAATTCTATTTTGTATTTTATTCTTCAAAGACAAATAATGATTTGTATGATGCCCATGCATTATATAATATGCATAATAGTATTTTGATCTCCATAAAGGATGTATAGGAGGTATTTATATGAAATTATATATTATAATTTCCCTTATAATATCACTAACCTCTTATTGTCCATTTGCATACTTTTGGAATTACATATTGTAGATAAATTATGTTATAGCTCCTCATTTGATTGAAATCTTATTAGGCACAACATTTATAGATGAATATACAAGTACATAATTCACACTAGCATACTCCATATTCTATGCATATGTAATATAATTTTGCAATGATGTGATCTTTGAAATAAAAAACTAATTTTTCTTTTGTAATTCTTCTATTAAATTTCCCATAATGATTATTTGATCCTTGAGAGATTCACAAGCACAAAGCTTAAGTACTTCAGATTAAACATGCATACATACACCATCAAGAGGAGATGTGAGAGGTGGAGGGGTATGATAGTTACATTATTTTGGAACTATAGGATGGGCTACCTTACCTCTTAGGATAGTGATTTTAAATTTCACAACCTTGAGGGTTAGGGGGAGGAAGAGATTTTTTTTATGTATTTTAAATTTCTCG